>CM060252.1:8121461-8608961 GCA_030684275.1 Acipenser oxyrinchus oxyrinchus | reverse complement strand
TAGCCGTTAAGAAAATGCATTATCTTCAGATAGCAACAATCTGAATTTTAATACTGTATCAACTGATTTGATAGGCAAAAAAAATAATTGTTCACCTGTCTTGTGCATTGTAATGGAAACAAAATATTACAGAATGTGTGGAATTACATTTGCATTTGGGAAGATGATTAAGTGGGTTGATTCACTGGGATATTTATTTATTTAGAGAGACCAATTATTATTTTGTATTTATTTTCCCCCAATTTGGAATGTCCAATTGTGTTTTTTCTCATCACGGCAGCGTGTCACCCACACAGCACAGATGTTCTTAGGGCGTGTGAGGATTCTCCGATCTCACAAGCCTAAAGTCAGAATCGCTTTTACGCCAAGCAATCCAGAGCAGAGGTGGACCGGCTACCGATCCCGGAGAACAGAGGTCAGCCCTGCTTTTTATGCACGCTGAATGAGCTTGGTGTCTGGCCACTAGGGTTAGCTGTTGAGTGATGAGGAGAAGCAATCCCTGCCGGTTTCCCATCCTCCACCTCGGGAGTGTCAGAACCAATGTGACACCCCCCTCAGGGGAGAGAGGTATTGCTGCAGAATGCAGACTCGTACAGCATAGCTCTCACAGGGTAGCTCACACAGAGTATGCAACTCATAATAGACATCATCATTATATGCTACAGCCCAATCACATGATAGGGTGATGAATTTAGGTACTAAAACGAAGTTTATTTCATAACAATAACCTAACCTTAAACCTCATGGGTTATTGGTCGTAACTTTAAATACACACGACAATAACCTAACCCTAAACCTAAGGTTTGTGGGGTATTGGCCGTGGCTGACCAATTAATTCTCATAAGGTAATCACAATGTTCAGTGTTGTCCCCTCCCACACCATGTTTATTGTCACGTGGTAGGGGGGCTATTTTAAGAACCAATAAGATGAAGTTCTGGAATCAATTGGCATTCTCAGATGTTCTTCAATGAAGAACTATATACATGTATTCCTATATACATGTATGTGTATGCAGTATTACTTTCACTTTCAAGCAAAATACTGAAAGGATCTTTTGAAGTTTAAGGGTATATTGATCTGTCAATGTAACCGGTCTTCAGTGCCAGAGCCATTGGTGTTAAAGGTTATGCTGATATTGTTAAAGCAATATCATGCCTGTGAAGTTTCACCATTTTGGCCAAATCATGAAAAAAAAAAAAAAAATCAGACTGATCTAGTGTTTACTGTACTTTTAGGTGGCACTGCTAAAATAAGCTATTTTAAAGGGCTTACAACATCAATACGTCAATACAGCAGGGAAATCTAAAGGTTTGACGTTACTTCCTACTCTGCCACATTATCTGCTGACACATGTATCTGTGCACAGCCGCATAAAGCATTGCCTAACTTTTGTCTCGTCTTTTGGAAGCCCCTGTTAGACGCAGACCTGCATGCAACCATATTCACAGGCTCAGATGGGTGTTGTCTTTAACTGAACGCTGTTATGCTTTGGAACAAGATAGAGTGGCGCCCCTTGTCTGATTTCTTTGGTGCAAAAACAACAGAACGGCCGCTGAGGCAAGAGGCACTTTTTTCTTCTGCTCCAATCTCCCCTGCAACAGTGGCCTTTTGGAAAAGGGATACAGATGCCATCTGCCTCGTAGTGATTCTTGGGTAACAATGTTTGTATTGTTCCCAGTGACACGGTTCTCTTTTCCAAAACAATAGCAGATAAAAACCAGTTAAGACTGGCTGGTCTAAAAAAAAATACCCTATGTATTTATCAAGCACTGTGTTCTTTCTCCCACTCCTTTCAATCTTGTCCCAGAAAGAAAATCTGTTCCTTCAGTTAGTGAAATTTTGTTGCAGGAGCTAAACTGTTGTCCATCTTAGCCACTCACTGACCCTCGCCACTTCAAACACCATTTCTCCGGTTCTACAAATCCTAAAGTGATCGTCTATGGCTGATATGAAAGGTAACAACGGGGACTCTTAGCTGTCTTGTATTTATTTATTAAAAAATGTCTTTCCTTCAAAAAAGTGTTTACGGAACTGCCACTTTAGTCATAACCCCCAACAAATAAACACTTTGTGCTCCACTGCTTTAAGTAGTCTGCTGAGTGGAATTAAATGATGAAGAGTCAAATGATCTGCTTGAAGATCTTCACTAACTTTATGACCAGTAGCATGGAGTGAATATAATCAAGTTAGACTTCCTTCAGTTTCATGGCTTACCACAAAACCCCTTTTATTATTGTTTTGAGTGGCTATTATAGATCAAGGGCAGCTTCCTTACCAAAATGCACGATTTGTTTTGTATATCCTGTTTTATAATGTGCTTGATTAACATATCATTTCCATTTCAATTGTCATTGGGAGTGAACTCGGCTCTGCTGAAATCCTATTTCCAGGGAACAAGCACCCATGTGACCATCCAATAAGTATTTAATGGCTCCAAACTCTTCAGCCTGAGCTAAGATAGGCCAAAGATGAGAGTACAATGAGTCTGACAATGTAAAAGCTGATGCTGCACAGGGTGTCTGTTGAGTTGAGTAATGCCAAGAGTACAAAGAAAGAGACACAGTGCTGCTGTCACTGCAAACAGTGATGGGAGAACTCTGCTCTCAGGTACTCATTCCATGCACATTAACAAAGTAAGGTCTTTGTTTCTGAAATCCATCAATTGAAATGATTTGTATGATACAGACACTGTACAGCACATACACATTACTTCTACATATAGTATAATTAAGAAATAAATTATATTGAGTGTAGGTTTAATTTAGAGGTGTACAGCGCTTTTAGGTTTTTTTTTTTTGTTTTTTTTTTAAAAGGAGTTTATAAAAAAAAAAGTATTCCATAAGGTTGGCACGGTATCTTATGAACCAAGGTGAAAATAAGAAAATAAACACACTCTCTAATGAAGGACAAACTGTGGAAGAGCAGAAATTCAAAAAGATTTTTTGAGACTGCAACTTTAACTGAGCAAAACAGGACACAGATTTTATTTAAAAGGAAAATTGCTTTTGGTAAAAATAAGCAGGTTTATTTAAAACATTTTTTAACTTGGATAAAAAAAAAAAGTTGGCTGGAGTCCAACACAGGTTTGTGGTTGAATGAAAGTATAACTGTGAAAGGACACGTTCCTCCTTACTGAAAGTATTAACTTAGGTCTACTTGATTAATCTTAATGGAGAAAGCAGTAAATACTGTCATTGTTTACATCACTAAAAGAGTTGATTTAATTGTTAGTTTAATTGATTTGTTTTATTTGACTGGCCTCAGGTCCTTTGTGTCCTAATAAATCATAAGAACGCTAATAGACAGGCCTAGTAAGTCAGTCTGTAAGTGGTAAGTATGACCTGTGCTAAGAACCCTGTCCTTGTTCTGGATGTTTCTGTTGCTAAACAAGGTGTGTTAGCTCCTTGCCAGTCTGATCCTGTTTAACCCAGCAACCATTCATTGTATACCAGGCATCAGATTTAACCTATTAATGCAGACATTAGATATCCTTGTTCCAAATGTTTGATTGAAGTCCAATTTAAATCAGCTATCTTAAAATGTCTGACTACATTCAGTAGTTGTAAGCATTTCCAATTTAGTATGCCAGAACATGTTTACAATTAAGTACTGTTTTGACTTGCAGTACACTTCCATCTAAATCTAACAAATACTGGTGCACCATGGGACAAATTGGGCCCTTTTTCTCAGTATTTAATTCACTCCTATTTGTTTTAAAGGAGAAAAAGACCTATCAACTTTAGAAAACTAGCATCAAAGTCATGTGATCGAAGGTCTCCTATGCATTCTCAAGTTGTTTGTTCCTCAGTTTTGTATATTACAGTTGAATTTTCATATTTCAAAAAATAGGAGTTAATTTGAAAATATTGCCCATAGTGTTTATTCCAAACTTTAATTTACTCCAACAGTATGTTCTGACAGGATAAAAATCCCATGTTAATGCTACAAAATGAGACACCAGCAATGTCCACCTAATCATTTTAAATGATGAATGTTTCTATTGTGGGCTTTGGGATCATCGTTATTGAAGGCACTTTTAAAAAGTGTAATACGAGTGAATTTACTCTGCCCTTAAATTGAGATGTTCCATTAGGAAGCAATACAAATAATCTTTTAGAATAATTCAAAAACAAAAAACACATAAAACCAGCTACAGAAATTGCAGGGTTGGGTAACAAACAGTAAAAAGGGTTCCTCTTTCTCTCGTTCTATCTCAGGCTGAATCTCCTGTTGTTCAGATCTTCAGGGCATTTCCAGCAGTGCACAAAGCCACATCTTATTAGTTCACTTTTATATCCTCAACTGAGCTAGTGCTATGCTTTTTTTTGTATTTTTTGTATACAACTGTAAGTCGCCCTGGGTAAGGGCGTCTGCTAAGAAATAAATAATAATAATAATAATAATAAAATGTGAGGGAGAGGTGCTGGTGGTGGAGGAGTCTGGAAATTCAAAGCGGCTGAAAAGATTCTGTTGCTGGTCTGGTTAATAACACAAAAGAAGCTGCTTTCACAGAGTAATCCTTTCCCACTGCTTGTCTCAATAGGCCAGTTAGCACAGATGAGATGTCAAAGCCTGTCTCCTGCACAGTCAGCCTCAGCCTGGGTTGGTTCAAAGCACTGCTAATAATCTGTAAAAAAAAAAAAAAGGGGGATGTCTAGTTCCAGAAGAAAAAGGATTACCCCTGAGACCGTGCTGTCAGTGTGGCACGATATCGCAGCATGTAAATCAAAACAAAAGGTCTTGCCATGACGCATGGATGGATTTGCAGCTGATTGTGATAAGTTCTGTTTGGCAGTCTCTAGAAACAGCATTTATCATGGTGCTCTCATGATAAGGCATGGCTTGTTTATTTTCTGAAATGACATGTTTCCTATTTTCCTTTGATTTTTAATTAACATTGTTTTTATCATGCTTGTTCTTTGTACTGGCATATTTAATTTAAATGAACTTGATAAGGACAAGTGGAAAACCCAGGCCTCTGAGTCACCACAACACAGGTTTTCCAGATCTTTAGCCACTGATGATGTAAAGACACCTGTAAAACCTGCAGGATTGAGGCTCTCCAGGACCAGGGCTGGAGACCCCTGCTACACATGAGAAATGGTGCTGAACCCTGCCAGCACAAAGGCTTACCAGCAGTCTATTTCACAGCAGGGGTTAATGGATAACTATTATCATTTCAAATTGCATCTACAGGTGATAATGCACCAGTTTCCAAGCATTTGTTTCCAAGTGTTTGTTTAAATTCCCAACCCCAAATATATAAATGCTTTGACGGAAAGACTGTTAACAAGGAACAAAATATCCAGGTCTACTTTAATGATCTACTCAGCAGGGATCGAAACACTGTCACCTCAAATAGCTGGGGTAAAAATACCATCACCCCTTATTAGCATTGCTGCATCATTTTCACATGCTGGCGAGATTTTAAACATTAAAAGCATCTCTCCAAATACCCTTATAAAAGTTTACCCCGGGAAGTTTGCACTGTGGTTTTGCAGATTTCCTGTGCTTCTTCCACAGTTTGCCCTGGTTTTTAATTTAGTGTTTGCGTATGCTTTACCATGCTTCCACTATGCTTTATTACACTTTGCTATGTTTTTACTATGGTAAACTTTTATAAGGGCACAGATGGTATGCCAGAGGTTTACTGTTAACTTTTCCCCTGAAAACAGCCCATGTTAGAAATACCACATGTGATTACTGTGATAACTATGCTGTTTCATAACCATACCAAGTTGCTCTTTAAGATTGACCGCTTTTAATCACTAAACTAGAATCGGGTGTGTGTGTTCTTTCGGGCTGGCTTTAATTGTTAAAAAGGTTTAAATAGAACACATTTTATCAATCCTATTTAAATCTGATGAGATCACAGTGCAGTGACATCATTGTTAAGCAGTAAACTATTGCGTGGCATGGATACTGTACCTGACTGACTCATGTATTATTTTGGAAACCACTTGGTCTGGTTTTGATGACACTGTGTTGGTATTGTATGATGAAATGTTTCGCCATGTAGAATAATGTGTTTGTTTTTTTATTTTTTATTATTATTATTCCTGACAGGCATTAAGTAGAAATACTAAAAGAAACATAATAGATTCATCAGTTTAAAATATGGGAAAAAGTAGCCTTGTGTTAACAAAGCTACAGTTTTTAGGAATTTAAAAAATAAAGTGATTTATTTACAAGACACATGGTTCTTACATCAGCACTGAAGTTTACCAACATGATTCAACTAGTTCTAATGGCTGTTGTGTAACTATAAACACTGGAGCTGAATTTCGTGGAAAGGGTTTTTGAGAAAGGGGGAGAGGATTCTGGTTTTTTCCAGTATGCTCAAGGAATGTAAGTGACTGTTTGCGTGTGCTGCTTTGAACAAAGTATGCTATTCTATTGAAAGGAGTCATGTTACAGAGGGAAAAGTACCAGGGAATAACTTCCAACTTTAAACTATCTCTGTTGTCTAGATATAAATAATCCACATGCCAAAATACTGGAAGAAAACAAACTGGAAGCTGCAACCACTGTTTAAGCACAGACTTTGACACACTTGCACACGTCTCTGTGAGGTGTCCTTGAAAGCATTATCCATTGGCAGTGAGTTTCCTTAGAAAAGAAACATGCAGGAGGGGAGATAACGACTGTAGAAATGACTCTAGAGAAAGTTTTTTGCTGCTGCAACTAACTTTGACAGATGGCTTTAGTGGATTATCCTGGTGTAGTGTAAGATAAAGTTAAACCTGCTATATTGTGTTGTTTTGTGTGGTATTGACTACAGCTTTTACTACTGTACATATACAGTATATAACCTTTCAACTTCTATGCAATTCGCAAACAAACAAGAAAAGGACAACACCTAACCTGGCCTTTGAGTGGTAAATCCATATTGGGCCATATTCATGAAGCAGTGAGGCAAGAGTTTGCTGTTCTGGGTTCCAGCTGATTTAGCAGCACACCAAATTGAAAGTTTTATGAATTGGCCTTTGTTCAATAGTTAGATGTCTAATTTTATTATGTTTTATCATCTGTCTGGTGTCTCCTAATAAAGGGTATACTATAGGCCATGGCCTATGTCTGGCTTAATTTTCACTGATACATTGACTGTTTCAGAGAGTTTTGGAGTGTAAAAACAGGATTGTTGCTGAGCGGAGTCTCTGGGTGATCAGGGAAGTTCATTATTTTGACCAGTCGGATCAGCTCTTGAGGACTCCAGGCCCACCGAGAGGGTGGGGAGGACAGGGAAATTTCCCCGGGGCCCTGATGAAGGGGGAACTTTTTTTAAAAATATATATCAAATATTTTAAAACAACTAGCCCTGCACAAGACCCTTTGCGTTCCCACCACCACATTAAAAAGAAAAACTGCACATGAGCTGATGTGCTTCTGTTCTGTAATGATTGTGTATCCAGGCGCTGTCAAACACTTCCCTTCACACAATGATTTGAACTTTCGCATTTCATATTTTACTACACCAAAAAGCTGAAAAAAGGCATAGCAATTTTATGTATTTTTTTAAGACTTTTAAAAACTTTAAAAGAACCCTAAAGTTGCACAATATATACCACAGTATGAATTATTCTATTATTAAGATCTATAATTTGCTCAAAACAACGTGGTGCAGCAGTGTGTCAGAAAAATGGTATCGTGTAAAATAAATAAAGCACTTTCTTCAGCTGGTGGTAAACACAATTAGAGAATGATCAGTTATATTGCTTAAAATATAAATATATTTACCAATACAGGCTATTAGTTAAGAGCAGAGATGAGTGGTTTATTTTTGGCACGGGATAAATAAAATAGTGTATAGCAACACCATTAAAATGTTGTTTATGCTAAAAACGTATATTCTTTGATGTTAAGCAAGCGTCCGATTAATGATTATTACACGTGGAGTTTGTACAAAAAAAATATTTATTCACTTACCTAAAAAAAAAAGTTTGAATACTGTAAATAACTTAAACAGAACTACTTTGAGAAAGAGTAAACTATCCTGCTGCAGATTTTAATTGAGATATTGAAACTTCTACGCGTCGTTGACAGTTTCCTTCATATCCATTATCAGAATACTGTATCGGTTGAAATGATCTTCCTCAAACACTGCTAAAATTGCAAGTATCATTGCTTGGTTTAGAAGCTCGGTTTAGACTACAGTATACTACAAAGTCGGATGAATGTAGTACCATGGGGGCCGGTGGGCAGCGGGACATACCAATCCTTCCGCGGGGCCCATGACGGCTCTCGGCGGCCCTGGTTGGCAGAGCCAATGCCCCTAATGGACAATTAATGGCATTTCTCTGAAACAAATCAATATACCAGCTCAGATTTAGATAAGGACTCCACAAATAGATACATGAAGTGAGAAATCTGGAGATGAGAAATCTGGGTTAGATACAGATACAGCTTGCTACCATCATGAAATGCATGTCACATTTGCTGTTTGTGTAAGCTGTTTTAAAAAAAAAACATGCCTAATGTCAGTTTTATTTTGGACTTTCTGAGCTATTGAACTGATGACCCAGAACTTGCCTGACTGGCTTTATGGTGTGAGTTAGGGTAGCATGCATCAATAATAGGTGTTTACTTTATATGATATATAATATGCCAGTATATAGTTGGCAAATCATATTGGAATTCCTCCACAAACCCATTTTAATTACAGAATCTATCTCATTGATCTTAATACTGACGCTGTAAAGAAACAAAAGTTATTTTTTATCATAACAACTTCCACTCGTTTATAAAAGACTTTCTCTGATCTATTTGCACAGCAGAGCTGCACACCTTGCCTTGGCGAAGGGATATGGTAGTTGAGGGATTATTAAAGCAAATAACAGCAGAGTAGTAGTGCGATTACGAGAGGACAGGAAGAGGACAATAGACCAGGAGGAGGAGCCCAGTCCTAGACCACATTGATGTCAAGCTGTGAGGCCTGCAGACTGCCAGCTAGTTCAAGTGGTGGTAACAAACCCTGTTAACACCAGATATCTTTATGAGTGTGAAGCCGTGCCTCTTTTACACTAGCATAAGGCTGTGAGATACAGGGTTAGCTCAAATCTACACTCTTAACAGCCACTTCACACTTCTACCAGTGACCAGCATTGGGTTAAAAATGGTCATAGCCAAATGTTCTTTTATATATATATATATATATATATATATATATATATATATATATATATATATATATATATATATATATATATTATTTGTAATAATACTGGCTAGATTCACTGTTTTAAAATAGAAATATTATTTTCTATTTTTATTTTAAATAGCATGTGTAGAGACTATTTCTATTTCTGTATTACAGAATACAGTTTTAGAACTTTTGGAAAAATAAAAATAAAATAAAAAGTCTATATACCACAACCGGTAGATGGTGTCAACTATTTAAAAAAAAAAAAAGACTATTTGCTAGGCAGTATTTACTGTTTTCCATTTAAAATACATCACTGGCAGCCTATTTCCTATGTGTATTTTAAATAGATTTGTGAACCACTATTTTCTATTTAAACGGTTTATTTGACTATTTTGCCTGTAACATATCGTACATACTATGGCTGGGAAAGGTCACCACGCCCAACATACACAGCATGGACATGTTTGCTAAAGAATGTCCATACCAAGTTTCATTACAGTTCAATTTGCAGTTCTCTAAGTATGTGTAAACATGTGGAATCCGTGTACATACAGGTGACTCTGTGACACCCCTGCTGCTGGAGATATACAGAGAGGGGTAATAAATACTAGTGAAAAGAAAGCACTTGTGTACTTTATAAGGTTACAGTATAAGGCTATGACATGGGATTCGTTAGGCTCCGCCTTCCGCTGCAAAGTGTTGATGCTTCCTGACACAGCAATGCAATTTGTGTCATTTGATCCAGTTAGAACTGGCCTGAAAGATTATACTTCCCGTGGTTTTAAAGACTACATGTCTATCAAAGGGCTCAGACACATTTGGGTCACAGAAAGTACATTTGACAAGTGCAGTTGAAAATTGAAATTGTTCTACATTTTACAAAGTATTATATTAAGTAGTTTTTTTGTTTGTTTTTTTTTTTGCATAAGGAAAACATTTGATAATTGAATGTGTTTTTATTTGTTTAAAATCCAGACTTGTATGCTTTTATTAATCTATCTATACACTAAGCTGTGTGACTACTTTTGAAGGTGGATTAATGCAGTGGTTCAGACACCATCTGCCTATGGAGACAGAAGGAAACTATTTAAAACAGGAGTTGCAACATGTGACAAACAAATGGCCTTTATTTATCTAGGTCATTTTCTTAAGTAGTGAGTGAGAGAGAGGTTTATCTTGATAGTTGGGAATTTGAAGGTTGTGCAAGTTGGATAACAACATCTGAACAGGATCACATACACAACATAAATCCACATCACTTACACAGAAGCGGAGTGGGCCAACATATAGATGAAAATCGACCACATAATAAATGTGCTAAAGCACCAATACTGAAAACAGAGAGGTATATGGAGACATATAATTTAGTATATTAAGTAACAAACCTGCCAGGAAAAAAAGGTTTACTACCATCATATGCTAATCTACGACAGTACTGAATCTGCATCTATTAAATTACTTAATTGGTTACTATCTATTGCCCGTCACCATTTTACAATAATCTTCTTCTCGTAACTGGTTTGGTTGACGTCACAATAGGAAGTGGGTGTCTCTTTCTGAGCGCGTGGCCCAGGCAGCAAGAGCGAACCGATCACGGCCGGTTCTAGCTGGCGCGTTACCATGGACACCGAAGCAAGGATATAAAAAAGAGCATTTTGGTATCGGGTCGTCACAGTTGAAGTTCTTTTTTTGTTGGAGGCATTTGTGTCTTTTTCCCCCCATTTAAAAGATTCTCCGCTAATGGACAAACTCTTCGTAAATGCTTTTTAAGGTAAGTCTTTTATTCAGTTCGCATTACTGGCTTACGTGTATTTTGCTTTACATATTTAGTTAAGTTTAAATATTTAATTGTAATATCGACTACACGAGTGAATGTATGGGTAGGGCGTGGGGATACGTGGTTTATTTCTTTATATACTTTTGTATTGAAACAAGGTATCTGGTATATCTTTCCTCGCTGGTCTCTCTGCTTCGGCTATTCTGCTACTAGTGGTGTTCTCCCAACCCCGCTACCCCTCTGCTTCGCCCTCTCCACTGGCTACCTAGCTATCTCTGCTCGCATCCAGTTTAAGACCCTTGCTCTTGCCTATCGCTCTATTCATCATACTGCCCCTTTTCTATCCCCAATTCCTCGTGTCTCCTTATATTTCCTCTCCGCTCATTCTCTACTGACCGACTTGTTATGCCTTCTCTTCACTCTCCTTCCTCCCGTGCTCGCTCCTTCTCTTCCCTTGTCCCCCTGTGGTGGAACCAGCTACCGGTTATCTCCAGATACTGCTTTCTGCCGTCTTCTCAAAACTCGCTTGTTGGATTTTTATTTGTAAATTTTTATATCTTGTATTTTTCCATTATATTTTGTGTTGCTTTTAATTTGTATTGCCTGTAATTTTTTTTTATATACGGTTAACTTTTCTGTAAGTCGCTTTGGATAAAGGCGTCTGCTATTATTATTATTATTATTATTATTATTATTATTATTATTATTATTATTATTATCTGTTTTTAAATAGTTAACTTTATAAATAGGGTTTTTGGAACAGATCTAATACGCCCATATGCCACGAATTAAATACTCTGCTTTCTGAAACTAAAGTCTGTTATAGTGACTTTCATTAATTGTAAAGCAGTTTAGTTTTATACGGACTTGGCAAATACGGTTCTCAAATTATGTAGGTGTGTGGTATCAGTGTGTCCCAGATTAACACACATTTTTATAAGATTTGGTAAAGCAGGAAAGGCTCCATTTTGAACAAGGCTACCGGCAAGTAGTTTCCATGAGACAACAGCTACATAACGTGACCTACTGTATGTGATTGGCTCTTCTGTAACCCGCCTCAGTTGGCGCATGTGCGGTATCATTTTTGAGCTGACGTGATTTAAACCTAGCCTTTGCGGCCCGTTCGAATGTGAGGTAAACGTTTCGTTTGCTCTATGTAAAGTGCAAACCGATTATGGCATTAACAGTAATGTTTGGATATAAACACGATTCTATCCGTGCGGGTCTGCCTAGTGTTATTTCACTACACAATCCATTAAGCTTCCTCGTCCTGTCTTGCAGAACGCTCCTTTCAAGAAAGTGTACAACGGCTTCTCAGAGGGCCTAGGCCTTGCCTTGTATCTGAAAGAATTTAACTTCACTGGAGAGCCGCCTTGGTAGCACAACTGAACACTGCTACGATTCCATCTCTTTCTTGTCCATGTAAGTTCAATCAAATTTGCTTCTTGCCTAATTGTCCATCCATACTATGACTTCAACAAGGATTCATTTAACATTCCCTTTTTCCCTCTACAGTTTGTTGCATTTGTCTGAATTGGTAGATCCCCAGTCATATTCAAGAACATAAACATGAACTGCTTCAGCACTACCGATTTTGACTTTACCTTCCTTGATGAGGGCTTCTGTGCCAGGGATATTGTGGAACAAAAAATAAACGAGGTCTCCCTTTCGGTAAGTGTGACTGTTGTAGGGATGTGGGGTTTTGTTTATTTTCTTAAGCATTTATTATTTGTTTTAAACCTTTACAAAAAAACAACTTGGTAGCCACAGTGAAGCCTTTAATGAAGTGACATAATTAAATGTTAACTACTAACACCCCTAATATTTATGGTTGATCTCCTGTATGATTTTGATCTATGTGTAATTTATTTACTTCTCCAGGATGACAAAGATGCCTTTTATGTAGCTGACCTTGGTGATGTTGTTAAGAAGCACATGCGATGGACCCGAGCCCTTCCTCGTGTTGCTCCATACTATGCTGTAAAATGTAATGACAGCAAAGCTGTAGTGATGACCCTTGCTTCCCTGGGTGCTGGATTTGATTGTGCAAGCAAGGTACATGGACTATTTGCAAGTATTGTTGTGTAAGCACATTTGTTAGATGCACTTTGCTCTTATGAACATGGGTTGGTATTGTTGTATTTTTAAACCAGTGTTTCTGAATACTATGACACTTCTGTAGTGATGTTAGAAATCTATCCTAACCATAAAATGTATGACTAAGCCTTTGTCCAGGAATTTGCAGACATTCTTGCTGTTTTACTGCCTGAAATGTGTACGCTGTTCTGTATTGACAATTTAATGTCTATTTGCAGAATGAAATTCAACTGGTCCAGAGCATTGGTGTGTCTCCTGAGAAGATCATTTATGCTAACCCTTGCAAACAAGTGTCTCAAATTAAATATGCTGCTGCCCATGGTGTCCAGATGATGACATTTGATAGTGAAGTTGAACTTGCAAAAGTTTCAAGAAGCCACAGTAATGCAAAGTAAGTAATTTGTTCACATCAACTCAATGACTGCAGTGTATATTCTGTCTAATTATACACGTGTGGCATCCTATGATTCTATGCGCTATAAGCCTTTTGAAGGTGTTACAATTTACTGCAGGTTTAACTTTGTTATTCTAAAGCAAACTCATATATTAGTGAAGACATTTATTTGTTTTTACTATTGCATTTTATCTTCTGAAATACTAAATTCCTGTCCTTTTTTTAGATTGGTTCTTCGGATTGCTACTGATGACTCCAAAGCAGTGTGCCGTTTGAGTGTGAAGTTTGGTGCAACACTTAAATCTTGCCGATCCCTACTTGAGCGCGCCATGGAACTGGGTGTTGACATTATTGGAGTAAGGTTGGTAACATTCTGTAACTTGGAGTTTTTGTTGGCAGATTTTGCCATTGGGTCTTTTAGTTTTACATTGTATAATGTATACCTAACAAATGTGATTTACTTTTACTTCAAATTAAATTTTAAAAGTATAAATAGTCTTGCCTTTCTAAAGAAGTTAATGTAGTATGTTTTGACTGTGTATTTTCATGAACTGAAGTTAATGACTGTAACTAAACTTAATGCAGCAATTAACTTTTTTTTCTCTCATTGCAGCTTCCATGTTGGAAGTGGCTGTACTGATCCTGAAACATACACCCAGGCCATTTCAGATGCTCGTCTTGTCTTTGATATGGGAGTAAGTATTACCAGTGGAATTCTTGTAACTTTAATGCAATCCCTAAATTATGCCAATGTTCATATAGTTAATAAACTTTAATAGATATGCACATTTAATAATAGTGATACACATTTTAATGCATATTCAACAAATTGTTTTTTCTTCTAGGCAGAATTTGGGTTCAACATGAATTTGTTAGATATTGGTGGTGGATTCCCTGGCTCTGAAGATGTTAAGCTGAAGTTTGAAGAGGTAAATGTTCATTAACTCCTTGGTAAAGCCATAGTGGTTGACTGAGGCCCTATTTTAAAGCAACTGTGAATTTGCCCTCCTAATATGAAGCCATTCAAATCAATAATGCCGTCCACCTCCATTTTCATGAACAGTCAATACATATCAAAGATCTAATTTGTGTTTTTTTTTGTTTTGTTTTTAAGGTTACTGCTGTGATCAATACTGCTCTTGACAAATACTTTCCTGTTGAGTCTGGTGTTGGGGTCATTGCTGAGCCAGGAAGATACTATGTTGCATCTGCTTATATGCTAGCTGTTAATGTCATTGCCAAGAAAATTGTCATCAAGGATCAGACTGGTTCTGATGGTAAATATCTGAAATAAAGTTTTAAATACCCTAGGACTGTAATATTGGCTGAAGTTGTTAACCTTGTTACTATTACTTTACAGATGAGGATGATGGTGCTAATGACAGAACTTTGATGTACTATGTTAATGATGGTGTTTATGGGTCATTTAACTGCATCCTGTATGACCATGCTAATGTCAGACCTGTTCTCCACAAGGTAAGAATTCTAGTTGGAGCTTGTATTTTAAATGTGTGAAGTTTTAAATCCATAGAATTTGTGCACAATATTTTCCTTCTGTTTTTCAGAAACCTAAGCCTGATGAAAGATTCTACCCCTGTAGCATTTGGGGACCAACTTGTGATGGTCTGGATCGCATTGTTGAGCTCTGTGACATGCCAGATCTTCAGGTTGGAGACTGGATGCTCTTTGAGAATATGGGAGCCTACACTGTTGCTGCATCTTCCACCTTCAATGGATTCCAGAAGCCGGATATCCATTATGTGATGTCAAGAACATCCTGGTTAGTATACATTACGTCCCTGGATTTTTAGAATTGTCAGAGCAGCAGTTTCTATGTAGTTTACCACAGTTTTGGGAAGAGAAATCTATGCAAGAATCTGCACAACAAAGGAAATCCATCCTAATTTAATTTATCCTATAAATTTAAACGCATGCATATGTAGTTGATGCTTAAGGCATTGAATGTCCATTTTAGCATGCATTACTTTATGAATTACAGACTTTTTTTCTAAATTGTAACTCCTTACTACAGTATGCATTTTGATAAGAGGCACAATTTTATCTTGTATTTCTCCATTGTGTTAAGAACATGAGGTATATGAAATCTATTAATGACAAGCAAGGGACCTCTTTCTCAAACATTTTTAAAGTTTGTTGGAGGACTCCAATCTTGCAGTGAAACTAAAATATCTTTTGATGTGGGTGCTAGCATGAATCTTTGATCGATGTGTGCTCCTGCTTTTTATTTAAATCTGTCAATTTTTTGTTCATTCATTGTGCTAACTGTAATCTCTTGTTTCCACAGGCAACTGATGCAGAAAATCAAAGAGCAAGGTGGCATTGCTAAAGTTGAGGAGACTGCTTCTAACCCTGTGCCCATCTCCTGCGCTTGGGAAAGTGGAGTAGAACTTCCTTCAACTTGCTCTTCAACTCATATTGTTAACCTGTAGAATCTGGCATGGATTAGTCTGTCCTGATACCTTTTGGGCATTTATGAGGGACCAGTGACTTATGTTGCCTACATTTTTAATGTTCTTAGCCAGTTAATAAAATGCAACCAAATGGATGACCTAAGAGGGGGATCACATTTTATGCTATTCCTATGGAAACTTTTGTATTTTTTTTTTTTTAATTATTTGTACAATAAATGGGAGAATTTAGTTTTGTTTGATTGAACATCTTTTATTGCACAACATTTCCTTAACTTTATATATATATATATATATATATATATATATATATATAAATAAATACCGTTCAAAAGTTTGGGGTCACTTAATTTCCTTGTTTTCCATGAAAACATACATGAAATGAGTTTGAATAGGAAATATAGCAAAATGAATAGGAAATAGTCATTGACAAGGTTAGAAATAATGATTTTTAATTGAAATAATTGTGTCCTTCAAACTTTGGTTTTGTCAAAGAATCCTCCATTTGCAGCAAATACAGCCTTACAGACCTTTGGCATTCTGGTTGTCAATTTGTTGAGGTAATCTGAAAAGATTTCACCCCATGCTTCCTGAAGCACCTCCCACAAGTTGGATTGGCTTGATGGGCACTTCTTACGTACCATATGGTCAAGCTGCTCCCACAACAGCTCAATAGGGTTGAGATCCGGTGACTGTGCTGGCCACTCCATTATAGACAGAATACCAGCTGACTGCTTCTTCCCTAAATAGTTCTTGCATAGTTTGGAGCTGTGCTTTGGGTCATTGTCGTGTTGTAGGAGGAAATTGGCTCCAATCAAGCGCCGTCCACAGGGTATGGCATGGCGTTGCAAAATGGAGTGATAGCCTTCCTTCAAGATCCCTTTTACCCTGTACAAATCTCCCACTTTACCACCTTCACATTGCCTCCACCATGCTTGACAGATGGCGTCAAGCACTCCTCCAGCATCTTTTCATTTGGTCTGCATCTCACGAATGTTCTTCTTTGTGATCCGAACACCTCAAACTTAGATTAGTCTGTCCATAACACTTTTTTCCAATCTTCCTCTGTCCAGTGTCTGTGTTCTTTTGCCCATCTTAATCTTTTCTTTTTATTGGCCAGTCTGAGATATGGCTTTTTCTTTGCAACTCTGCCTAGAAGGCCAGCATCCCGGAGTCGCCTCTTCACTGTTGACGATTAGACTGGTGTTTTGCAGGTACTATTTAATGAAGCTGCCAGTTGAGGACCTGTGAGGCATCTGTTTCTCAAACTAGACACTCTAATGTATTTGTCCTCTTGCTCAGTTGTGCACCGGGGCCTCCCACTCCTCTTTCTATTCTGGTTAGAGCCAGTTTGCGCTGTTCTGTGAAGGGAGTAGTACACAGCGTTGTACAAGATCTTCAGTTTCTTGGCAATTTCTCTCATGGAATAGCCTTCATTTCTCAGAACAAGAATAGACTGACGAGTTTCAGAAGAAAGTTCTTTGTTTCTGGCCATTTTGAGCCTGTAATCAAACCCACAATTGCTGATGCTCCAGATACTCAACTAGTCTAAAGAAGGCCAGTTTTATTGCTTCCTTAATCAGCACAACAGTTTTCAGCTGTGCTAACATAATTGCAAAAGGGTTTTCTAATGATCAATTAGCCTTTTAAAATGATAAACTTGGATTAGCAAACACAACGTGCCATTGGAACACAGGACTGATGGTTGCTGATAATGGGCCTCTGTACGCCTATGTAGATATTCCATTACAAATCAGCCGCTTCCAGCTACAATAGTCATTTACAACATTAACAATGTCTTCACTGTATTTCTGATCAATTTGATGTTATTTTAATGGACAAAAATTTGCTTTTCTTTCGAAAACAAGGAAATTTCTAAGTGACCCCAAACTTTTGAACGGTAGTGTATATATATATATATATATATATATATATATATATATATATATATATATATATATATATAATTATAAAACACCTCTGAATAGTATAAAACGAATCAATTTTGCAATGCATATATTGTGACGCTGGCAATTTAGGCAAGAAGCTATACTATAAATTCAGTACTAAACTTGTTGCTTTGATTCTTGCTGTACTACTGGTTCCTCAGTTCTATGCAATTTAAGTTCTCTACACATTGTCCTTAGCTGATGTTATAACCCCATATAAATTGGCCTTGACTTTTCATAACTACAGTATTTATATTGTGTTGCACATAGTTGCCTGTCTCCTATAGATTAGAGTGCTAATAAACTAATACTTGCAAGTGCTTAATATGCAGGCTATAGGCCGATTCATTAGTTTTCATTCTGATTATTTGATTGTTACCTTATTTATTTGATTATGTTACCGTACATGCTTAATTAGTTCTTTAGACATTTTCCGCTACATCTATACAAGTATAATTTATTTCAAATAAACGGTAAATTGTATTTTACTTGTAAAATTCTAAAGGAAAGAGAAAGGCGTGTGATTGGTTGAACGCAAGTGACGTCACCAGCTTGATGCTGAGAAGTTGAAATCTGCCAACTCGTCCGCAGCGTCTACGATTTGAACGCAAGGTGGTGCGTTCGTAGCGTCCATCTGAATCGCATGCCCAGTGTGAACCAACCTTAAGATCAACAACTGGTATTACTGGCAATTGGTAAATAGTGTTTCCTACACACTGACAAATACATGCCACTTGGAATGCGGGTTTTCACTGGGATTTGTAGTGTTGTGAGCTATAGATTACCTCAATCCCACCAAAGGATGGTCTTTGTCAATGTATCTAGCTGGATCTTTAGCATTGAGTTTTAATCGCTGTTAAGGGTAAGAGGTGGGTAGGCATGCTGCATTAATTTACAAGTGCTAAAACTTGGCATTATAGTTTTCTACACTATATCTGTATAACCTTGGTTAATACATGGTTGGAAGTTCATGGAATTTCTTAATGGAAGGTGGTAGTTTTAGGAAATAATAAAACACAGCCTGTATAGGATTCCCTTAATGCATAATGGATACAGAAGTTATTAAATATTTTTTTAATGAGATGCATTGTGTCTGGTACAGGATGTTAGTGCTGAGTAAGGAGTTGACTTAAAAAATGAATAATTCCTAAACAAAACAAACACTAATACTGAAAATATTTACTGACTACTCATCAGACAAATCCTGTTTGTGTTCTTTTCTCTTTCACTAGGTGGCACTGTGAAACTTCATATTATTACAGAATTAAGAATGCTGTGGGGGAGACATAGGTTGTGCTTAGCTACTTTACATAAACTGTAAATACGTCAAAGAACAAATTATATATCATTTGTTAGGAAAACGTCACAAGGACAATCGCTTAAAGTTTGCAAAACAGCATTTGAATGATGGATATGAGTTCTGGTTAGAGGTTTTGTGGAGTGATGAAACAAAAATCGAGCTGTCTGGTCATGCTGATAGTCGTTACATTTGGAGGAAATCTGGTGAGGCGTACAAAGAAAAGAACACCATACCTACTGTCAAGCATGGAGGTGGTAATATCCTTCTATGTGACTGCTTTTTCTCTAATGGTATGGGAAATTTAGTTCCAGTACATGGTAAAATGGATTCCATAGCATACCAAAAGATATTGGCCAATCATCTGAAACCCTCCACTACAAAACTTGGATTAAAGCACAGCTGGACGTTCCAACACAACAACGATCCAAAGCACACATCAAAATCTACTTCAGAATGGTTAGAGAAGAATAAATCAAGGTTCTGGAATGGCCTAGTCAAAGTCCTGATCTAAATCCGATTGAGAATCTTTGGTATGAGTTGAAGAAGGCTGTGCACAAGAGAAATCCTCGGAATTTGAATGAACTAGAACAATTTTGCGTTGAATAACGGTCAAAAATCATTAAAGAATCATGCCAAAAGCTCGTTGACAGGCAATGACAGGCCACGAACTGAGAGATAAGAGTCACAACACCTGCCCAGGATTGACAGATCATTATGCAGCATCGTTTTCGCACTGCTAGTCGAACAGAATCTGATCCTGCAGGTCGTAACAATCCACGCATCAGCAGTTCAGCTGTAAGAAGGCGGTTACACAGTCATCATCTACAGGCCAGACGACGATACAGGGGTCCGGTGCTCAGCAATGTGCACCATCGCAACAGGATGAGGTGGTGCCAACAACACCATAGTGGACTCGCCTTCAGTGGAGCCAGTTTTTGAAGTCCAAAGCGTAGAGTTATTAAAGGTTTTTTTTGGCATAGAACTGTCCGTCTGACTTTCTCACTGCGACTGCGACACTGCGATGTATGTCGTATACATCATCAAGTTGGATTTGAATTTTAGGAAGTCAGAAAACACTGAAAGTAAGGTTTTGATGATGATTTTAGTGTTTGCAGCATCTTTGTTTCTGCTTTGTTGTGTGGAGAGGAAGGACATTCAGCGTGATGATGTAATTTGAGCGCGTTTGTAAAAAAAACTATTGACTGTAAACAGCGTCACGGGGCAGCAGTGTGGAGTAGTGGTTAGGGCTCTGGACAGTCAGCAGTGTGGAGTAGTGGTTAGGGCTCTGGACAGTCAGCAGTGTGGAGTAGTGGTTAGGGCTCTGGACAGTCAGCAGTGTGGAGTAGTGGTTAGGGCTCTGGACAGTCAGCAGTGTGGCGTAGTGGTTAGGGCTCTGGACAGTCAGCAGTGTGGAGTAGTGGTTAGGGCTCTAGACAGTCAGCAGTGTGGAGTAGTGGTTAGGGCTCTGGACAGTCAGCAGTGTGGAGTAGTGGTTAGGGCTCTGGACAGTCAGCAGTGTGGAGTAGTGGTTAGGGCTCTGGACAGTCAGCAGTGTGGAGTAGTGGTTAGGGCTCTGGACAGTCAGCAGTGTGGAGTAGTGGTTAGGGCTCTGGACAGTCAGCAGTGTGGAGTAGTGGTTGGGGCTCTGGACAGTCAGCAGTGTGGAGTAGTGGTTAGGGCTCTGGACAGTCAGCAGTGTGGAGTAGTGGTTAGGGCTCTGGACAGTCAGCAGTGTGGAGTAGTGGTTAGGGCTCTGGACAGTCAGCAGTGTGGAGTAGTGGTTAGGGCTCTGGACAGTCAGCAGTGTGGAGTAGTGGTTAGGGCTCTGGACAGTCAGCAGTGTGGAGTAGTGGTTAGGGCTCTGGACAGTCAGCAGTGTGGAGTAGTGGTTAGGGCTCTGGACAGTCAGCAGTGTGGAGTAGTGGTTAGGGCTCTGGACAGTCAGCAGTGTGGAGTAGTGGTTAGGGCTCTGGACAGTCAGCAGTGTGGAGTAGTGGTTAGGGCTCTGGACAGTCAGCAGTGTGGAGTAGTGGTTAGGGCTCTGGACAGTCAGCAGTGTGGAGTAGTGGTTAGGGCTCTGGACAGTCAGCAGTGTGGAGTAGTGGTTAGGGCTCTGGACTCGTGAACAGAGGGTTAGGGTTCAATCCCAGCTGGGGGACAGTGCTGCTGTACCCTTGAGCAAGGTACTTTACCTTGATTGCTCCAGTAAAAAAAAAAAAAAAAAAAAACCTGTATAAATAGGTAATTGTATGTAAAAAATAATGTGATACATTGTAACAATTGTAAGTCGCCCTGAATAAGGGCGTCTGCTAAGAAATAAATAATAATAGTTGGATTTATTTTTGGTCATGTGATGAGGTTTTAACCAATCACATGCCAGAATTTGCTTCATAAACATACAATATGTATGTATCAATCTATCTATCTATCTACCTATCTATAGTAGCCTATGCAAAGTACATATTACATATTTATATTTCTAAACTTTTCATCCTGAATATTTCTATTAATCCTTTATTTTAAATGTTTGATGAAATATATACCTGTTTATATTCAGGTATTCTAAAATAGACAAGGTACAAAGACAAGGCTTTATTTGACACCCCCCTTTTCGAGTAAGCTGTGGTTTAACCCATGTTGATTCAATAGTTCATTATGGTGAGAGTATCTTTATGTAAATCTCCCTGCTGCTGCTGCTTCTCACTTGTTCTCAGCTCTTTTAATTAGCTGCCTTAATTATACGCAATCAGACTCTACATGCGGAGAAGTAAAGCACACTGATAATTGGTCTAGTAGTCAGTGTCAAGTCCACAGTTTTTCTTAATAGGTTAAAACTGAAAAACTTGTATTGCTGGGCATTTGCAGTGTGTAAGCTATTTACATACTTGACTTATTATATTAACCAATGTAAGGCACAACAGCCAGTCTACATTTAAGCAAGTAGTAGTACTGTAGCTGCATCTACTGCTTTAAGTTATTATTTTTTTAAGAATATTGATATTTACAGTCATACACAGTGATTCTGAACGATGTTGCTCAGGTCCCAATGCTTAGCTAAACTGCCTTTCTATTTCAATTCCCTGTTTCTAGTAAAGTCACTATTGACATATATTAAAGGCTTGAACCAAACAGCAGAGTCTTTTATATCTGATGCATGGCTTCTTTCATTTTGTGATGATGCGTATGGGTTTTTTTTTTTTTCTTTTTGGTTTTTTTTAATATCTTGGTGCAAATACCAGTATTACACCTTGGGCTGAGTTTGTTGTAATGGACAGCGATTGTATCACTGTTTATTTTATAATGAAATGTATCCCTGGACAACAGCTCTGTCTGTCACAGGAAAGAGGTAAACAAGAAACAGATGAGCGTCAGTAGGGAGAAAATCTCTTTTTCATGTTCTCATTCTAGAACTTTGAAACAGAACCCAAAGCATAAATACATACATACTCATGGAAGCTATTTCCATGGTACAGTTAATAGAGAGATCAAACAATTGAGTAATATAAGCACAGATCAAAACAACATCTTTGGAGCTGAATCCAAACCAGTACAAACTCTATCTGCATTGAACAGAGCGTGAGAATGCAGATTCTTACAGGTAAATCATTCTGTATAATAAAACATTGAATACAAAATTTGTATCATAATAATAACATTCGACTTACTAGTAACCAGACAACCAACTGAGGAATTGTAACCCTACGATATGTAGCATTGTGTTCATCTCACTGGATGTTTGTTACGGTGCTCCACTCCAGATTGCTTGATCAGTAAACGTTTTCAAAGTGTAAAATAATTTATGCTTTTATTGTTCTTTATTGTCGTACTGTATGTTTCACTTGTATAGTATATAAGCAATGACAATTTTGTCCAGTCTTATCGACATGTTTCATAGAAGACTGGCACCTGCTCTCCCAGCACAGGCTAAATGAGAACATAAGAAAAGTTACAAATGCTTGTCCGGCACCTTGAGCTAATTGTTCCCAAGACCACATCTGAGATGGCTCTTTAAAGATTGCAGAGAATAAGCAAGAGAATCTCCATTCAACTTCCAAATGTGTTTAATAGTGAGAAGTTATTAAACACATGCAGTTTCACACTGTCACTTCACTGAGCTGAGATTCCCCTGATGGCCAGTAGATGGCAGCATGTACATCAAATGTACTGCACTGGCCTGTCAAGTAAGGAAAGATTTGTCTGTATTTCTATTGATTACACAAATCAATACAATATTGATTACACAAATCAATACAAGCTGACAACGACTGATCAAGAAGTGAGGGGGTTCGCATTACAAGGAAGACATGTAAGTGGATACTCCATCATGGGAGTGAAACAGTGCATCACTGTGGAGAAGGAGATGGGGAACAGCATGAGACGAAAGTGCTGCAAGATCCAAGACTTGCTTCAACGAGTAAGTATGCTAGAAATGGAGCTGTACGAAATGACAGAGCAACAGGAGTTTGAGGAGATGGCACACCCGATATTCTTGGAAGTTTGCACCCCTTACAGACAGAAAGTCACCAGGAGATAGAAGAGGGTCGAAACAGCTGGGTTCAGATAGGCAGAGACAGGGAAAAAAAGAAACATAGTCAAACACAACCACAAAGGAACAACATCCAGGACCCCATAAACTGGCTGGCCAGGCAGCAAAAAAAAAAAGGGAGGTCATGGTTGTCGGGGACTCCATATTGAGAAACACAGCAAGTTCAGTGTGCAGTCTGGACCCCCTTACAACAACAGTGTGCTGCCTTCCAGGAGCCTCTGTCACGCACATCACTGAGAACGTGAACAGGCTCCTAGAACAAACAGGAGACGACCCGGTAGTTGTCATCCACATCGGTACAAACAACATTGGAAGAGACAGACCAAGATCCCTGCAAAGCAAATTCAGAGAGCTAGGAAGAAAATTAAAAGACAAGAGCAAAACTGGTATTTTCTGGGATACTGCCGGCACCTTGCAAAGGACCATACGGACAGCTGGAAATAAATAATATAAATGCTGAAATCGTGGAGAACACAGGAAGGCTTCACCTTCCTTGAACATTGGACCACATTCTACAACAAGGACTATGAATATAGGTGGGACGGACTGCACTTAAATAAAAAGGGAACCAATCTACTCGGAGAAAGGATCCTCAAGGAGGTTCAGAGCATTTAAACTAGAAAGGAAGGGGGGGAGGAATCAACAAAAAAACAAAACAAGCAACTACGATGTGAGAAGTGTTACAGAAACTTGGTTATCTGAGAGTGATGGAGATGAATACAATATTAGTGGGTATACACTGTATAGGAAGATTTGAGCAATTCAGGAGTGAGCAAGCATCTTTTAAACTCTTTGCGGATCCCTTCTCTGTTGATGCAGAAAGTGTACCTGACGATCTTCTGCTTGAAGTTATTGAACTGCAGTGTTCCACTGCGCTGAAGAGCAAACACAGGGACCTGCCTCTCCTAGAAATCTACCGATCACTGGACCACAATCAGTTTCCTAATCTTAGCAGAGAAGCTTTGAAATTGCTGTCTTTGTTTGGAAGCACTTATATCTGTGAACAGGAGCTTTCAAAACAACTCCAGGATAAAGTTGTGGAAAGGCACAGATCAGGGGAGGGGTATAAAAAGATTTCAAAGCATTGAATATCCCTTGGAACACAGTCAAGTTGATCATTAAGAAGTGGAAGGTATATGGCACCACCCAGAATCTGCTTAGAGCAGGCCGTCCTCCCAAACTGAGCAGCTAGGTAAGAAGGGCATTGGTCAAAGAAGCCAGCAAGAGGCCAATGACAACTCTGAAAGACAGCATTCCATGGCTGAGATGGAAGAAACTGTCCATGTGTCAACAATAGCTCTGGTACTCCACAAATCTGGACTGTATGGAAGAGTGGCAAGAAGGAAGCCATTTCTGAAAAAAGCCCCTGTAAAATCCCACTTGGAATTTGCAAAAAGGCATGTGGGAGACTCTGAAAAGATGTGGCAAAAGATTCTGTGGTCCGATGAAACAAAAATTGAACTATTTGGCCTAAATGCAAAGCGTTATGTCTGGCGCAAACCCAACACAGCACATCACCCAGGTAACACCATCCCTACTGTGAAGCATGGTGGTGGCAGCATCATGCTATGGGGATGCTTTTCATCGGCAGGGACTGAGAAGCTTGTCAGGGTAGAGGGCAAAATGGATGGAGCTAAATACAGGCAAATCCTTGAGGAAAACCTGCTTCAGTCTGCAAAAGACCTAAGACTGGGACGGAGATTCACCTTTCAACAGGACAATGACCCCAAACACAGAGCCAAAGCGACACTGGAGTGGCTTAAAAACAAGAAAGTGAATGTCCTAGAGTGGCCCAGTCAAAGCCCGGACTTGAATCCGATTGAGAATCTCTGGCAAGACTTGAAGATTTCTGTCCACCAACGATCCCCATCCAACTTGACAGAGCTTGAGCAATTTTGCCAAGAAGAATGGGCGAATATTGCATGATCCAGATGTGCAAACCTGGCAGAGACTTACCACAAAAGACTCACAGCTGTAATTGCTGCCAAAGGTGGTTCTACCAAGTTTTGCCTCGGGGGGGGAATACTTATCGAACCAAGACATTTCAGTTTTTTTTTTTCATTAACTGTTGTTTCACAATACAAATCTTGCCTCTTCAAAGTGTTGAGTAGGTTGTGTAAATATATATAGAGGCATTGCATTTTACAATGTGCATTTCGGCCCTTGGCCAGTTGTCTTTTTTTCGTGATCTGGCCCTCACAAAAATAAGGCTGTGCACCCCTGGTCTAGATGAAGACATGTCTGGGGAAGCTATAAAAAAAGGCTAACAAAATGCTTGGATATATAGTGAAAAGTGTTGAATTTAAATCAAGGGAAGTAATGTTAAAACTGTACAATGCATTAGTAAGACCTCATCTAGAATATTGTGTTCAGTTCTGGTCACCTCGCTACAAAAAGGATATTGCTGCTGTAGAAAGAGTGCAAAAAACAGCAACCAGAATTATTCTGGGTTTAAAAGGCATGTCATATGCAGATAGACTAAAAGAATTGAATATATTCAGTCTTGAATAAAGAAGACTACATGGTGATCTGATTCAAGCATTCAAAATTCTAAAAGTTATTGACAATGTCAACCCAGGGGACCTTTTCAACCTTAAAAAATGAAACAAGCTAAATCCCACATTTCAAATATAAATAGAAAAAATGCTTTATATAATAACAATATACAACACACAGATGATAGAATCCCTCTGGTCCTCACTTACCACCTGACCAACAGAAAGATACAGACAATTGTGCAAAGAAACTTTACAATTTTGCAACAAGACCCATCTACAGCGCCTAATTTCAAGACTCCCCCCTTGATGTCATATAGGAGACAAGAATATAAGAAAATATGTGGTACACAGTGCTATTCGTCCTTCTGGGGAACCTTTGAAAGGCACATATCCATGTAATAGACCACGATGTAATACCTGTAAATACATTCATTCTGAAACAGAGATTAGAGGCATTAAATCTTCATTCAACATTCATGAACATTTTACATGTACCTCTAAAGCAATAGTCTACTGCATTATCTGCAAGAAATGCAACACATTGTATATTGGGGAAACTAAAAGGCATTTAGCAGACCGGTTTGTAGCACACTTAAGAAGCATTCACATTAACACCACTGCATTTCCAGTAGCCCATCACTTCAACAGTGATGATCACACTGCTGAAGACATCACAGTCTGTGTCATCAATCAGTGCTATGGAACAAATGTTGCTCGGAAACAAAAGGAACAAGAGTTTATCTTCAAACTGGGAACTTTGGAACCTCTGGGAAAGAACATTCTATTCTAATAATCATGACATCATCCACAGAA
Organism: Acipenser oxyrinchus oxyrinchus; assembly: GCA_030684275.1. Lineage (NCBI taxonomy): Eukaryota > Metazoa > Chordata > Actinopteri > Acipenseriformes > Acipenseridae > Acipenser > Acipenser oxyrinchus. The sequence continues at coordinate 8,582,015 of CM060252.1, read as the reverse complement.
TTTTTATTATTATTATTTGTCAGATACCTTTATCCAAGGCAACTTACAGACTAGGGTGTGTGAACTATGCATCAGCTGCAGAGTCACTTACAACTACATCTCACCCGAAAGACAGCACAAGGAGGTTAAGTGAATTGCTCAGGGTCACACAATAAGTCAGTGGCTGAGGTGGGCTATGAACCGGGGCCCTCCTGGTTACAAGCCCTTTTCTTTAACCACTGGACCACACAGCCTCCTATTGTATAATTACAAATCTTGAATAATAACAAGTTTATTGCACTGTGTTTACTTTTTAAACAGCTGAAGGGCTTTTGCCTGAAACATCCTGAAAATAAAATAATCTTTCAAACCTTCTGTGTACATTTTTTTTTTAAACTTTTCTTTCATATGCCTTCAATTTTGTACACTGCATATATATATATATATATATATATAATGGCTGAATAACAGCTATATTTAAACAAAATACTGTAAAGCCATAAATATTTGCGAATCACACCCATAAAACCTATTTTGCTCCAGAAATGTTGGTGATCTGTTTGCACTGGTAGGAGTATATTACTTCATTATATGTACAGCACTAAGATATTTGTGCCAAAAATGTTTACTTTTTTTTCATACGCGAAAAATGCATTATATTAAAAGGCTCGCAAATATTTATGGCTTTACAGTATATAAAGTCATATTTACTATCCAACCTTGCCTCTCTTATTATTTTGACTGACTCACAAGGTTATGTGAGTTAAAATCTTTCACAAAGTTATTTCATTAAATGTTTATACCTTACAGTGGCTTGCAGCTGCTGGCTCACAATGATGTCACAAAGGTCCTGACCCCTGCAGCACTGGTGCACCCTGTGAAATTTGATGGCTGCTGTGCAACTACGAAGTATTGACAGCTCCCAACTCCTGAAACAGCAGAACGCCATGTATAATAAAGAGTTTGCCACCCCTTGTCACTTCGGGGATGACCTGACAGACTGCGCTAGGCATGTAGCCATTTATCATCGTTCAGAATGAATATATAAGGCTCAATTACTATATGCTGCTTCACAGGCCTAGGTTCAAACAATGCCACAAAATATTTGTTCCTGAGTCATGACATTACTGTATAAACTATAGACTCTGAATAAACAACACTTCTGTTTCTCAGAATTAAACTGGAGCAAGAAAGCATTTGTTTTATTATTTGTTTATTTAGCAGACGCCTTTATCCAAGGCGACTTACAGAGACTAGGGTGTGTGAACTATGCATCAGCTGCAGAGTCACTTACAACTACGTCTCACCCGAAAGACAGAGCACAAGGAGGTTAAGTGAATTGTTCAGGGTCACACAATGAGTCAGTGGCTGAGGTGGGATATGAACCGGGGACCTCCTAGTTACAAGCCCTTTTCTTTAACCACTGGACCACACAGCCTCATATGTAATATGAAATAAGTAAGATATGCACACGCTGTTTTAACTACAGAAACTCAAGTTGTCCCCAGTTTTCCTCAGGTTAATAACTTTATTTAAAGTTAAAAAAAACAGCAAAATGCGTGTCTTTTTGAGTGCCAACCATGACTTAAATGTTGAATTGCTTATCTTTTTAAAATCCATTTTCCTACATTTATGACTTGTCAGTTTGACCTGGATCACAAGATTTTACAAGCGCAGCTAATGAACACTGAAAACTTCAACTTCACAATGATCTGATTTCTGACTTCATGTCTGCTCTGGAAACAAGAATGTTGGCAGGGGAAGTTAATGCAGGATGACATATTGGGAAGTCTAGCTCCGGAAATAATATGATCATTTTATTATGTGAGTGCTTGACTTCTACTTAATGGAATGTGATATTTATAAAAGATCAGTGTTGGAGGGGATGCACAGTTTGTAAGCTTATTATAATATATATCGAGGCCTGATTAAATGAAAGAGTAGAGTCATGTTTAATAATTGAGCTACAGTATAATACAGTATAATATGTGTCCTCTCTTCGATTAACTGTTCATATTTTTTGATCATTTCTATGGTAACATGACCTGATTGCTTTTAAATGTAGATTTTGGCTGCTATTATCTCTTCCATTGAGTTTGAGTATCCTCTTATCTTTTAGTGCTCTTCGTTGTTATTAGTGGAAATACATTCTTTGTCCTTGTGACAGGGTAGCGTCACCGATGTTATTGCCACAGAGAGAGACTCAGAACACAGAAGCTGCAGGTTAAACGCTAACGCACACATTTATTTACAACAAATAAACACAGAATGGACACAAACAAAAGACATTAACAAAATAAAAAGGTCTACAAAACTCACAATAATACAGGAGACAGGACGGAACACAAAAACATACCTTCACCAACATTAATTCTAATCATTACTATCTAACACCCATGATCACCCTATTTATACAGCTGTGGCTGGAGCCTTAATCATTTAATCATTTATTCAATTCACAGCTCCCTAAAATACCAACCCTTTCCCATCATGTCCCTCTTTCCCCATGTGGATCCTTCCGGGTGGGTTTGGTGGTTGGGGCTGTGGTGGTGGTCTCCTCACCTTCCTTACCTTCTCCTTCTTCTGCTGGGGTCCTCCAGACATGCAGCCAGCTGTGGCAATGCTGGCACCAGCAAAGCTGACAGCGGTGCAGGGCACTCCTGCCCTGGCAATGCTGGTAGTGGCAATGCTGTCTGCGGCAATGCGGGCATGCAGCCAGCAGTGGCAACACTGGCACTGGAGACAGCGGGGCCTCTCTCTGTGGTGCTGGAGACAGCGGGGCCTCTCACTGTGGTGCTGGAGACAGCAGGGCCTCTCTCTGTGGTGCTGGAGACAGTGGGGCCTCTCTCTGTGGTGCTGGAGACAGCGGGGCCTCTCTGTGGTGCTGGAGACAGTGGGGCCTCTCTGTGGTGCTGGAGACAGCGGGCCTCTCTCTGTGGTGCTGGAGACAGCGGGCCTCTCTGTGGTGCTGGAGACAGTGGGCCTCTCTCTGTGGTGCTGGAGACAGTGGGGCCTCTCTCTGTGGTGCTGGAGACAGCGGGGCCTCTCACTGTGGTGCTGGAGACAGCAGGGCCTCTCTCTGTGGTGCTGGAGACAGTGGGGCCTCTCTCTGTGGTGCTGGAGACAGTGGGGCCTCTCTCTGTGGTGCTGGAGACAGCGGGCCTCTCACTGTGGTGCTGGAGACAGCAGGGCCTCTCTCTGTGGTGCTGGAGACAGTGGGGCCTCTCACTGTGGTGCTGGAGACAGCGGGGCCTCTCTCTGTGGTGCTGGAGACAGCAGGGCCTCTCTCTGTGGTGCTGGAGACAGTGGGGCCTCTCTCTGTGGTGCTGGAGACAGTGGGGCCTCTCTCTGTGGTGCTGGAGACAGTGGGCCTCTCTGTGGTGCTGGAGACAGTGGGCCTCTCTCTGTGGTGCTGGAGACAGCGGGCCTCTCACTGTGGTGCTGGAGACAGTGGGCCTCTCTGTGGTGCTGGAGACAGTGGGCCTCTCACTGTGGTGCTGGAGACAGTGGGGCCTCTCTGTGGTGCTGGAGACAGCGGGGCCTCTCACTGTGGTGCTGGAGACAGCGGGGCCTCTCTCTGTGGTGCTGGAGACAGTGGGGCCTCTCTCTGTGGTGCTGGAGACAGTGGGGCGTCTCTCTGTGGTGCTGGAGACAGCGGGCCTCTCACTGTGGTGCTGGAGACAGCAGGGCCTCTCTGTGGTGCTGGAGACAGTGGGGCTCTCTCTGTGGTGCTGGAGACAGTGGGCCTCTCTCTGTGGTGCTGGAGACAGCGGGCCTCTCACTGTGGTGCTGGAGACAGCAGGGCCTCTCTCTGTGGTGCTGGAGACAGTGGGGCCTCTCTCTGTGGTGCTGGAGACAGTGGGGCCTCTCTCTGTGGTGCTGGAGACAGCGGGCCTCTCACTGTGGTGCTGGAGACAGGGGCCCTCTCTGTGGTGCTGGAGACAGTGGGGCCTCTCTCTGTGGTGCTGGAGTCAGCGGGGCCTCTCACTGTGGTGCTGGAGACACCGAGGCTGGGCACTCTGGCAGTGGTGGCACTGACAGTGGCAATGCTGATAGCAGTGCGGGGCACTCGGGGCAATGGTGACCGTGGCTTCTCCCTCTGTGGCTCTGGAGCTGGCACCAGCTTCTTTGCTCACCTCCGGGATGGCCGCCTCCCTTAGGAGAGCCTTCAGGTGGAGCCATTCCTCACATGTCTCCACGTCATGCCGAAAGAAGGCCTCCCTGAAGAGGTGGTCTCCCCAAGGGCACTCCACAAAGCCGTGTCCAAAGTCCTCACACGACCCACACATAGGAGCCCCTTCTGCCTCCAACCGGCACAGCTGCTCATCCGAGCTTTCCTTCCGCTCCATTTTTCTTTTCTTTCTTTATTTCTCCTTTTGGTCAGATATATTTCAGGTTTCTTGTAAGAAGCGATTTTCTCTGGAGATAGTTTGTTCCCAGATTTTATCTTCACTTTCTAGTGCAGGGGTGGCCAACCCTGGTCCTGGAGAGCCTCAATCCAACAGCCCTTAATCATCAATTTCTAAAGACTTGAAACAATTTCATTTTGACTAGTTAAGCAGGTAATTTATTCAATTAAGTAATTTAGAGATAAATGGACCAGAGCTGACCACTCCTGATTTAATTGAGCACTTTAATTTGGAAGTGATGATTAAGGGTTACTTATAAAACCTGCTGGATTGTGGCTCTCCAGGACCAGGGTTGGCCACCCCTGTTCTGTTGGGTGAAGCCCATTTATCTAGGTGCATCACTGTAGATTAACTTCCTGTGAATCAGGTATTAGAATCCCAACTGACACTATCTAAATTCCAAAAAAAGTGAGATTAAAATGTCTTGCCAGTATTGGCATTAGCATACATGTCAATAGTCCCTATATGGTTGGGACAGTCCAGATTTCCTAGCAAATGTATCACGTCCCGATGCATAGGAAGAAAATCCCGATATTTATCCTTGGAAATTCTTTACAACTCTAGGCTCTCGTGCCCGTGCTGTGTTTTTTTTTCTCTCTCTCTCTCTCTCTTTTGCGGCATCTGACCGTCACTGCCTGGCAGGGATTGTGTTCACATGACCAGATCTCAGTTTATTGACATGTGTCATATCCAGTCATATTGCAGAAGTGTATTGTTTTCTGACTGCTGCAGCAATATGATTTGATGTGGATGACTTTGATATAGTATACACTTAAAGTCATAATAAGAGGTCATATGTATAATTGAGCCTGAGGTGCAGAAATGTCATAATAACCAGCATATACAGTAGAATAGTGCAAGACAAACTCGCTGGCAAGTCTCACAGCCACCTTATTGATGGTCCTCAGGACCAGTTATTTTGTGTTTTAAAGGCCACCCATGATACTGCTGCCAGCATTCCCAATGCATTATTCAGTAGCTATTAGGGAAGATCCCTCTTCCCCCGATGGAATAAGAAACTCCCAGTGATTGTCTCGAATCAGAGGTGCATTTATCAACCACAGACTGCGCACGCAGTCCTACAAATAAGTGATAGCTGAGCTCCAGTGAGATGGATTCACAATTTGTTGAAGACAAGTAACATTACCTCTAACAAAAAACACATTCAAATTGGCATGTAAATAAGTGAACAATTATCCATAAACCATACACATAAAATGGGAAATTACAATATGGAAAAGCAACTGAGCTCAGTGCAGACATGGGCTTTTCTTCTACTCAGGTTGTAGTGAAGACTGCTTCACACTGCCACACCAGTGCACCTCAGCCTGGTTCTGCAGAGACCATCCCAGGAACGAGAACATGGATGGAGCTTCCATGACATCCTGCCAGCAAAGCTGCTAATTGGCACACAATGCCATTGTGTTTTTGTGATGGGAGTATCATCCATCCATATTACTGCTTTGTCTTGGCAAATTAAAGTAATACCATGTTGCCTTTTAAGGAAAATAATGATATCTTAAGCAATGTGAATGGAAATACATTCTACACCAAAACAAGTATTAGCTACTTCTTGTAGGTTCCTCAGTACAGCAGCTTCAGAAGGGTTAGGGTTAGAGTTAAGGTAAGTGGGAAGGGATTAGGGTTAGGGGTTAGGGTAAGGGTTTTAGTTTATGGTTAGGGGGAGGTTAGGGGTCCAATTTAGGGTTATAAACTGCCGTCCTTTACTGAAACATTCTGAGCTGATGGAAAAAAATAAAACCTCCAACAGCAGTCTTGATTTACAAAGCTTCTGCTACCAGCTAATTGTAATTATTACAATTCCATCAAACTCCCAGTCGCATAATAAAAAAGGGCATGCTATTTTTATATAAAAATTATCTTACATATTAATGCATTTCATTTGATAATTTATTCATTTAGTGGCCTTAAAGATACTTGAAATCCCTTTGTAGTATATATAACACTGGATAATGCACCCATGAGGGTCCATTGATCATTAATTAACACTCAACAGGGCTCCCCAGTAATCAGCTCTGAGGCCTCGCTGAATAATTAGATTAATTAAAAAAATATATATATTTAACTCCATCGATTGACAAGTTATTCCCCCTTTCATCCCAAACTCTGAAGTTATTCCATTTCTTTTTTTTTTCTTTCTTTTGCTTTATATGTATTGAATGCTGTCTTATACAGCAACATAATCAAATAAGCTTAATGCATATTTTTTATTTGGCCATGGAAAATGTCACAAATCACTTCATGTATCTATTTGTGGAGTCCTTATCTAAATCTGAGCTGGTATATTGATTTGTTTCAGAGAAATGCCATTAATTGTCCATTAGGGGCATTGGCTCTGCCAACCAGGGCCGCCGAGAGCCATCATGGGCCCCGCGGAAGGATTGGTATGTCCCGCTGCCCCCCCCCATGGTACTACATTCATCCGACTTTGTAGTATACTGTAGTCTAAACCAAGCTTCTAAACCAAGCAATGATACTTGCAATCTTAGCAGTGTCTGAGGAAGATCATTTCAACCGAAACAGTATTTTGATAATGGGTTTGAAGGAAACTGTCAACGACGCGTAGAAGTTTCAATATCTCAATTAAAATCTGCAGCAGGATAGTTTACTCTTTCTCAAAGTAGTTCTGTTTAAGTTATTTACAGTATTCAAACTTTTTTTTTTAGGTAAGTGAATAAATATATTTTTTGTACTAACTCCACGTGTAATAGTCATTAATTGGAAGCTTACTTAACATCAAATAACATACGTTTTTAGCATAAACTACATTTTAATGGTGTTGCTATACACTATTTTATTTATCCCATGCCAAAAATAAGCCACTCATCTGTGCTCTTAACTAATAGCCTGTATTGGTAAATATATTTGTATTTTAAGCAATATAACCAATCATTCTCTAATTGTGTTTACCACCAGCTGAAGAAAGTACTTTATTTTAGGCGATACAATTTTTCTACCAAACTGCTGCACCACGTTGTTTTGAGCAAATTATAAATCTTAATAATAGAATACTGTGGTATTGTGCAACTTTAGGGTTCTTTTAAAAAATTTTAAAGTCTTTAAAAAAATACATAAAATTGCTATGCCTTTTTTCAGCTTTTTGGTGTAGTAAAATATGAAATGTGAAAGTTCAAATCATTGTGTGAAAGGAAGTGTTTGACAGCGCCTGGATACACAATCATTACACAACAGAAGCACATCGGCTTGGTGTGCAGTACAGGAGTTTTTCTTTTTAATGTGGTGGCGGGAACGCAAAGGGTCTTGTGCAGGGCTAGTTGTTTTAAAATATTTAATATATATATTTAAAAAAAAAAAGTTCCACCTTCATCAGGGCCCCCCTTCGAGGCGTTGGGCACCGGGGAAATTTCCCCATCCTCCCTGCCCTCTCGGTGGGCATGCTGCCAACAGACAGGCAGTATTGCAAGCTTGGCGTTACACACTGTATATTACAAATAACTGAAGATTCACAATGAGCAATATTCCTGACATTGACACACACATTAAACCCTTGTTTGAACTGTTGGAGAATGGTCACAAAAAAAAGAAAAAGAATGAACATTACACTTCTATGAAGCCAAGACCCAGTGGGAACTCTGTCAACTTATTTTTGTCTGAAAATAGTACATGTTTTTAGTTGACCAAGTTGGTCACATAAAAACACCAAATATCAGAAAATGGCTTACATTTACTGGGGAATAAATGTGTCAAACAGGGCCATTCAATGAGATAGTTAACTACATTACAGAATTAAAACACTGTCCCTCATCAGCATGTCATTAGTCCCAACAATTCAGATTTTAATTTTCCCTGTAACAGTTACAAGTTTTGACCAATGGGCGGCAAATGCACTATGCAAAATTGTCCTCAGAAGTAATGTCTTTTATTCTGTTGTGAAATGGCTTTGTTGCATGAACTTCAAGGCAATACCAAAAAACAAAACCAATTTACCAAGTGTGACAATACATACTTTGCCTCCTTCTTCTCTTCTAAAATCTCAGATATCCGCAAACTCTTTAACACCCCTCCCTCCCCGCACCCCTCCTGCTCCAACCCCTACACCCACTGCATCCCCTACTAACTCACCCTCCTTCTCCACCTTCTTGCCCCTCTCAGACTCTGACCTCTCCTCCCTGCTCCAGGGTCACAAACCCACCACGTGTGCCCTGGACCTCCTCCCCACTCACCTCTTTCAAGCTGCTGCTCCTGCTCTACTTCCCTTCATCTCCTCCCTTCTCAACACCTCTCTACTTTCTGGTCTCTTTCCCTCTGCCTTCAAAAAAGCCTCTATCACTCCCATCCTCAAAAAACCTACCCTTGACCCCACCTCCCTCCAGAGCTACCGTCCTGTCTCCCTCCTACCCTTCCTCTCCAAAACCCTCGAGCAGACTGTACACCGCCAGCTCTCTGCTTTCCTGTCCAACCACTCTCTGCTCGACCCTCTCCAATCTGGCTTCCGCTCTGCTCACTCCACTGAAACTGCCCTCCTGTCTGTCACCAACTCACTTAAGTCTGCCCGAGCTGCCTCTCTCTCCTCTGTCCTAATTCTCCTCGACCTCTCTGCTGCCTTTGACACTGTTGATCACTCTATTCTACTATCATCTCTTGCTGACCTGGGGATCTCTGGCACTGCTCTGGCCTGGTTCTCCTCCTACCTCTCCAACCGCACTTACCAGGTAACCTGGCGTGGAGCAACCTCCACACCTCACCCTCTCTTAACAGGAGTCCCCAAGGGTCAGTCTTGGGTCCTCTCTTGTTCTCTCTCTACACCCGCTCCCTGGGCCCCTCATCGCATCCTATGGTTTCTCATACCATTTCTATGCTGATGATGCTCAGATTTTCCTCTCCTTCCCCACCTCTGACTCCACCATCTCCTCCCGTATCTCTACCTGTCTGTCTGCTATTTCCTCCTGGATGCACTTTCGCATCACCTCAAACTCAACCTCTCTAAATCTGACCTCCTTTTCTTTCCCTCCTCCTCCCCTCCTCTGATCTCTCTATCTCTGTTCCTCTGGAATCTACCACACTCTCTCCCTCTTCCTCCGCTAAGAACCTCGGAGTCACCCTGGACCCCTGCCTCTCTTATTCCCAGCACATCTCCACTCTGGCACGCACTTGCCGATTCTTCCTGAGCAACATCCGAAGAATCCAACCCTTCCTCACCAACTACGCCACCCAGCTCCTGGTCCAGGCCTTGGTACTCTCCCGCCTAGACTACTGCAACTCCCTCCTGGCTGGCCTCCCTGCGTCCGCCACCCGTCCGCTCCAGCTCATCCAGAACTCCGCTGCCCACCTGGTGTTCTCTCTGCCTCGCTTCTCCCATGCAACTCCACTACTCTGCTCACTCCACTGGCTACCGATCACCACTCACATCCAGTTCAAGACTCTTGTACTAGCCTACAGATGCCTTGACCAGACTGCACCCAGCTACCTCCAGACCCTAATCTCTCCCTACACCCCCACTCGACCTCTCCACTCCGCCTGCACTCCGACTGGCTCTACCTCCTCTACGCTCCCCTGCCTCCAGAGCCCACTCCTTCTCCACCCTCACTCCGCAGTGGTGGAATGGCCTACCTACAGATGTCAGGACCGCCCAGTCCCTGACCACATTCTGGCGCCTCCTTAAGACTCACCTCTTCAGACAGCACCTGTAGAACTCCTCTGTTTCTCCCCTGGGACACTTTCACCCTTCCTTAAATGTGCTTTACTTACTCTTATCTGCCCCTATTTTACTGCATTTAATCCTGTACTTCAGAATACTGTAATCTGCCAAGTGTTTAATCTGTAGTATTTGGTATTTAATCATATCTTGATGTAACTATCACTGTCACTTTTATCTGCTGTATTATTGAATTGTATTTTGTCACACTTGTACTTGCTTGAACTAGTCATTGTATTTATCTTGCTCTTGTTGTATTATTACTTGTACTGTAACACTTGAAATGTATTTGCTTACGATTGTAAGTCGCCCTGGATAAGGGCGTCTGCTAAGAAATAAATAATAATAATAATAATACTAGTTATCAAGTACCAAGGTGCCATATCAGTGCTACCATTTAAGAACCACTTTGCAATGTGTATTCCAAGGAATTCATGGAATGAATTACATTTCATTATTAAAAGAAAGCTCTCAAGCGAACTACAATTATAATGTAATCCTTTCAAGGCATTATCAGCTCCATGTAAAGCATTAGATACACTCTGTGAGGCTGCCATTGTACTTGGGCTTCCATTTCAAGATATACATTATTAATCTATCAAACTGAGATAATGGGCCTTGTTCAGAAAACTCAAATTCACACTTTAGCTGGTAAAATTATGACAAACTTGGTCATGCAGACAAAATGTAGACTTCAATATTTCTCAGTGTCATTACACTGTGTATACTTGAGTATTTAAGTTGAGTGTTTCAGCACACACCAAAGGTCAGTGGTATTACACAAGGTAAGAGGGGTCAGTACAAGACTGACCCCTGCAGGGTACATGAGGTAATGTGCGCCAAGGGAAATATATCGGGTCTTTTGCAGTGGTAAAGATTTGGTGCAGTGTAAGATACTGCATTCCTGCCTAGCCTTCGGCTGTGCACTGATCTCTGCCCAATCTGTGTAGGAACAACTGCTACGTATAGATATACTTTATTTCAAGAGTGTACGACCAACCTGTTCTCTCTTGCTTTCCATGCTCTTTAAGCCTGATATCTGCTATTAGCTGCTGTGTTGCTGCAACTATTTCATGTATTATGCTACTATCATGTATTATGCACTTTCCACCGTATTTAATGTATTATGCATTGGGTTTTTTTGTTTTTTTTACTGCATATGCATGTATTATGCATGTCTCTGTATTTAAAGTATTATGGATTTTCCTGTCGTTACTGCATCTTGTAAAGCGCTTTGTGGTGGTGCTCCACTATGACAGGCACTATATAAAAAAAAGATTGATAAAACAACAAAAAAGTGCATTTTTATTTTCTTTTTTAGTCACTAATTATAGAAGCACATGATGCATGGAAAACAGAAGGCATATGTCTTGCAGCAACAAAATACAGAATACTGCACCCGGCTGCTGTACTTTCCTAGAAGTCATAAACTGTGAGCTGATTTTGTAGGTTTTCAGACGCTGCATTATGGGTTAAACGGGAGCATCAAAAAGTAAGAAAAAAGTAAAAAGTAAAAGGAAGATTAGATTAGGAAAGCCGCACCCACTCTTGAAGCATTTAGCAGCTACTTGACTGCAGTGTTTAAGAGCTATCAGGACTGAACTGCATGTGTCCGCTGAAACCCAATAGGGAATCCAGTCTCCAAGTGCATCAATCACAGGTGTGCTAGGGGTTCAGCATAGCGCTCAGGATTATGTTATACATCTAGTGAAATCAGACCTGGTGGATAATGACAGTACTTATTGTTAAGAGGGACCTTAAAAAGACCTGCCTGAGACTATTGTGATTGAGCTCTAAAGCTGCTTTCTACTGATTACCAGCACTTGGCTATCATAATAGTAAGAGAAGCCACTCACTGTGTATGTGGATATAAGCTAGGCATTCCAATCCAATGAGTCCCACCTCCACTTGTAGGATGACAAGACACAGCCCTATTAATCTGTCCCACGCTACTTTATACATTACATTTTTACATCATAACAGCTTACAGTTAACATGTGAGACAAGGCTGGGTATAGTAAGAAAAATGTGGACTGCTTTTCAAAAGGGACAAAATGAGTTCTTAAATGGAAATGTGACTTTGTGCTGCGTCTATTTTGCACCCTTTCATAGCGAATATTTCATATTGAACCAGAATTTGGTAACTATCAAAGGAAGCTAACACACTATCCAAGTTGCTCTCAATTCAATAAGCATTCCAATTGGCAGTTAAATGATTTTTCTATCGGTACCTACAGTGGCTTGTAGGCCCGCTATGAAACTGGGAACAATCAGGCCCCCTGTGGGAAACAAATATGTATCCTGGTAGTCAGTTCTATTTTCCAGTTCTGTTCATTTAGAAAAGAATGTGGTTCCTGAGATGATGAAATACTGGTTGTGGTCTGGGGGTGACATCAAAAGCCACCATGAAGAGGTATCCTTCCTCTTTAGTTAGGAAAATGAGTGTATAGGAAAATAAATTATAGTGTGGTGTCCAAATCGTGGTTACCTGGAATCTATAACAAAGCACTGACAATTTGTTTTCCCTTTAGTAATGCTTAAACTTCTATTCTCCTAGCATCATGCCAGGAATATGGAATACCAACAAAGACACAAACGTCACACAGAGCATTTCCCAGTGTGGCGCACTACGTAAACCTTGGGTAGCTAGGTGAAGTCATTCTGTGGCCTATTGATTTGATCTAAATGTCACTGCATGTTCACAGAAAGTAGAGGGAATGACAGCAATAATTAGTATTGCGGCATCTGTTATCTTCACAATGAAATGACTTGTGGTCTGGCCTTTTCTACAGCACACTCTTCTCCCTTCTTTATGGAGTTGAAAAGTGGAATGATGATATTACTGTTTCTTTTTTGATTGACAGAATGCTTCACGCTTGTTTTGCCAGCAACGTCATCTCGAGAAGGTGAGCGGAGACGCTGACACTTCTACACAATTCCACCTGTGCCCTGTGCCTTACAGAATCTAATTTCCAATCACAAAACATCTGTCAAATGTTCTTCTAGCCTGATGAATGCAAATCACTTCTTCTCCGAGTCATAGGATACTGGATAAATCCTCACTTCACATGAACGGGGTGTGGGTAGTGTCATGTGCTGATAACCAAGGAATTATCCAATTTGCTATCAACACGTTGGTTTGCGAAAAGGTATCCAGTGCCAGGCCCAACATGTTTACCTTACTGTGGTGAAAAAATTATTCTTTTAATCACGGGTAAGACAGTCAGTCAGCCACACGATACATACAACACTGGTCACTGGCTGGAATGTGCTCATGTTTTCTAGCATTTACAACTGGGTTATATTACTGCAACAGAAATCACGCGCTCACACGAAAAAGGTAGACTTTATTTTTAATTACATTTGTTGGCAGTAGGCAGATGAAAATAATATCAAGTAACACTGGAATGCACAAGGTTCATTATAAACATATGGACAGTAATCTATGTGGAGATTTTGCAAAAGGATACAACAAATGCTGTCTTCCAGTAATTGGTTGTATTCTGCGCCAATGAAAAGGTCACGTTTCACTAAAACATATACATTAACTCTGAGCCTTTTTGGTCAGGATCATTAAGAATAAAATAACTATAGTAATGTTAATTATATATTAAAAAACAAAAATAATAATAACTTCCATTCTTTGTATTTACTAAAATGTTACATTAATTACTTAAATCAATACAAATATATCCACAAAATTATGGGCATGCAAAGTCACTAGTGATTAAGCATAGCAAAAAAGAATAGCATTTGCCAATCAATCTGCACTTTGAATCAGTACTGGAAATAAAATATATATTTAAATGACCTTAACAACTACAATTTCATTCAATACATAGTGCTCCCATAAGTTTACTTCACAATATAAGCAACGAAAATTCAGAAAGTTACATTTACATACATACAAGCAAGTCTGCTAAAGAGAAGATATCAAACCAATTCAATGCATCTTTTCACTTTTAAAACAGCAACTCAAAACGGGCAGTCTCACCTACATCAGCTACTTATTGTTACACATAAGCTATTTATAACTGGCTGTAAACATAACAGTTAACTTAAAAGAAGTTGACATACGGAACAGTTATTTATACCTGTGGGTTTAATAATAATAATAATAAATCATCCTAAAATAAAACTGTTGCATAAGTCAAGCACAATGCTGCTTCCACTTTGATACACAAAAGAAAAAAGAAACCGTCAGAATGTGGCAATGAATCTGTGTCCACCAATGACCTGGGAATGAGTGGAAAGACATCCAGTGGTTCACTTTAAAGTGTCCAGACAGGTGAGATGTCCAATCAGAACTGACTTGCACAGCTGGGGTCGCACTGTAACAAACGCACAATGGAAGGGTCACTCTTGGCACCTTTAATAAACTCCTCAAGAGAAAGTTTACCTGAGAGAGAAAGGAAATAAAAAATAAATAAACATAACTTTAGTTCCTGTGTGTGTCTAAAAACGGTCATAAAATGCTTGGCTGTGGGTTGACATCTATGACAAAAGGGTTAAAAACCAAAAAACAGAAACAAAGAAAGAGCAAGATGTTTTAACATCAAAACATAACAGTTTGGACGGGAGACAAATAGATTTTAAAAAAGCTTCGAAATTTACAGTAGAAATCAATTACCATGAAATGTTGCCTTCACTAAAATGTATTCGATGTGATGGGGCTGAAATGAATCAGTAATTCAATTCTAATTGGTTTAGGTGTGAAAGATCTGCCTCTGGGGTGTCAGAGCTTCACCCACCGTCATTGTTTGCGTCCATTTGTTGAAAGATCTTGTCTGTGCGCTTCTCTGGAGTGGACTCGTCTTCTGGCATCTTCATCACAGAGGACACCATTTTGTAAATCGCCTTACGGAAGAGAAAATCTGTTACAAACTTGAAAAACTTAACAGAATGATAAGGACCCTTTGTGAAGTCATTAACAAAAAATCTACAGAAAATTGAAATTACATTCAAGGTTTGAACAGCAAATATTGCATGTGACTTATTAGCATTAGAAATCCTAGAAATGTACTCACAGTGCAACATTAGGCAGTTTAATCTTTGGAGGCTGATGGCATCAAAATGGAAAGTTATTAGGAGAGGCACATTTCAAATTAGGTGTTGCATTTCTCAAATAACATTCGAGATCGCCTACATTTGGAATGATGATAGAAAAATCCAACTCCTAGCAAGGAGAAATGTCATTGGCCTTCACTTCTGAAGCCTCGTCACGTCCCATCATCACAACTGGCAGGGCTGAGTGCATGAAGCCTTTTCCTATTGCAGTCACTAAATCAGTAAAACACCATGAAATGCAACTTCTCTTCTTCATTATTAGGAAGGAAGGGTTCTACTAAGATGACATTGCCTCTGTCCATCGCTCAGAGGCACCGGGGGCTGTTTTAAAGAGATTTTACAGAGACAGGTCTCCAGCAAAGGTGATCCCAACCTGATTCATCAGAACGCATACATGGAAAGCACTCTGCAGTGACCCTTTTGGTTGTACGGTGTAATACAAAACATGGTCAATCCATTATTAACTTCTGATTATACTAAAAATTGATTAAGAAAATATGAATCTATAGTAATACCATTTCTATTTATCACACAAGAATTTGGAATTGACAGAACAGAAACCGTTTTTGTCTGACAGAGACCGCTCGAGCACACCGGTACTTTTATTAAAAACGTTATTGTATTACACTTTGGACACTGGGTTTATGCTTACATTGCAGACTGTTACACAAGAAAACGAACTGCCATTAATCCTATAAATCACACCAAAAACAACACTGGTTCGAAATAGATGACTGATCTGTTGTCAGAAAAAAAGTCTTGCAATATTTGAAAAGTGCATCGAAGCAATATGCTGCTTTGTTTTTCAAGTAATTATTTATATTTGACATGACATCTGTACGCTTCATGTTTGCGATGTAATTAAGGACCAAAGTGTCAGCATGAAGTGTTAAAAGTGATGTGACTGTAAAAGCTATTGCTTTTGATACAGTGTTAATTAAGCGTGTTGAACACCCCACATTGTTATACTTGTTAAAGCTTTTGGTGCCAATATCATCATGGTAATCAGATACTGGAAGGATTTCCTTTTAGTCTATTAGCACAGATCTGTAGTCCAACAAAGATGAACTTGTTTATGGGTGATTATCATCCTTGGTCTAGTGGTAAGCTTTTTTTTCCAGGTTTAAATATATATACTATGTATGCAAGTGAATATTCACAAAAACAACTAAAGATCACAGATTAAAAAATAAATTTAAAAAATCACAGTATCTAAAACTGTTTAATGATTAACTGTTACATTACTGTAGCTTGTCTTGTTTGCTTTGCTTTGGCTGCATTTTCGTATATATAACGGAGGTTGATTTTATTCTTAATACAAGGGTGGTAAAAACGTGACTGACGTGTACCTGGGTAACGGATATCCAGGTGCTGATTGTACTAATAAAAAAATGTCTCAGTTTGAACAGTTATTAATGTTAAATGCACTGCATGCTGTGTGATTCTTTGCAACATCTACTGCCATATTCCGCATTTGTTGTTTTAAAACATGGCATCCAGCAAAGGAGCATTGTGTGGAATTTTGTTACAAAGCTGGAGAAAACAGATTTTGCCTAGGAGAAAGAACAAATATTTTTTTATTTAACCCAAAACAAAACAGGTGCACGTTTCATAAGTGTGTGAGTAATGTTTTTCTCATACTGATTTAATTTTGCACTTTGCACCTTACGCATTTTGGAGTGTGTATGTGTTTTCTTTGTTAATCTACTTCATTAAAATAAAACAAATGTTTCCAGTTTTTAGTCTGTTTTCTGTTTTCAGTATTGTGTACACCGCTCACAATACTGTATTTATTTGTTGATTTATTTTTTAATAAAAGGCTACTTGTTTGATCTTTTTGGTAAGAAAGTATATCTGTGCAACAACTGTAGATAAAGCATTCTGTATTGGAAGCCACGTGGTTACTATTAATGGATCACAGTTATCGCTGACATAAACCCAACAGGATGTTGTTATGTTGTTTTCTTTCTGATTTAGTTCCTGAGAAGAATAGTCGTCGCAGTTATTATTATTATTGAGGTGTACTTGCCGCTGTGTGTTATTGTTTTTTGTAAAACATTGACATCCTGTCAGTTAAGAAAATGCTTAATGCAAAGCTTTAAATATCAATGACCGTTAAAATGCTTCAGAAAACCCCCCCAAAAAAACAACAAACAAGAGTCCTAAATAAAAGCTGCAGTCCAATGATAACATTAGTGTTCTGCTACATACCCACCAGGGGGCAATCAGCACACCTTCATATAAAGGGTAATTGCTCACTCAAGTTAGTAGGAAATCCATTCTATGGTTCCATTGTTACCATGAGAAAAGGCCGGCCAAGGTCAGCCAAACAATTGCCTTACACCTATAATGTTTAAAGCTAGTGTAACAAAACAGTCAAACAGATACAAGCAATAAGTTCTGCAGTGGCTGCAGCAAATGGAACAATTCATAAGCATTCCTCACCATGGACACATATAAAGAATATTAAATGACAGATAAAGATATGTAAAAACTTGAGTTTGCAGCCATTTCTTTTCCCAGAATTATTCCAGTTATAATTTACTGTAAAGAGCTATAGCATTGTAACTTTTCCAGCATTTCTTCTCTCTCTCTGTCTCTCAGTATGTTGGAAAAGCCGGCAGTAGTTGTACGGGTGGCTGAAATGAAATTCGATTTCACCACCACTGAACAAATAATAGTGAATCATAAGTGTTATTCAAATCACGCAAGTACCTTGATGATGTACACATAACTGGCCTGACCTACCAGTGCTCCATAATGATGTTTTAATGAAAGACACTCTGGCTTTGCTCAGTTTAAAGCAACATGCCCTGACAGGGTTTCAACAGGCGGTCTGCTTTAACTAGAATGAACAGGCCATGCTGATGAGGCCTAATGAGTTGAAGTGACTTACTGAGGTTACACAGGTGAGTGTGGATTGGAAGTTGCAAAATCTTGATAAACTGTCACACTATGCTTTATTTGCATATTTTATTTAGTTCTACATTAGCATTCTTCTAATGTATTTACCGAATCCGAAATGTTAGCACTTTGAATAAAATAATTTTCATGAAGGTACAACGCTAAACAAATAATTACTTTGAAACACTTTTGCAGTATTTGCATATGAAATTATATTTAAAAGCCCTGAGTGGAATTAAACTAGCAATAAAAAGGGGTACTTGCCTGTACTATTTCAAGCATTTCTCCCCGACTAATGTACCCATTCCCGTCAAGGTCATACATGCTGAATGCCCACTTCAGCTTCTGCTCCAGTTTCCCCCGAGACGTGACGCTGAGTGCAATGATGAACTCCCTGAAGTCTATAGTCCCGTCTCCGTTGGTGTCAAAGGTGCGGAACACATGCTCTGCAAACTTGGATGCATCTCCATAAGGGAAGAAGTTTGCATAGATTTTCTTGAACTCTTCAACAGTCAGGTGTCCAGTGGGACAGTCTTTGAGGAAGCCTTTGTACCACTCCTGGAGCTCGTGGTCTGTGAACTCAGTGTTCTCCCGTAGGTCGTGTAGCACCTCTGGGCGCAGTTTACTGTTCTGCTTCCCCATCCTCGTACGCTCTGTCTAGCCCTGAAAACAAACCAGAAGTCATTAGGAGGACTGCAGCGACAGATGGCATGAAACTGAATTGGTTGTAGCAGGTGATTGGGCAAGAATGAGCAAAAACAGCTTTTAAAAAAGGATCTCAAGATGGGGGAAAAACTGTATAAAAGCAATGGGAATAAACATTGAGGCATTTTAAAAACACAACACAATCTCCATCTTCAGTGCTGATATGACCTCTCGACCTACACCCACACAACATGTGGAATAGCATTCTTATAATAAATGAATGCAGACGTACTGATGCCCTCACTACAGAGACAAAAAAAAAACAGAACTGAACTGTCCATACAAATGAATTTCCATGTTTTAAAAAAGAGCTCACTTCTAAATTCTGTCAATATGCTTATCTTTCCTGTTTTCTAATAATGTTTTTAAAATACAGAATAGCATATTTGAATGTAGCTGGAGTCTTCCAGCAAATCCATGAAAATATAAAGTAGAGCTCACTGACCTCCCCTGGATAATCATTTCCAAATAATTACAGTACATCATTTAGTGACTGCAGACTTAGAACACAATATTTTGGTTGAAAACACTGGAAAGTTCCCATTTTTCTATTACTACTAAGTTTACTACCGCTGGCAACATTTTACAGATATGAATAGAAGTGGTTGTATTTCTGTATGTAAACCACATTCTGGAAAGTTCCATGGTTATGTGTTTTTTTTTTTATAACCATGCATGTAAAAAAAAGATTGAGTAGATTTTGTTTTCTCCACAGCATATATCTGAGAGGAAACAGATGAGGGAGAGGAATAGCAACAAACCACAAGCAGACTAGAGAAGCCAGTCCCTGACCTTTTATCTAGCAGCGAGTAAATACAATTCTCTGAGAGACTGGAGTGCCTGAGGCATGTATTTAATGTTACACAAAGTTTGACGTCCAAGTCGGAAATAACAATACTGGAAAATAAATATTAAAAGCTGTATTAAAAAACCTTGGAATGTTTCTCCACCGAGGACGAAAATGCATTTTACTAACTTCATGGTCGATTTTAAATGGAAAAACTGACTGAGAGGCGCATCTTTTTGAAACGCAGGAAGCCAGAAGGTAAAATAAAATAAAAAAATCAGATAGTATTACTAAAATACAGGGGTGTCCTGTAAGCGGGAGTGTCCGAATAAAACAATACATGTCAAAAAAGGATTAAAGGCATACAGGGGTTAAAGTATGTGTCAATATATACCTATGCAGGTGGCCAGCCTCAATGCCTAGGGCTACAGTAAAACTCTATGCAGGTTTGTCAGGGACACACAGTGAGCATGCCTCTGGGCCTCTGCTTGTCAGTGGGTGAGTTTTCCCACGAAGAAGCAAGAACACCTGCTAAAAGAGGACCAGGCAGCTGCTACTGTGAGAGAGAATCTTCCAAGGAATACCATCTGCAGTCTCAAGTATATCTAACTACACATTGTATTTAAGCATGGGGGAGTAACTGAATCATCAGATATTAAACTGAAATCTGTTGTATTTCACAGCACTGTAATAGTCCCGAGGAGATTCCACTCACTGTGTGTCAATAAGGTAGGTGGGAGGCACACGGGATGGTGGATACATTCACAGAACACGAGGGAAAGTAGGAAGAGTGCACATGCTAGGAATTGCTTTGACACATCCTTTCAGGGACTAACTAAGTCTGCTTACAAGTCTGCCCTCATCTCTGTTGCAAAGGGAGCCCTAACACTTCTTGGCCAGTTCTAGAGTAAAGAGGAAGTGTAGGCCTACATAGTTTTTTTATTGCAGTCATTGGGACAGTCTTGAAAACTGGGAGAATATTATGCAACTCAATTTGTATTTATTTTTATTAAAAGGTATTTTATTCCCTTTAATATTCCCTGACAAGTATCGGAAATACACATTACAGGCGTCAGAGAAAGTGTCTGTAATTTCAGAATTAAATGACGAAAAAGCTAAAGCTTCGCAATTTTACAAACCCGTCTGTCTATATGTAAAGCAGTGACCCGTCTCGTAATCAGTCCTCCGAGAGCTATAATTAACACTGAAGCAATAGTAGCTCACCAGTTAAATATAAAAATATTGAACCGCCGACAGTGACATTGCAAGAGCTCCATGTGGAGAGCTTCATCACATCCGTTTTGTATGCTTTGTTAACGCAGAAAGCCTTTCCTTCCTGAATAATTGAATGAGCAGTGTTTTCTTTTATTTATAGCCTGGATAAGCATAACATTATTGATGTGAGTCACAACTGGTTTTCTGCAACAAAAAAAAAAAAAACCATCACCAACCTAGTTCCATTTTTGCACTAGCATGCCCATCAATATAAAAACATGCTCTAAATCGTATTATGCTATACAGTAAAAGTGACCCCAATCACCATACCCAGGTCAGTGTATTACATGCAGCTGCCCCTGGGCACAATACTAGAGTGCTTTTTTTTCATTCAGTAACAGGACAGCAAGAGCATGGCCTCCCATTTCTTAATACAAACAACAGTAGATCGAACTGCCTCTCCAAATGTTGCTGAACAATATATTTTTAATAATCAAATCTTTATACTTTATAATATGCTACAGAACATACGTCACTAGTTAGGATATTAAATATACACAAAGTCATTTAAATTAAAAATGCAGTATAATATAATCTTTAATAATAGAGATGGTACACCTGAGAAAGGCTATTGCGCAGGTTAAGTGTTCCAGAACCCTCTGCAGTGTACACAAGAATCACATACTTTGCCTTTGCAGTATACCATGTTGTCAACATCGCAGCAAACAGATTGCTGAGCTACTTTTGATATATTTTTTATTCTCACATCATATATAAATAAACCAGGTAATTACTTTCTTTTTTTAAAACCTCAGGGACATTCGCCAAGAGATTTTTGTCTTCTAACATTGCAGTGTATACAGTTCATGATTGAAATGAGTGGCTAAAAGACAACAAAGAACCATGTACAATTTCAAAAAGGCTTCCTGAAAAATTTAATTAAACAAGTTTTCTTAAGCTTCTATTAATTACATGTTGGTTTGAAAAAAAAAACAAAAAAAACAAATGCATGAATGGAATATTTAATCCCTGTGTGCATGCATACAAATGATTGCAATTTTTTCACTGTCTGGAACAAACACTCCATTACATCAGTACAAACATAACTTAGCACCTCCACATACTACAAAGCAACATATTTTTTTGATGGAATATCTAGAAAGAATCTTTGGAAGGAGGTCAAATATACAGTACTGTGCAAAAGTTTTAGGCAGGTGTGAAAAAATGCTGTCAAGTAAGAATGCTTTCAAAAATAGACATGTTAATAGATTATATTTATCAATTAACTAAATGCAAAGTGAGTGAACAGAAGAAAAATCTAAATCAAATCCATATTTGGTGTGACCACCCTTTGCCTTCAAAACAGCATCAAGCATCAATTCTTCTAGGTACACTTGCACACAGTTTTTGAAGGAACTCGGCAGGTAGGTTGGCCCAAACATCTTGGAGAACTAACCACAGTTCTTCTGTGGATTTAGGCAGCCTCAGTTGCTTCTCTCTCTTCATGTAATCCCAGACAGACTCGATGATGTTGAGATCAGGGCTCTGTGGGGCCATACCATCACTTCCAGGACTCCTTGTTCTTCTTTACGCTGAAGATAGTTCTTAATGACTTTCGCTGTATGTTTGGGGTCGTTGTCATGCTGCAGAATAAATTTGGGGCCAATCAGATGCCTCCCTGATGGTATTGCATGATGGATAAGTATCTGCCTGTACTTCTCAGCATTGAGGAGACCATTAATTCTGACCAAATCCCCAACTCCATTTGCAGAAATGCAGCCCCAAACTTGCAAGGAACCTCCACCATGCTTCACTGTTGCCTGCAGACACTCATTCGTGTACGCTCTCCAGCCCTTCGGCGAACAAACTGCCTTCTGCTACAGCCAAATATTTCAAATTTTGACTCATCAGTCCAGAGCACCTGCTGCCATTTTTCTGCACCCCAGTTCCTGTGTTTTCGTGCATAGTTGAGTCGCTTGGCCTTGTTTCCACATCGGAGGTATGGCTTTTGGCCGCAAGTCTTCCATGAAGGCCACTTCTGACCAGACTTCTCCGGACAGTAGATGGGTGTACCAGGGTCCCACTGTTTTCTGCCAGTTCTGAGCTGATGGCACTGCTGGACATCTTCCGATTGCAAAGGGAAGTAAGCATGATGTGTCTTTCATCTGCTGCAATAAGTTTCCTTGGCCGACCACTGCGTCTACGGTCCTCAACGTTGCCCATTTCTTTGTGCTTCTTCAAAAGAGCTTGGACAGCACATCTGGAAACCCCTGTCTGCCTTGAAATTTCTGCCTGGGAGAGACCTTGCTGATGCAGTATAACTACCTTGTGTCTTGTTGCTGTGCTCAGTCTTGCCATGGTGTATGACTTTTGACAGTAAACTGTCTTCAGCAACCTCACCTTGTTAGCTGAGTTTGGCTGTTCCTCACCCAGTTTTATTCCTCCTACACAGCTGTTTCTGTTTCAGTTAATGATTGTGTTTCAACCTACATATTGAATTGATGATCATTAGCACCTGTTTGGTATAATTGTTTAATCATACACCTGACTATATGCCTACAAAATCCCTGACTTTGTGCAAGTGTACCTAGAAGAATTGATGCTGTTTTGAAGGCAAAGGGTTGTCGCACCAAATATGGATTTGATTTAGATTTTTCTTCTGTTCACTCACTTTGCATTTAGTTCATTGATAAATATAATCTATTAACATGTCTATTTTTGAAAGCATTCTTACTTTACAGCATTTTTTCACACCTGCCTAAAACTTTTGCACAGTACTGTACTTCCAAAAGAAACATCAAATGCGTCGTCCAGCAAAATATTCCAACACAGGTGGATTAATATAAAAAAATGGAAAGCTGCATACACAAATCATTTAATGCAGTCACCTGCAATGACAACACAGAGCATCAGGAAGGCAGATAGATGCACAAGATCTTCTTGATTAGAAATAATTCAGTAATAGGAAATGCATGTAGTGGTGTTTTTATATTTACACAATATTTTGCATTTTGAAATCCACACAGTTGCAGAATATTGATACACCTGGGTTAACTGTGGTGGATACACTTTCAGTGCAGTTTTACATTTTCCACTGCAAGGACTATTGGTCATTTTTACTATGCCTTGGTACTGAATGTTGCTTTTGTCTACTGTAGTTTGCTAGCACTTTTGAAACCTTAATCACAATTTAAATGGTATTGACCCAGCATGGCTTGTCCCACAGTTTAGTACATTATCAGAAATGGTAGACACAGAACCATGACTCCAAAATACAAAGGTTAATGACGGTGGGAGGTTGGGTAGGTGGGGGACGGAAGGCAAGGATGCCCTGAGCGAAGCAGACAGGCTTCAGAAACTGTTCATCTCAAACCCTTTCTTTTACTAGTTGTTTATCTACTGGACCTTCTAAAATAAACAACAATGTGTTGTCCATTATCTGTTTATATATATATACATACATACATAAAATATATATATATATATATATATATATATATACACACACACAAAAAAGAGTTTTCATTTCTGTTCCAGTTCTGCTCTTTCAAATAGTTACTATGTACAGTTACTGCATAACTCATCTTGAGACACTGCATACAATCTGTATGACAGCTGCTTTATGATTCACTGGGTAATAACGAGCACAAATCAAAACACCCCAGCCACCCTCTCTCTGTCTGCCTGCTGTTTAATCTGACAACAAACACACAAGCATTTCATTCTAGTTTTCATCCCAAATGTTCATTTCAAGCTTTTAAGCAGTGATTCTGTCTGACTTTTGAACATTTAACAATGTTATATAAAAAAAAAAATTAAAACAATAATACCGAGACAGAGAGGATTACCAGATGTTAGACTGTTTTTTTTTTTTTTTTTTGGCAGTAATAAGGCAGAGCCAAATCCAAATATAGGAATATTACTTACAGCTTCTGGTGGGTCTCAGACAGTATACCAGAGAGTACAGCTCATTTAGCAAATACACATGTTGGTGTCCTTGTCCTTACCAGTGTAATTGAACACAAGCTCCATTTCCATTGGCCCCTTTCTCTGATCTTTTCCAGTGCAATGTCTCACATGACATTCTTAAAAACAGTTCAGCGCGGGACTTCAGAACTTCAATAAGGATCCAGTCAAACAGGCTCATTTTAGAGTGTGCTTATCATATTTTATTTATTTATTTATTTTCAAAAATGCTTATTTAACAAACAACAATCACAAACAACAATCAAAGATTATTATTACATTTTGAACTGGCATTCGGCAATGCCTATGTGTTTGTGTGGAGGTTGCTCATACCAGATAAAATATTAATATTATGTAGAGGAAATTAAATTAGAATGTAATAATGAAATTACAACACTGTAATCGGATAATGTATGTGGAAATCAATGTAATAATGAAATTACCTCACTGTAATCGGATAATGTATGTGGAAATCAATGTAATATTGAAATTACAACACTGTAATCGGATAATGTATGTGGAAATCAATGTAATATTGAAATTACAACACTGTAATCGGATAATGTATGTGGAAATCAATGTAATAATGAAATTACAACACTGTAATCGGATAATGTATGTGGAAATCAATGTAATAATGAAATTACAACACTGTAATCGGATAATGTATGTGGAAATCAATGTAATAATGAAATTACAACACTGTAATCGGATAACGTATGTGGAAATCAATGTAATAATGAAATTACAACACTGTAATCGGATAATGTATGTGGAAATCAATTTAATAATGAAATTACAACACTGTAATCGGATAATGTATGTGGAAATCAATTTAATAATGAAATTACAACACTGTAATTGGATAATGTATGTGGAAATCAATGTAATAATAAAATTACAACACTGTAATCGGATAATGTGCGGAGAAATCAATGTAATAATGAAATTCATGCAAAAGTAAAATATAAAAGATGACTAATATGAAATCAAGTCTGCTTGTTTAAAATGTTTAGTTCAAAAACAGTAAACAAGTGCCTAAACAATATAGTAAACAATATTTATTCTATTAAACGTAGATTTGCAGCGTTAATATACAGATGAGTTGCTTGCAAAGCTCATTAGATAGTCCTGACACTTCCTCCTATTTTATTTGTTTGTATTTGTCCCTGGAAAGGTTACAATGTGCTAATACAGTATTTTCTCTATCTCTGAAGACTGATTCCTATTGCTCTTACTGTAATGCAAACCTCTACATCTGGCATGTTTACCATGGAGCCTCTTTGTTCTTTTGAAAACTATATGTATATTAAAAGCTCTCGCTTTTTGTCATAGTCCTCCACTGACTTTGACCCAAAGGTCTTTTCAAATACACATTAAAAAAACAGACTACAGCTGTCCCCCTATCTGATATATCAATGTACACATCCATAGCATTTATTAACTGTCCATATAAAAGCCCTCCTAGATGCATGCATTTTTGACATCTGTGGATATATAGCAACAAGTAGCTTACCTTATATCTGAAATAACTTTTTTATGGGTTTTAATGTTAAACTAAAATGTGGTTTATGTTCATAAAACTTGTCAAGGTAGAGAACAATGTTAGCTGTATAAAATGCAAAATATAAAAGTAATAACAAACTAACAAAATATGTCCTATACAAGTTTAAAGCAAGGCAGCTGTGGAGTTGAAACACTGAATAAATAAATAACACGCAGCAAAAAATAACCTTTGAAATGACTAACAATGTGAACCTCTGTCCTCAAAGACATAAACGGTTGCCTGTCATATACATAACTGCGCTGTTTGAAATGTAACCACAATAGCTAAAACAGGATGCACAAGATCAGCTCATCTGGCAGACACATGGCAAATGACATTTAATAGAGAAAAGTGTAAAGTATTGCATGCAGGCAATAAAAATGTGCATTATAAATATCATATGGGAGATACTGAAATTGAAGAAGGAATCTATGAAAAAGACCTAGGAGTTTATGTTGACTCAGAAATGTCTTCATCTAGACAATGTGGGGAAGGTATAAAAAAGGTCAACAAGATGCTCGGATATATTGTGAGAAGTGTTGAATTTAAATCAAGGGAAGTAATGCTAAAACTTTACAATGCATTAGTAAGACCTCACCTAGAATATTGTGTTCAGTTCTGGTCACCTCGTTACAAAAAGGATATTGCTGCTCTAGAAAGAGTGCAAAGAAGAGCAACCAGAATTATCCTGGGTTTAAAAGGCATGTCGTATGCAGACAGGCTAAAAGAATTGAATCTATTCAGTCTTGAACAAAGAAGACTACGCTGTGATCTGATTCAAGCATTCAAAATCCTAAAAGGTATAGACAATGTCGACCCTGGGGACTTTTTTGACCTGAAAAAAGAAACAGGGACAAGGGGTCACAAGTGGAGATTAGAAAAAAGGGCATTCAGAACAGAAAATAGGAGGCACTTTTTTACACAGAGAATTATGAGGGTCTGGAACCAACTCCCCAGTAATGTTGTTGAAGCTGACTCCCTGGGATCCTTCAAGAAGCTGCTTGATGAGATTCTGGGATCAATAAGCTACTAACAACCAAACGAGCAAGATGGGCTGAATGGCCTCCTCATTTGTAAACTTTCTTATGTTCTTATGTTCTTCTAAATACAGAATTACATGCAGCTACAATCTTGCATGACTGCTGACTGCAAAACCAGACAATATTTATAAAACACTCAAACAGTGTGAGTAAAACACAAGTGTATTGGGATAAGACTAATCAGGTTCTGTTTTATTTTATTCTCATATAGTATTAAACAACACTGAGGTTTCCAACAGTACTACAATTTTAAAAAAGGGATGCTTATATATTTAGAGTCAGACTTCATAGTTGATTTTAGCTCGGAATTGGGAGGGAAGTCCAGCTTGCATGTTTACTGCAGCCTGTCAATGGAGTTGAAGACTCCATTGACAGGCTGCAGGCAGTCGACTGAATGGCTGGAGCCAGACCACTTTACTGAAGAATTAAAAACATGTTGTTTCTGGAAAGCAATTAGAGTGTGAGAGGCCTGATAAATAAATAAAAAAATGTCACTTATAAAACATTTTTTGTGTGTATTTCTTTATTCATTAGTTTGAGTATTTTCACAATGGCTTGGAATGTATTCTTGGTGCTCTTTCTCTTTTTACTTTAAGTTCAAATAGATTGCAAGTGTCCACATCACACCGAGTTGCCTTGCCTCGTCTGCTCATATTTCTGTCATGCTGTAAGATTTACTGACTCGGTTTTTCTTATGATGAATTGTCTGTGCCTGCAGCAAAATGAATGAAATGTATGTATGTATGTATGTGTGTGTGTGTGTGTGTGTGTGTGTGTGTGTGTGTGTGTGTGTGTGTGTCTGTGTGTGTGTGTGTGTGTGTGTGTGTGTGTGTGTGTGTGTATGTATGATCACATTTTTAAATGTCCCCACGTAGGGTTGGGTGGACTATACAGAAGATTGGCTAAAGAACACTTTTTAAAAAGTTAAAGCCAACCTCCACTACAAAACACAGGATAATTGATCATTTGTACAGTAGTCCTACAACCTAGAGATGCTATAATATCAGATGTTTTCTTTTAGCAAATACATGTCTAAGGGTCTCTAGTGCACGATCACTGTACAGTACAGTATATTGAGCTGTTGGTCAGCTTCAACAGAAATATAACCTCAAGTGGGATGGATTGTGAGATCTAATTAGAGTAAGATATACAAAAATAGACAGACATAACGCAAAACCACATAGATAATGGACAAACTATAATAGAGAGACAAACCATGAGACACAAAGCTGAAAAAAACAACAAGCTTGCCCTGTAATTTCCTTTAGGAACGGCTAGGCTGACACCCAGTGCAATAGAACCAAACACTTTAATACGTTTTTTCAACTCAGCATTTCTGACACCATTAGTTTATAACCAAGTGAGCCAGCTCTAAATTTTTTCTTTTAAAAATCCCAAATATCCATACTGAGAATACCCACATTTCATATAAAAAAAAAAGACTGCTTATCAAACAAGATAAATTCTGCACTTGCATAATTAAATCCACCAAAGGGCAACTACCTGCTTTTTCAGGAATGATCACAGACAGGGCATCCCTCTCGTAAACAAGCCTAATGAGGAGACCAATTAAAAAAAAACTGACAGACACATACTAGAATTAATTTTAATTAGCTGAAATTGAATGTAATGGGGCATGAATATTACAGGGTATGGAAAAAATTACTGATATTACAGGAGAGCAACCTGCCATGTGAAATCCAGTTTTTAGAATAAACAGTTCACTGATTGCATGTTGCTTAGACACTTTTTTGATGTGTAAGAGAGCATTAATGAATAATTTCCAGGCATAGATGTGATGCTAATGCAGCCCGTTGTCCAGATTCTGACACAGCACAACGAAAACAAGGTGAATACTAGACTTGTTGGCAGAAACCACCACTTGGATCATTAATCTACCACTCTATGGAACACTTCCAGTACACAAGAAGTGATATCCGTATCTGAATCACTGAACAGCATCTGATTGAATTAACACCCTCTTTCTGTCTCCTCACCCGAGAAGCATCCAATGCTCAACCCCCCTCAAGACTTTTAAGGGCAGCTGGCCTTGATGACAAGACAGATCAAAGTGCTGTCGACATGTTCTGCATCAGATCATGGCTCCAGTCCTGGCTGGGATTCAGGGAAAAGAGAGAAAACAGAAACACAGACTGCAGATTCTACTCTACCAATCACAGGGGTCTCTGAAAGCGCTGTTCACTGTAGAGCGTGCAGCTTCACAGTCAGGGTCTTCCTTCCCCCAGAGCAGTCAGGAAAGCAAGCAAGCAAGATCTCCTGGCCCTGGACGGAATAGGAGACCACAGACATGGCAAAATACATTTCAAAAGCAAAACGCAACTATAAAGATGTGTCAGGTTGATAAATAAATATATGGGTCATTCCATGCCAACTCAACCAGTGCCGTTGCCCGTCCATCTCAGATTTTCCTAGAAAAATTCACCTGTGGGTTTTCAGACACGCTGTGTTCAGAAATGATAGCCTTTTTTTTTTTTTTTTAAATTTCCCCTTCGACCTTGCAAAGGTCAACCTAAAGTGAGAAAGGGACCTTGACCAGAAAAACCACCCTGGGTGCAATTTAGATTCTACCATCATGTGTAGCACCTCGTTCTACTCGTATTGAATAGGGCTTTTCAGAACAAAATACTAGGAGCACCCTACTCACTTCTGGCAAATTGCAAGACGAGGGGTAACTGACGAGATTTATTCAAACTTCTGCCTTACTTAGTTGGATTTTAAAAACCAAAAAGTGATAGTAACGTTTTTTTTATAAGTGGTGCCTACCTGGGGGGATAATTAATTCATTGACTGACCAACCATTTGTGAAAAAGCCATTTGCTACATTCTATTGCTAGCCAATCAGTCAATTTCAGGCACAATTGCACAATCTTTGGTTTAGGAGGTCTTCGATGACAGAGACAGGTGTATTTAAACGGTGCGGTAAACAGGGAAGATTTTTTTTTTTTTTTAAACCGTGAATTTAGTTTTTAAAACGCAACTAAGTAAGGTTTTGGTAGTTTCAAATGTGTCATCGTAACAACGAAGTCCCAAGCCCCATGCAAGTTCATAACCCCTCAGCTCCAAGCTAGTGCTTTGCAAGGTCACAGGTCAAAGGGGACATTTAAAAAAAAAAAAAGGCTATCATTTCTGAACTCAGTGTGTCAGAAAACCCCCAGGTGAATTTTTCTAGGAAAATCTGAGATGGACAGGCAACGAAATGTCCCTTTTCTGGTTGAGTTGGCGTGGAAATGACCCATATATAATTATTGAATTAATGATAATGAAAGAGACCCTCAGTCTTTGAAGACAGACCCTAACCCAGAAACAGCACAGTGAAGAAAAGTCAGCTGTAAAGTCACTATTATTATCATTATCTTTCTACAAAATGTCAGCTAAATATGTAAATCAGATATTAATTTGGAACACCTTAAACATAAGAGTCATTCTGTACGTGAGCATTCTTGTAGTTATAATCTCCCTAGCTTAATTAATAAATCTACTCTCTGTTACATAATTTACATATTATTGTATCAGTCTTTCTTAATTATACTGTTAATTACAAATTCAAATTCAATTCATTTCTCCCTGGCTGCCTTGCTTACCAAAAAAAAAGCAATAGCCATTAACAGTGCTATAGCCGTGATTACGGAAATCGTGACTGGAAATGGAATGTATTACAATATATTTACACAGCTTCAGCTCCTAGCAGATTTCCAGCCACAAGCACAGAATGGCACCAAGTACGTCTCTCTCATGAAATATGAATTACACATTATCAGAATGATCTATGCATAAGTAAAGTGCTGGTAAAGCTAATACATTAATGCTATTTGCATTTGTTGTGATGTTCAGTACCTTAAGAACTATAGACCTGATGTAGGATTGCTTTAACACTGTGGAAGCCAGGATTTCATTTCACTTACAAACACCGTGTGCTTTTAATGCAGCAACAATTCTGAACAGGCTCTAGAGAGTTCAGACTTTGTAACATGGTGTCTTGTGTTTTTGTGTGATATGACGAGATCAGAAACATCTAGATTTTTTAATACAGAAAATGTAGATTTATTTTAATATGTGTAAAAAAAAAAAGTTTATTAAACTCTTAGCTAAAATATATGAGCTAAAATACATTCAATGGTAGAATTTAAGCAACAGAAGTTATTGCAGTTTGAAAAACACTCAACTTTTATATACATAAACCTCTGTTAACTTGAACTACTGTTACCATATTGTTTTCCCTAATAAAAATAGCAGGCATTGCTACAGACTCATTCAAACATGTTTACTGTAGAAAAACAGCCCAGGACAAACTCAATGGACTCCACTGATGACACAACTAGGAGTGTTTCACTCAAAGCATTGCTACTCCAACTGTGTTAAATTAAACCATGTTATAAGAATTAAGGCTCTGTCACACATAAAACTAAATTGTGTATATTTAAAAAAAAAAAAAAAACAGCATTTCTGCACTGGTGTTAGAACATAAGTATACACGTAGAATAAACACAAGAGAGGATGCATTTTCATTGTGGTATAGCGATGTCATTACCTTGACAAATGTTGCATGCCAGCAGTCTAGATGCACTGTGATAGACTGCCTTCAAAAGAGCGTACAGCTTAGTTTTGTTTTTTTAAGAAACAGAAAAAGAGAGAACATATACCAGTAGCGGTAATTTATATCAGACGGATTTCCAGATTAAGATGGATGAATGTGTTTGAGTACAAAGCAAAACAGAATTTGAAAGTGTATTGTACATAGCACCAAGTCTAACAGGGTTACACCACAAGTAAGGAGGTTTAATATTCAACAGAAATCACATCCTGGCTATTTTAAGTAGAATCATTTTAACTCCAATACCTTTGTGTTATTGAAGTATGATTTGAAATAGAAAAAATATGTCACAGTTTTTTTTTTTTTTTTAAACAGACTCCCAGGAAATCAGATAACTGTTAGTGTTATTCCCAGCAGTAATTCAAGCCTCATCTCCTGCCTATGATGTGCCTAGGTCATTCAAATTAAACCATGATTTGATTAGTTTAGAGACATTTATCTTTAAACCAACGACAACTGGTATTACAGGATATAAAGCTTCGCTTTGTGCCTCCAAGCCAACCATAGCCGTATGTTAATGCAACACAACCCATGCCCTGTCGTGTGTTATCCCTTACTTACAGCATGGATGGGATTAAAATTCCCCATCCATGTTAAACTCATGCAGAATGTCTGTCTGTTTTGGCCACCATGCCGTTTTCTTCTGCAAATTGTTTTGTTTGTTCAAACTGTTTATTTTTAATAAATCTGCGTAGCAGCGCCTTCACTCACCACACTCTGTCCTGTGTTCCTTGGTCTGACGTCACCCACAAAGCCATCTCTGTTACAAGCCCCCATTAGCTTTATCTTGCGTGTGGATTCCGAGATTTCCCACAAAAAATACCTATCTATCTATCTATCTATCTATCTATATATAAGCATATGAAAGATAAGGTTTTTTTTAAAAATGTACACAAAAAGCTTAAAAGATTAAAAAATCTTTTATTTTCAGGACGTTTCGGGCAAAAGCCCTTCTTCAGCTGTTTAAAAAGAAAAGCAAACACAGTGCAGTAAACTTGCTGTTATTCAAAAATTGTAATTATACAAAAATTCTGTGAATGATGCAATGATTATTAGAATAGAATGTTCATTCCCAGAGGTTCCAAACTTCCCAGTTTGAAGATAAACTCTCGTTCCTTTTGTTTCCAAGCAACATTTGTTCCATAGCACTGATTGATGACACAGACTGTGATGTCTTCAGCAGTGTGATCATCACTGTTGAAGTGACGGGCTACTGGAAATGCAGTGGTGTTAATGCGAATGCTTCTTAAGTGTTCTACAAACCGGTCTGCTAAACGCCTTTTAGTTTCCCCAATATACAGTTTGTTGCATTTCTTGCAGATAATGCAGTAGACTATTCCTTTAGAGGTACATGTAAAATGTTCATGAATGTTGAATGAAGATTTAATGCCTCAAATCTCTATTATTTCAGAATGAATGTATTTACAGGTATTACATTGTGGTCTATTACATGGATATGTGCCTTTCAAAGGTTCCTCAGAAGGACGAATAGCACTGTGTAGCACATATTCTCTTATATTCTTGTCTCTTCTATATGACATCAAGGGGGGAGTCTTGAAAATAGGTGCTGTAGATGGGCCTTGTTGTAAAATTGTAGTGTTTCTTTGCACAATTGTCTGTATGTTTCTGTTGGTCGGGTAGTAAGTGAGGACCAGAGGGATTCTATCATCTGTGTGTTGTATATTGTTATTATATAAAGCATTTTTTCTACTTATATTTGAAATGCAGGATTTAGCTTTAGTGATGATCTTGGCCGGAAAGCCACAATTTCCAAAAGACACACACGTTTCCTCACTTTTGGCAAAGAAATCTTGATTGTCGTGCAAATACGTCTGAGTCTTAACAGTCGTGAATAGGGAATCGAGTCACAGCAAGCCTTAGGGTGCGAGGAGTCATACTGCAGATGTGAATGAGAATCAGTTGGTTTGTAGTACACAGTGGTGTTAATGGTGGAATTCAAAACAGTGATGGAAATGTCTAAGAAAGTTATACTATTGCCCATTTTTGATATGTTCCATGTGAAATCCAGGGCTGGGTGGAAATTTGTTACTGACTGAATGAACTGTTTTAAATCCTCACTGGAGTTGGTGGAAATTCCAAAGATGTCGTCAATGTTCCTAAGATATAGTTTAGGTGTGTTTCCATTGTATTACTGTAGAAATGTGTTTTCCACCGATCCCACAAAAAGGCAAGCATATGATGGTCCCATTTTAGTACCCATGCTAACACCCCTTACTTGAGTGTAAAAATGACCATCAAAGGAAAAACAATTCAATGTGAGCACAAGTTCAGCCAGTCTCAGAAGGATATCTGCTGGAGGTTCTTTCACTATCCATTCATCAAGAAAGTGTTTTATTACAATTAACCCTTCATTAGTTGGTATAACAGTGTAGAGGCTTGTAATGTCCATTGTAAAAAGAATAATATTATCACAAGGGTGCTATTCTTTGAAATGATCCAATTGTTTTAGAAAATGTGTAGAGCAACATAGGAAGGCAGTGAATCAACAAGGGGTTTGAAGTTGTGAAGTTCTGTTGGACAGGAACAGGCTGATACAATTGGGTGGCCTGGATTGTTTGGTTTGTGGATTTTTGGAAGTAAGTAAAAACGACTGCAATGGGGGTTTTCCACTATTAGATTACGTGAAGATGTGGGCAGCAAATTGTTTGAGATAGCATCATTCATAGTGGAAATGACAGTGGCTTGAAAACAATGAGTGAGATCTTTGCAGTTCTTAGTGCAGAAATTAGTGTCAGAAAGTTGTATTTTTTATAAAGGCCTTTACTCCAGACAGCTACTGCTCCTTCTTTGTCAGCAGGTTTTATTACAATGTCATTTTGGTTCTGTGTGTTCCGCAGTGGAATGTGTTCCTCTTTAGATAAGTTATGCTGTTTCATAGGTTGGTTAAAATTTACTTGTTGAATTTCTCTTTCACATTTGTTGATGAAAAAAATCTAGTGCCTAAAATTCACTTGAAGGGGGTGTCCAGGTTGATTTAGTTTGTTTGTATTGATGAAAAATATGCCAGAAACGTTCTGAAAATAAAATATTTTTAATCTTTTCAACCTTTTTGTACATTTTTAAAAATCCTTTCTCTTTATATATATATATATATATATATATATATATATATATATATATATATATATATATATATATATATATATAATCCAGGTCTGGCAATGGAACGTGAAACAAGCAATGTGATTGGTCGAGTAAGGTTCCAGCTGTTTGTATATTGGATGGATATGGACAGTTGGAGCTTTGTCACATATTCGAAATCACTACACTGCCTCACAGAATTTAAAGTACTGGTAGCCATCTTGTTCATAGTTACAGATGTACAGTAAAGCTATAAAACTGAGTGACAAATTACCAGCAAAAAAAATCTGAAAAGTAGTAAGTAGACATGTTGATTTAGATGAAGAACAATGAAATGAACTGGAAGATAGCAAAACAGGAAGAAATACCAAAAAAAACAAAAAAAACATTTGCCTATCAGGACTGGCTGAAACAAAAAACAAAATTGTCTCAACTGTGGATAATGCACATCTTATGAAAATCTTTCTGTGAAAATGTAAGAAATGCCCAAGGAGAAGAATATAACATTTCAAGCTACATTAGTCTTCGAGCTGGATAAACCGCTGTCTAAATGAAAACAAAACTGGGGAATCTGTCAATATACACTCACCCCGACTGTCACTCACTCTGACCTTAAAACATTATTGAAATCTGAGACGGCATTGAATTTATTTTTACCCACTCCCCCTCTGTTCTGCTCAAACAAAAGCGTCTTGCACTAAGATGAAAAAAAAATGAATTCAGTGCCGTCTCAACTCAATGGCAATGTACAATTCAACCCATATCAAAAATAAACATTTACTTAGTTTTGCATGTTTCAAATAAATTAATTTAGTTCAACGTTATAAATGGGACTACCTTATTGGCGTAAGGATATTTAATAAAAAAACAAATATCTGATGTATACTGACACCCTGTCGGGCCTTATTGCAAACACATACATACACACACAGTGTACAGTACATAATGGATAAGGGGTTACAGCTTCCCATTCTGAGGCTATTCCTAGTCTTTTTCCTGTTGATAACGGCCCTGTGTTGAACATCACTTAAGTCTTTGTAAACAGTATGTGTGGAAAAATGTATTTTTTGACAATGACAAGAGAATCATAGTGGTTTAAAAACGTTGTGTGGTTTAATGAATGTGATCATTTTTATTGCCAGGGGTTAGAACACATTGGGGGACATGTATCAAGATCGACCGGCCTTTCAGCTAAATTGGAGGAGTGCAAAGTAGTGCTCTGCCGCGGCACAAATTTGACCCCATCCGGAATGTATTAACTGGCACGAAATGAATGAGGCACGACGTAAGCTGGCACATTTAAATGCGAAAATTCTGCTGCGCCAGTGTTCTGAAACCCTAAAAATGGGCTACAGACTAACAGACTAATCTGAAAAATAGCACCGCCCCTCCAAATGGGCTACCACAATTGAACAATAGGTAGGCCATTTGGAGAGGCAATGACCCGTATTGACTAAGTGTCTTGACTTTATGTTATATTATTATTATACGACTGATAAAACCAAATATACATAATGAAAAGGATAACTTAATGAACCAAGTTTATTATACGACCAATACAAACAATTGTACATAATTAAATAGCCAGTATCGAGCTATAATGTCACTCTCAGGGAGATCAGAAAGGGTAATGCAGACCCTAAATACTCTCCCTCTGTTCCTGCGTTGTTCAGGAAGGTAGGAGTCTGAACTCTCCGTCATAAGAAATGCCTCTGAACATTCACGATATCACTAATTTCACAGAAATATTGTATTTGACTGCCTACTGTGAAAAAGACGCATTCTATTTTCCTTACAGTATTTTACATTATTCTTCACCTCCCCTGTTCATTTTGTACTTGTATCAAGTAGACGCAGCGCTACAGTAGCTGTACATGGTCCGGCGTCAATGCCGTGCATTTTGTCACTATGGCAACGGGGGTCAAAGAAATAGCGGCTTCATGACTGGGAAATTCCTCATACTGTTCAATGACATTTCTACATACTGCTAATGTACAGTGTGTATAGAGAAACACAAAGGCTTCGGTTTTGTCATTACAGCTTTGCAGTTAATGTTTAACGTTATTTTGGGATTAGAGGCAGCAAAATAGGCTATAAATTACATGACGATTTTAATTGATGTGTCAACATAAGTTTGCAAGGTTTACAAAACTCAAAAATGTTGCTGAATTTGTCATTCAAGGTTGTTTTTAAAAAATCGATTTTGTCTGCTTGTTCCTTTTTTGCAGCCAACACAGACCATTTTAAACGTCTTGTTTCCAGCAGAAGTTTGTTATATTTTTAAAGATTGTTTCAATAGTGAATCGAATTACAATGTACATTTTTAAAGTGTTGACTCAGTAGCTAGGCTAAATTTTAAAATGTTTCAGCCTTGGTTTTTGAGTGATGTTCTTAAAGAACTATCAATGATAACACATTTCAGGCAACTTACATCAGTAGAATATAATGTACATAGAAAATGTGTACTCACTCCTCAGAAACCGATGACAGTTTTCCACAGAACGCTTGCCATTTTGTTTTGTTCACTAATTGCTACCTTTAAAAACTTAGCAGGAGATTCATGTCTCCAATCAAACTCCTCAAATCAATTCTCCTCCTCTACAATGTTTGAGTTGACCTGAGAGCAGTAATTTCTTTCAAAACCTTTCTCTCCACCAGCATGTCAGTTTATTTTTCCCAGGGGGCTGTTGGGTCAGTTCTTCTTCCAGATCCTCTTTCCCCTCTGAAGTTCTGTATGAGGACAACCCGTTCCTTTCTAAAACTCCCGAGCGAGCTGTCCACTGCCAGCTGGCATCTTTCCTCACCGAGCACTCTGTGCTTGACCCTATACTGCCCTGTAACACCTGTAAGTTGCCTTGAATAAAGGGGTCTAATAAATAAATAAATAAATAAATAAATAAACAACTCCTGTGGGATTCTGAGATTAATTTGGTCTGCTTGGCTTGTCATGTTAAAATTTTTAGTTTTTGATTTTATATATATATATATATTTAGCTCAAAGAGCCAGCTGCCCAACGTTTCGATATGTTGTACATATCTTTCTCAAGGGAGCCATGGACCGTTGCCAAAATCGGGCAGTTGCCGTAATGCCCGGGCAGTTGGCGAACTGCCCAGCTGCAGCAGGCAGATGCCAAATTAGCTTCGAATTTTATGTCATTTCAGCATCTGCCCTGGCTGGTTAATTGCCCTCAAATATAATTGCTGTATTATTAGAACGCTCATCGGTGCTGCTGCAATATGATTTGATGTGTATGACTTTTAGTAAAATGAGGGAGCCAATATAACGTGAAGGACTGGAGTTAGCTACACTTTTTTTTTTTTTTTGCAAACCTACGTGGGGACAAAATAAGTGACCCCTTTAACATGTCTAGAATGTGAAGAATAAATATATTTGGTTTTTGAGTTAGGCCAGTGATAAAGGAAAACAAATCCAAGATGGCTGCCACGGGGAATTCCAGAAACCTTTTTTTTTTTTTTTTTTGTTCCCTTGAACATTTTAATACTTTTGGGTAATTTAGTAAATACGTCACAGGCGACTTTTTTCTTGGTGTGTTCTTAATTCAATAAACACTGTCCCTTTTTTGTAACAACACCCACCAATGCCTAAGTGTCCTGTAAACCAGTAAATCACACATTATTATTCTAGAATTGCTCAACTCTGTCTCTGTTTCAAATGTGGATAATTTACCAACACATCAGATTTACAGCTCGTCACAGTACAGCCGCTCACACCCACAGAAAGGCTGTCATGTTTTCCACTTGGTCTGATATAAAAGACCACTCACCTCTTTTATGAACAGATCTGCATGTATTAGTGCATGTTGGGATGAAGAAAAACACTGCCTTCCAGTATGTGCTTCATATATTGCAGCCCTCTTATTTTATTTCTGTTATACTTATGTACAGTTATAAATTATGTTACACCATGCTAACATGGGCTTTGTGCAAGCCTCAGGTTATCAAAGATGCTTGTGTTGTAATTAGGTTCACCCTCCAGCACGACAGCTTGTGAAATATGAACACTGCTGTTGCATTTTTAGTACTCCTGAACCTTTTTTACAGTGTAAAGCAGAAATGATAATCATAAACAACAATAAAAATTGAACTTTTTTTGCTGAACTAAATACAGACACAAGAACAAATAATATTGTAGTAGGAAATTACCTAAGAATATTGTCAGTCAAGTATTTAATTTTGTTGTGTCACATTCAATTCTCCCTTTATACACAGTATTTATTTTGTGTGTCACAGCTTTTGAGTTTGGTCAGTACTGTATGGGACTACTTTTCTCAGATATCGTGTTGTCAGGGCTAAATAGCAGGAAAATCTGAAAGAAAAAAATAGTTCAGTACTTGCTTACAGCCCTCTGTTTAACCTTGGCAGCCTTGTAGACATTGTGAAACCTAAACCTATAATGACAAAAATTGTTATACATTTTTATTTCAGATTTTTACTTTTAGGAGGCCTGACTAGGGTATCTCTGTACCAACGTAACTGTCAGAGATAGCAAGTTATTACTGTATAGGTACAGAAATGCCAGCCTTTTCATTGTAGGTCCCTTTAGACCCAATTAATTTGATCTATTTTTTTCCTGCTCCCTCATTGTCTGAACGTAGCAAACAAAACTTACAGATTTGTGATATAAGCATTTAAAGTATTATAAATTCATGAATGTCAGTTTTAGGTATTTTTTTTAGCTCCCAGTCTACCTTGTTGCCCTCTGTAACTGAAAGGATTGCTCTCGTTCCTCTGCAACTGAACTTCTGATGTGTAAAACAGCTGAGTAACTCGACATGAACCGCCTACCTTTTATACTGAGACAGACAGAAGCCTTTCATTACAGACTGCAAGATTGCTTTTGATGGTCTTGAGCAATTCAGTTCAATGCAAGACCTACTGGCAAAGGTAGATGTTAAACCACAACCCTGCAACTGCTCAACTTCTTAACACCCCTACTCAATAGGGCAGTACTTTTTATTAAACTATTTATAGCACATCAGGTAGAAAGATTCAAGAAACATATTTTTAAGTTTAATTTAAAAGCAGTTACCACATATCGAACACTGTTTTCACAACTATATTTAGCCTAAGTTTAATTAAAATGATAGAAAGTAACAATGAAGCAATTGGAAGTCTGCTGTTTTACTACAGTCTTAGCCTAGTATATTCAATATCAGTACATGGATAATCTCTTGACACTTACACTGCACTGTACCATTAGGTTGTTGTGTATCATAAGGAATCATCATAAAAAAATGCACTAGCAACAACCTCTGGAAGAAAATGCAGCAAAAGAGATATTGATTATTTTAATAAAACATTTTCCTATATAAACTCTGGTCTTCCCATGCAAAATATGTTTCTGTTCTCCAATGAGCTACATGGGCACGTTTCTGGTCAAAACAGCTTGCTGACTACATGCATCGAGCACTCACGTTACGATACGTGTTAACTGACACCTTTTAGATGTCACATCCTGCTATGGAAGTCATTATTCCCCATCATTCATGACTCCAAAAACAATAATCACGGTTTAAAACTAGATCATTCGCTTCAGACTGAGCACATCTTTGTACTACAGCAGTGTTTGCCACTCCTTAAAGCTACAACACACTGCTAGTCCTTGGTTGCTGAGATCCAGTCTGGAACAGAGACACTACAACGAGTCAGACTCCCACTGTCATGCGGCTATTTACGGCTTCTACTCTCTTTGCTTCTCCTCTTGCGGTCCATCACAAAACATGCCACATCATTGTTCAACTCCAGCGCCAAATCTGAGCCAGATTCCAAATACATGGTATTCTAAGGCAGTGGTTCTCAAACTTTTTGGGCCGCGCCCCCCTTCCTCTTGTCTGTGGTACTTGACGCCACCCCCACCCCTCCAACACACACACACACACACACACACACACACATACATATGTACATATACTGGTAAAAAAAAAATCCAACATGCCTGCGGCTTCTCTGTCGCTGCTGTTTTTTTGTACGAACCAGCCACCAATCCATCGTAATAAGAGCAAATTTAACACTGCAAATTACAGTTTACTGATTGTGACCAACGTTGCTACATAGTAAGCTGATAAACCACATCCATTACCAGATGGCAGCGGACTTCATCCACAAATATGCAAGATTAAAAGGCACCAGTCAGATGCACAGCATCATCTACAAACTTTGACATGCCTGGAGGTGTCAGCAGAAAGATTTGTTGTAAGTTAATACTGCACATACCGTATAACGGGAAATTTTGGCTGGTGTTAAATTCGGCAGATTTGCTACATTGGGGGATTTTTTTCAAAGCACGTTCACAAAAAAAAGTTTTGCATTTATACTTTTAATTCCAAAACATTTAAATAAATGTTTACTTAATTAAATATGTCTGCTAAAACAGTATTTTCAGTAGCTCGT
Source organism: Acipenser oxyrinchus oxyrinchus (assembly GCA_030684275.1). Taxonomy (NCBI): domain Eukaryota; kingdom Metazoa; phylum Chordata; class Actinopteri; order Acipenseriformes; family Acipenseridae; genus Acipenser; species Acipenser oxyrinchus. The sequence goes on along the minus strand of CM060252.1, from coordinate 8,540,595 downwards.
TATAGCATCTACAATGTAACTGCAGCAACTTGGAGAACAACAAAGAATGCCTTCTAATCAGTTACAGTTAATCAGTTAATCAGTTTAAGAAACAGTAAGCTTTTATGATAAGCATTTGCTATCTCTCAGTTTTAAAACTATGGTTCACAACATAACACAGTGGAATGATCACAGTACTACCATGCAGTAATTGTAGGGCAGTATTGCCACGTGTGAAATCTTTAACAATAAAGCCAAAACGAAAATGCTTTTATTTGCTTCTAAATAATTTCAAACTGGTTAATACACTAGGAAGCACAGGCAATATCAGCTCAGTTTTATACGGTGCAAAATGTTTTAACTTTGCAATACCTGCACGATGCTTGCATTAATAGACGTGTCTACAGCTTATCAACAATAACAATCAACCATTTTGTTACAGACTTTCAACAAGTCTGACACAAACAATTTTGGCTGTTACTTAATTAAACCGTTGTAAAAAAAAAACACACACAAAAATGCTTAACACAAAAAAGAACAGTCCTACTACAGTAACAGGCACTTTCTGGGTTTCTGATTGCATCATCAATTCCAGATTTTTTAAATCCATTGATGGAAATGTCTGGTCTACTTAATGTTTAAGCAAACTGGCTTCATCACTGCCATTCTCATATCCACTTTGATATCTGACACATTATTTCTCTTGTCCAGCGTTTCTTTAATCTGTTCTGCATACCAGTCTGACAGACGGCGGGATCGCGACAACTACTGTATGGAGCCCTCTGATTGGTGGAAGTATTATTGGCGATCCAATCAAAATAGTCTATAAAGCCCAAATAAAGTATCCGCCTGTTATATGGTATATCCTAGGTTAAGATGTGTGCTGCAATTTAAAAAAAAAATAATAAATGAAACGCCCCCCAAGGATACAGTCCGCGCCCCCAGTTTGAGAACCACTGTTCTAAGGTACACTGTACACAGTACATACACATTCAATCAATCTATATTTTCACGATACATCACCGCAAATCACTTTACATGTGAAAATTATTAAATTAAGTATCAATGAGCAATAAAAAATGTACAACCAAATGTACCTTGATTGGGCGGGATTTAACTACAACTAAAATATTAAATCCCATTATCTGTGGGTTACAAGGCCAAAAGGTACAGTGATACCTTCTAAAAGCTTAACTAAGTATAGAATATCCTCTACTAAATGGTAAGCTCAGAGAACCAGTGTCGAGCATTACTGGATTAAAGTCTCAATGTCAAGGAACTTCAGACAATGACACATAACCTTGAAGCAATCAAACTGGCATCAATATTAATAGCATTTTTTTTTTTCATTGCACCCGTGAACCCTATATCATTACCTTAACTCTACTTAGATATTACTTTGGTAGACATCTATTATGGGTTAAGTATGTTACTCATACTTGCTGTTGTCTTTAAGTAGTATTTAAAAATCGGCAGGTATTTTATTTTCATTTTTCAGTTTACGGCAGTAAAAAATGTCAGCGCCCCAGATGAGAGAAAAATATTCTCACAAATCGGCTTTCAAAACACTCAATGCAGAAGTTAATTGCCATTGATTGGTACTCAACTGTAAACGGGAGTGAGGATAGCTTTTCTGGTTTTGAAATCAACACGTGAATGAATGGATTTATTGAAAGACAATTTTGAGTACGAGTAATGGGTTTTTGCACATCTCTAACCTCTATTTTAATAACTACAGACAATCACGGTGCCAAACTCTTGTGGGTTTACAAAGTTGCATACAAGGATGACTAACAATTGTTTTGGCCACTTCTCATCAGGATAGATAATGTCAAACTTCAGCAGATTTCATTTCAGATTTCATTACATGGAAGATCATTTCTTGACACTTTTTCCAAGTAGCCTACTGACAATAAACAAATGCAAGCAGTTATTTCTTATTCGCGGTCAACAGCCAGTCTGAACATAATACAATGCATTACTTAAAGACGGTTTCAATGACACCGTGCCAGATTCTACTGCAGCACACCCTCAGATTGTAATCTTATTTTTTCTTTCCATACAATGAAAATATACACTGACCTTCTCTCTGGGCTCTTTCTTACAAACATATAACAGACAACTCTAATGCTAATATTCTATCTCTCAGGTTAATAAGTGAAGCAAATGCCAATTTCTTAAACAAAAACTAGAAATTTGAGTTTTTTTGTGAACAAAAACAGAGCATCCACTGGGTTGTAATCAAAGGGGAATGTCATATCTTTGAAATTCGGATAAGGACTGAGATCAAACTTGGACAGGTGACCTACCCTAGGTGCCAGTAGCTGAACTGGGGTTTGAATCCAGGATTCCCACTATAGATGCCTAATAAGGAGATGTTAATTTCAATAAATCCACTAGAGCCCCCTACTGTGAAGCAGGCAGTCAGGTATGATGCATGGCCAAGAGCAAATCAATGACATAAGATTACACAGACACTTTCTCTGTCACTGGATTAACTCACTACAGAGTACAGCTGTGACACTACCAGATAGGCTTCAAGTGGGAATAGCTTTAACAATTACACAGATATTCTCCAACTACACTAAATACATGCAAGATTGATGGTTTTATGGGTGAATAAAACTGTTTATTTCACCCCAAATACTTACAGAACAAAGAGAAAAAAAGCAAAGCAGGATTTTAAGTTCAGTCCTCTCTCATGATAAATATGAAGACAGTATCAGACACATCTGCCACGTTCACAAACTGGAGGGTGACGACCCTGTGTATTTTATAAAATGTGTATCAATTGTAAATATTGTGTTGTGTTTTATCTTCCTGGTTTTTGCCACTCAAGACATGTGAGAATGTGGCAGGAATGGGGATTGACCAATAATGACTTTACTGATCAGCCTGCTACGGTAGGTAGGAGAATATAAAAAAGAATGCAGAAAGCATGTGTGTCTTTCAAATAGTGCTGGAACGAGCATGGCATTTTCAAACAAATACTCAGATATTCCTTCATTTTGAATTAGCTGGAAAACAAGAGATATATTTGTACCATATTACAGGAAGAAGAAAAAATCTTGGGACTAAAACAAACCCAATTTCAGATGTCATTTAAGCATTGGCTTCCCAGGCACGGTATCTTTTTGCTACTCATTAATAAATTCTGCTAAAGCAATGAATACGAACATGGCCTTTTTTCCACCAAATATATTTCAAGCAGTGTTTGTTTGAATATTCGAATGATTGTCCCGGCACTATTGACAAAACTTCATGAGATCCACATAGTGAATGGAAGACATTCTTTGTCTCTTACTGAGTATGAAGAATCACTATGAAGTACAACATATATTAAAAAATAAATAAATAAATGTTTGGCATCAGTTTTTCAGTCTGGCGTGATTTTCACTTTGCAACTGCTCAAAATTACATTTTAGGAAATAATTCTGTGTTAAATGTGATGTGTCAGGGCTCCCGAGTGGCGCATCTGGCAAAGGCAATCCACGTGGAGTGCAGGATGCGCCCTATAGCCTGGAGGTCCCTGGTTCGAGTCCAGGCTATTCCTCTACCGACCGTGGACGGGAGTTCCCAGGGGGCGGCGCATAAATGGCCGAGTGCCGCCGGGGAGGGCCTAGGTCAACCAGGGTGTCCTCGGCTCACCGCGCACCAGCGACCCCTACAGATTGGCTGGGCGCCTGCGGGCCTGCGTCTAAGATGCCCAGAGCTGCGCGGTCCTCCGACGCTGTAGCTCTGAGGTGGCTGTATGTCGGGCCCACAGAGTGAAAAGAAGCGGATGGCTGATGGCACACGTTTCGAGGACGATGTGTCTGTGTGGCAGTGTGTCCCGCCCTATGTATTATTATTTGTATTTTTATTTGCGGCGGGTAAAAGCGCCGCCTCTTTATTACTTATTATTTAAAACCTTGTGAGGATGCATGACTGATCAGCTACTGATTATTTAACTAGCTGACAGTCATGCATCCTTACCAAACGCGTGCAGACTCTGGCCGAGGGGTAATAAGATAATTAACAACTAGTTAACCCCTCGGCCAGAGTATAAGAACCAGCAGTTGTCCGTTCTGGAGGTGGAGTTTTGGAGTAGAGAGTACGGGAGAGCGGAGAGAGAGCGCATAGACGACATAAAACAATTGCTAAAATGTGCTGGTTTAGCCAGCACGCCACTTACTTGTTTGTCTGTTTATTCGTTTGGCCCTCGTGCCCTTTGGTTTGTGTTTTGTTTAAATCTTTTGTTTTGTTTATTTGTTTATTAAAACGCTGAGTGCCATAGCATTCAGCTTCACCCGCCCATCCATTGTTTTGATTCAGTTACTTCCTGGTCCGTGATGTCATCAATCTCACCACTGCGAGCCAGCTTGCCACAGTCTGTCTTCGTCCTCCCCGAGTCAGTGTGGGGGTGGCAACGGTGAGCATTTCAAATTGGGGAGAAAACAATAAAAAATAATTGTCGATTCCAAATTTTAAAAAAAAAAGAAAAAAAAAATACTAAGCCCTGCAGTTCATACTTCCCTTTTTGATTTGCATCTACACATAAATCTAACGGCAACCATAAACCTTACCCAAAACCTTCAACCTAAACGTAACCTTCCAGCAGATTGCAAAACAGATATTCTCTGAACAACAGATGGTAGTCAGTCTGCGATTTTAGTACCAGTCGAAGTGACAATTTGTATTTCATGCACACTCCTCATATAATTGGCAATTAGCAATAGAAAAAAAAATCCCTTTGCATAAAAAAATGGAAAATGCTATATACACCCACACACACACACACACACACACACACACACACACACAACAACTTCAAAGCAGGAACTATGACATATTAATAGGAGGATTTATTGGCCATTTCTTCCAACATCCTCTTCCAAGTCTGTTGGAAAAAATAGTTCATGCCAAGAATAAACATGGGATGCAAGACAATGTCCTCGTACCGTAATCATAGGAAATAGCTGTACACTATTGCAAAGTGCACTATAATGCATTTCACACACATTTTCTCAATCCTCATTGTTTGGATCTTGTTATGTGCCATTCACATAGATTTAAATAACAAAAGCACTGCTTATACTGTAGTAATCGCTCTTACTAATCCACCAGTCGACTGTTTTCACCTTGTTAGCTTGCCATTCACATTTTAATAAAAAAGGCAGCACTTGACTTTATTAAAGGCAGCGCTTGTCAGATCGATCAATCAGCTGTTTGCACCTCGTTACTGAGCGATTACCTCTGTACTGTACCTTGGCTATTTAATCCCTGTACACAGTGTCGGATTTACAGTTTGAAAAAACAGCACTGACTAATAGCAAGCAAGCATGTGTGGAAAGATCAGCACAAATAAAATGTCTATGTTAGATGCTGTGTGCTTGCTAAAGCATGCTTGAAACTCTGTCCTTCAGCTAACAATTAAACATTGCTTCAAAAAAGCTGGTTTTTCTGTAGTTGAGGAGGAGTGCTGACAAAAATACAACCAAAACTGAAACTCTGACAACACCAGAGGGGATGTCAGAGGAAGAATTCTCAGCCGTGCCACCTTGGCGACCATGACACTCTGCCTGAAACAGACACCCATGATGTTAAGCGTGCGTGCTGCGCTTTTAACACTGTGGCGTGCTATGCAGCAGCATCCGAATATAGCCAAATTGGGATTTTTTAGAAAACACTGACAAAGCTTGCAAAAAAAGACCGACTAAATGCAAATCACAGAGTTCTTCGCTGGAAACCATTTGCAGTAATGTAGCCTACCTGTACTGTAATTTGTGCACTTGAATTACTTTTTTGCACTTTTTATTACATTCATCAGTTTTAATAAAAAAAAGTTATTAGTGTAATGAGTGTCTTAATAAAGATTTTTAACCTTATACATGCTTGTTTGTTTTGTTTACTGTACTGGTGGTTGGGAGACATTTTGAATGTCAGGTTATTGTGTGGGTGTTTATGCCGTCCTTCGCTTACTGCGGGCGAATCATGTTAACACAAACACGCCCGTTCTAAGCGGTGGCGACTGTAATTATATATATATATATATATTAGAGGTCGGCACGGGTAGAAAATCCAGAACTGAGTACCCGCCATGAAAAATACCCATGTACACGGATCTTTTTTGGGTAATGATTAAAAAAAGAAAAAAAATCACATATATTAATGTTTTAAGTTCATGATACATATTTAAATACTATACAATACACATCATTTAGTCCCTTCAGATCTGTAGACTTGTGTAACCTTTTTCAGTACTGGAAACATTGAAATAATAATAATAATAATAATAATAATAATAATAATAATAATAATAATAATAATAATAAAACATCTCAGTTTTAAATACAGTTATCAATGTTAACTGCGCATCATGCTGCAGGATTCTTTGCGACATATATTGGCCATATTCCGCTGTTGTTGTTGTTGTTGTTAACATGGCTGTTACGTTCAGTTTTAAAACTAATGCAGTAGTACTGCACCGCTATTACGTTATGGACTGTCGCATTAGCTACTGTAAATTGAGGCAGCTGGGTTTTGAAGGCAGTCGCATAAGAGTTAGTGGGACGTGTGTCTGTTTGGTTGTAACAATAAAGTGCTGTTCCTGATCACTAAATTCTGTCTTGTGAAAACATCACAATGGCATCCAAGCAAAGCACTGGGTGGGATTTCTTTACTAAGCCGGAGAAAATTAAATTTGCAAACTCTGCCAAGGAAATATTTCATTCAAAGGAGGAACTTAATGTGCTCCACATTATTTTATTTTTATTATATTTATTTGCTTATTTATTTTTTAATAAAAGGCTACTTATTTTATCTTTTTGGTAAGAAACTAGATCTGCGCAATAACTGTAGATAAAGCATTCCATATTGGAAGCCACACGGTTATTATTAATGAATCACAGAGTTATCACTGACATAAACCCAACAGGATGTTGTTTTCTTTCAGATTTAGTTCCTGAGAAGAATAGTCACCACAGTTATTATTATTGAGGTGTACTTGCCGCTCGCTCTGTGTTATTGATTTCTGTAAAACGTTCAGATCCTGTCAGATAAGAAAAGGCTTAATGCCAAAGGTTGTTTTAACGTTGTCTTTATTATGCCAGCCAGAGACGCATGCTTACAACTGTATTGTCATATTTTCTACATTTTCTTTAAATTCTCAAATGAATAAATCGAACCCCCACACACATCAAATGAATGTGTGACTTGTCAATTATACATTTTAGTTCTACACACCTTATATGAGGTATAGTAATTGACTCATCTTACTGGACCCACTTTTCTTTGCTTTTTCTACTGATCCTACTACTAATTAGGTTGACTAGAGGACCTTACCGTCTTTCAAAAGCCTATGTTTTATCCTACTGATTAAATTATTAACTTAAAGTATCTTTTTTAAAGGCAGACAGGCACCGCGAAAAAAATTATTCTATCAAAACAACATATTAAACCCTACTTGACCCTAGGGTGTCTGTGTTATTTCAGGATTTTATTACTCTTAAATTGGGCTTGGGATATCCTAATCACATTGCTACTACGTCACAGGCACATTTAGATTGCAGACAGCTCTAGGTTAGCCTTGGAAAACACATTTGTGAGACACAGCACTGCTGTAGTTAAATGTTCAATAAAGCACCCCCTTACATACTACATACAGTAACAATCTATACTGCATCACTGACACAGCAATCAGAATTCACTATTCCTCTGCACTTGGTGGGTGCCCTGTAATGTGGAATCCTGGTGTTAGGATACGTTTTAAACTTGTTATTGTTTTGTGGACTACTGGATTTCATCTGGAAAATGCATTTGGCCCTATGCTGAAAACTGAACTCTAATAGGTTGTCAAAAGTTTCCTTTCCAAGGGATGCAGCATCAACCTCATATATCTACCTCACAGTGCCAGCGGCTGATGACAGCAGGTGTCAAACTTCAGGAGGTCCTCCAGTTAATGCACAATGGGGAACAACAGCACAGTAGTGAACATAACAAAATGATCACCCCTCCGTTACAAATCCGCCAGAAGATTAGGTTTTTAATGAACACATCTCCAAACCGTTAAGGTTGTTTCTCAATTTACATTCCCCGGCAGAGTACATCAACATGAATGAATATATTAAACATGCAGCATTTACACTAATAACTTCTTCTTTTTAATGCTAATCCGCCCGCTCTATTCCCACGGAGCAGAACAGGATACTCAGTGGAGAGAACGTTCAAATGTTAATGCACCAGAGGTCTTAGAAGATTATAGAAAGGAAACCAAAAGAAAAAAAAAAAAAACTTTTTCAATATAATGAGCAGAAGAGTGTGTGTAAACCAGCTGGGTGGGCTGTTCTAAAGTCCATGGCACACTTTTCCACGATCGCGGAATCACGGAATTGGCATTTTGGGAATGGAATTCTGCTTTACAACTGTACTGTTAAAAAAAAAAACTGTGCAAACAGTCTTCTACTGCTGTTACTCTCTTATAAAAAATAATGGATTGCTTTGAAAACTACACTACCCAGAAGCCCAGCGATGATGCTTGTATAAACCGTTTTTGTATGTTTATTTAGATCACTGGATAACGAGAAAACAGGTGGTTTTGTGGGCGTTACGCTAATGGACTGTCTGTCTCTGTTGCGGCGCTGCCTATGTGCTGTATGAGTCAAGTTGTTTAAAAAAGCAACTGGCTGTTTTGTGGGAGTTCTATTCTGTGGAATTATTTTTGGAGTTGTATATACAGAAAAGTGAAAAGTACCTGAAAATCTGTTACTCCTTCACCCGCTCAACACAAGGAAACGGCACGATGGTTGAGGTGAAACCTAGTTTTATAACTTATTATTTCTAATTTACCATTAACTCCTTAATAACACTATGTACTTATGTGATTTTTAGTATTTTTCTCTCGTGTTGCTATAAGATGACTCTCTCTACTCTAGCTACTGTAGTAAGATCAGAAAATGGTGAAAATTGTAGATTTAACAATGAGTGGACCAATAAATACTTATTTATTTTACCAACTGTACCGAACACAAAGCCAATGTGTTTATTGTGCAATGAATGTGTGTCAGTAGTTAAGGAATACAATATGAAAAGGCATTTTGAAACCAAACAAGGAACTTTTGGAAATACGTATCCAGAGGGCACAGTAGTTATAAGCTCAAAAGTAGAAGTGCTGATCAAATACAGCATAAACCAGTCTGCGTTGTTGCAGATGAAACTACAGATGGGAGAGATAAGTGTCCCGAACATTGTATTTAATTTGTAATTTTATGAAAATTGTTTATTTTTGTAATAATGCCCCTCGTATTTGACTAGTCTGTATATTGTAATGCCAGCAATAAGCTGTTTTTCAAAACACCTTTATTTGTTGACTGACATACTGTACATTGTTACTAGTGGACTGCTTTAAGAAAGATTTTTCCTGAAAACTACAGTATCTCAGGGACTTAATAAAAAAATCAATTCAATAGATTTTTTGTGTCAAAATGTTATTTATGTTCAAATTACGTTGTTAATTCTTAATAAATTGGTAAAAATGGAATTGGTCATTTTGAAAAAAGGAATTTGCCATTCCCAAGAATGGAAAATCAGGAGCCCTACTTCTATTCAGAAAGGCTGGAACCCTGAAAAAACTGTATCATAAAGACCTGTGTTGAAGAGCTAGAACTGTGGAAGACAGGGGGATCTCAGTATGTGGATAAATCCAGAAAAAAAACATCAAACTCATGGGGAGATGGTATTTCATTATCAAATATGCTCCATTTTGCACCTTTGTTTTATTCAACAAGTAGCCTTTTCTTTTGTTTCCAAAATGAATGCTTGTGACAGAGATCGAATGATTCTTGGTGTCAGATTTCCCTACCGACCTGTGAGGGCACTGTGTACTGGATGGCCCGACATCCACCATCACCGGGACCAGGTCCAAGATCTCCTAGACCGCCGACCCCAATGGGCAACCTTGCCTCCCCTCCATGGAGACCAAGGTTGACCCCCAGCTGGGGTAGAGTTGCTGCCCATGCCCCGTTGCCATACCAGCAACGGGACAGATACTTAACCTCTGCTCCCTCCTTCCCCCCTACCTGTTTTAGATGCCACCAGCCGGGACACCAGGTCAAGTTATGCCCATCTGCGATGGAGGGTGATGTGGCGACATGCAATTTGGCATCTGAAGCGGGTAAGCGAGGGAAAAATAGTCAGGAGGGGCCTTGTATTGTTAATGTGATTTTGGGAAATGTGAAAACCCACGCATTAGTGGACATAGGGTGTGGGCAGACCTTAATTAAGGCAGCTTTCTTGGTGACTATCTCCTGTATCCATGGAGACACAGCAACATATCCCATAGGACCGATAAAACGTCACCTAGTAGTTGGGGTGGCGGAAAGGCTACCACAACCAGTAATTCTGGGCCGAGACTGGCCAAACTATAATCGACAGCACACGTAAACGTGGCAGAAAAGAAAGAAAGGGAAATAATTGGTGATGTTTTCCCCCCTTTTTTGTCCAAGAAAAACAAATAAAGACAGACGGATAGGAAAATGGGAGGGAACATTAATGAGACAAGGCTGGGTTCTGGTGCGAGACTGCTCCAGTGGTAACAAACACCAGTCAAAGAGGGTCGGAATGCAGTGTGACCGAGAGGGCGAGGTTACTGGGCCATCTAGAGCAGATGCTACTCCCACCCCTCTCAATATACTGGACATGTGGCCCTCAACCATGGACATAGTGTGGGGCCAACACAACGACCCCTCACTGGTGCACACTTGGGGACAGGTCCGGTCTAATGAAGGTAAGGATGCTGAAGGCGCTGGGGCGCTAGTATTTCCACACTTCATTATTAAGGGGCAATTATTGTATAGGGTAAACCTTGCCACGGGCACAGGACAGCCTATAACACAATTGATGGTTCCCCCATCTTGTTGGCTCGAGGTCATGAAGCTGGCGCATAATATCCCTTTTGCGGGGCACCTCGGAGCTGATAAAACAAGGGAATGAGTATTGGCTCGATTTTATTATTATTTGCTTATTTAGCAGACGCCTTTATCCAAGGCGACTTACAGAGACTAGGGTGTGTGAACTATGCATCAGCTGCAGAGTCACTTACAACTACGTCTCACTCGAAAGACGGAGCACAAGGAGCTTAAGTGACTTGCTCAGGGTCACACAATGAGTCAGTGGCTGAGGTGGGATTTGAACCGGGGACCTCCTGGCATTGCTTCTTCCCTACCTCCTTTTTGCAGTGAGAAAGGTGCCACAGATTCGACAGGGTTCTCCCCCTTCAACCTCTTTTATGGCCGACAGCCTCGGGACATCCTCGATCTGCTGAGAGAGCGGTGAGAGGAGCACGATAGCAGTATGTGCTCCTACTAAGAGATCATCTGGATTTGGTCAGTCGTTTGGCCCAGGGCAAACTCAAATTGGCTCAGCACTGGGAACAACAGCATTACAATCAAAATGCAAGAATCTGAACCTTTCAACAAGGAGACAAAGTAATGCTGCTGCCTCCCTCATCAGAATCGAAACTATGAGCTAAATGGCAGGGGACATATGAAGTGATTTGGGCTACAGGAAAGGTGAATTATGAAATTAGACAGCCCGATCGCCATAATGAAAGAGAAATTTAGCATGTAAATTGTGATAGTGGTCAAAAAGGACAGCACCAACCGCTTCTGCGTTGATTTCTGTAAGGTAAACGCTATTGCCAAGTTCGATGCATAACCCATGCCTCGGGTCGACGAGCTTCTCGATAGACTCGGATAGGCTGGGTTTATCTCCACTTTGGACCTGACGAAGGGATACTGGCGGATCCCATTAACCCGCAGTTCTAGAGAGAAAACCGCATTTTCAACACCAGAAGGGCTGTTCCATTTCACAACCATGCCGTTTGGGCTTCATGGTGCGCCCGCTGCCTTTCAGAGACTGATGGACCAGGTTTTACACCCACATCGTGAATATGCGGCAGTCTCTAAGGGTAGCCCAGCTGACAGCTAACTTGAGAAAATGTGTGTTTGCCAAAACAGAGACTCTGTATTTGGGATGTGTACTGGGTAATGGAAGGGTGAAACCCATTGTCACCAAGGTCCAGGCTTTGGTGGACGCGGCAATCCCCAAAACCAAGGCTCAGGTGAGGTCTCTACTGGGGTTAGCCGGTTATTACTGTAGATTCATCCCAGAGTATGCCACAGTGGTCAATTCCTTAGTTGACCTCATCAAAAAGAGCGCACCAAATTCAATTAAGTGGTCAGTAGAATGTCAGGGGGAGTTTGATACTATTAAGCAGAGACTCTGCCAGGCCCCCACTCTCATCACTCCAGACTTCACTCAGAGATTAAACTTCCACACCAATGTGTCGGATGTTGGTTTGGGTGCAGTCTTGTCCCAAAAGGTAGACGGAGTAGAACACCCCATCCTGTACCTCAGTAAAAAGATGCTCCCTTGGGAGTGCAACTACTCTGTAGTGGAAATGGAGTGTTTGGCCATTAAATGGGCTACTCACTCTTTACACTACTACTTGCTGGGACATTCATTTGATCGCATCACAGACCACGCCCCACTCAAGTGGTTGAGCACAATGAAGGACAGCAGTGCTCAGGTGGTATCTGGCATTGCAGCCCTTCATGTACCACATGGTACACCGTGCGGGGAAAGACCACCAAAATGCAGATTATTTCTCCCGGGAGGGGGGAGTAATGGGAGAAGTAGATTTAGCCGAGTGTTCCTTCGGCTCCACTCTGAACGGTGGGATATGTGACAGATCGAATGATTCTTGGTGTTAGATCTCCCTCCCGACCTGTGTGGGCGCTGTGTAATGGGAACAGAGTACCCTTAACTAAATCATCGACCCAGAAGGGAAACGATGCGACAGCCAAGGACTGGAGGAACTGTTGCAATCGTTAACCAGGGGGTCATGGTTGACGGTATTTAAGGGGGCATAGTTAAGTGATCTGTTCCTTTGTAATCGTTAATTGTAACTGGAAGGAGAACTGTGTTGTAAATCGTGAATGTTTGTTTGTTTTGTTCTGTCGTGTCTAAATAATGTCATTGTTTGTTATTATTAGATGGCTGAACACGATCCGGAGCTGTCGCCAAAGGCCAGCATTAAAACCACTGTACTTTGTATCACTGAAGAACTGTATTGTCACTATGAGGACTAGAGCAAGCACTGTGGACTGTGTTTGTGTTACGTGTGGGTGAAAAAAAACGGGACTATTATTATTTCGGGGCCAACCCGCACATTACAAATAAATAAATACACAGCGTTGTATTGCTGCTCATTGTTTATTGTTTACTGTTGTTTGTCATCAGGCAATTGGATTTAAAAATACACCACAATTGCACCTGGATTATCGTTGTCTATCTGATTACTGAGCACCTGCACACTGTTAACCACTTTGCCACAATGCTGTACACGCTACATATTTCTAGAACCTACACCTGCCAAGGCGGTGACAACTGTTGCGTGCAAATTGCGTAAAAAGTACAGTTTCTCTTTTAATTTAAAGCCAATTAGTGCAGAACAAATTGTGCACCACATCACACAGAGCAGGATAACGTGGAAGCTATTTTTAACATGCATTGTCCAATTTTTACAGCATTAACTAAACATATTTTAATGATCCTGCCTTGATAAGTAGTGTGTAAAATGAATCACATAAACGTGTGTCTAAGTAGTAAAGAACAGATGGCTTCCTGGAATATTGTTATATTATTATTCATAGTGAGTAATGCAAAACGCAATACAATGACACAATGCTAAACTGACAAGTGTCTATTCGTTGATGGCAAATCCCTGCCCCTCCACAGACCAATATCCCTTGGGTCCCTGCAGAACACAACAGTGTAGCCTGGTGGTTTGGGTAAGCTGGTTTAAAATGCACTAGATATTAAACTCCCGATCTAGCGGTCTTTCTATTTAATTTTCTGTTTAAATACTTTTATTATAAACATGGAGTTTTGTATTATTATTATTATTATTATTATTATTATTATTATTATTATTATTATTATTATTATCAGCCGACTTGGTTGAACGTGAACTGTCAAAACCGATTACATTATACCCATGTCAGCATAACCCACCCGTAGGAATGTAACTTTTATATTTTACTATCAATGTAACCTGAATTCTTAAACTGTTTTTCAAGTTTTAATAGCGAAGTGACAGGCCAGTGTGGTTTAATAGAAATGCAGAGGTACCCATCGCGAAGAACTCGTGGGGATGCAGTACATGCCAGCTATCTTGCGATGCAGCCAAGCGGTCTGAAAGTTTTACCTTGACGTAAAAACCTTCATTTAGTTGTCATACAATGCTCCCTATCTGTCAAAACACTAACGCATCAACTTAAGAAATTGACATGCCTTTATGGTAAAAAGTGCAACCGTTATTACCCGTAAAGTTTACTAGCACATCTCACTGTATATACAGTATGTTAATTTCAATTTCGGATGCCACTGATTCCAGAACACAGACATTGATGAGAAAAAATAATAATACAGTTACTTACCGACTTCTACACAACGATTTTTTTTTTTTTCAGACAGTCTTGTTTTCGTGGTTTCTATTTAGGAGATCGGCTGAACAGGTTGTAAAACTGTCGCGTTCTCTTGCTTTCTTTCCTTCTTTACTAACACATTAATTTAATTCAAAAGAAGAAAATGGAAATGAAGAATTAGAATCCTCCCGGTGAGGATTCAGCAACGAAAACAAGAACGAGAATGCCAAGTTGGTAACAACAGTAACACAGAAAGTCTTTTGAAGAAAGAAAAGCTGTCTCGGAGTAGCAAAGCTGTTACTTTATCTCTGTCAAGCAGGTTCAATAGACAGCATTTGTTAAAGAGACTGTTTGCTCAACAGAAGCTCTGTTACATGTCAGGAAAGAACGGCGACAGACCGAGCTCAGTACCTTGTAACTTGTTAATGGACCCTCCCAATCTGAGTGAGCTGAGGGGTTGGGGGTAATCCACTCTCGTTCTCTGTTTACCATTTTCCACGATTTACTCTCATTTTGGAGAAGGCAGTATATGGTAACCTTGAATCATCATTATAAGTCTAAAATGTTTAGGCTTCAGTTTCATACCAAGCAAAATGTATTTATTTATTTATTTATTTATTTTTAAAACGTTTCTGAAATATCCCCCTCACCAAAGACTTAGTACATTCCACCTCTTTCCTCGCTCTCATGTACATAATCACAACCAGCGAGCGAAGTCAGGAAGTAGACCCTGCTAGTGCTGAAGTAGATTAAAATGCTAAAATTGATCCTTAAAGCTGTACAAACTTAAGAATTATTAGGAATTAGAGAGTTAGGAATTGTAACGCATTACTGGTTTCTTACTGGAGTGCCTGGTGTGTAAAACAGGTAACCAACCATCGGTACAGGTAAACAACCATCGCATTAGTTTGGGAACTTGACAAGAATTGTACAGCAAAGCTTAATTGATTGTTGTAACCATCTTCAACCTGCATGATTGTTTCTTGAAACAACATGGTCAGCTGCTTTTGCTCTGTTCCAGCGTTGTTGGATCAGTGGTGCCTGCGTCCCAGGTGCTCCCTCTGATGATGCCCCTTTCCCTTGACAGAACAGCTCCGCACAGGCCTGACGTTTTACATACCGGCCCTGTCCTGGGCCAGCCTGAAATGTGGCACTGGCTGGAATCATGAATCTGGGGTATTGGTTCCCCATTAGCATTCCTAAAGGGATACAAGTGCAGACGATGTAATGCAGCAATGGAAATGCAATGTCTCTGTACTCGAGGGCCACTGTAGCAGAACAGAGACTGTATGAGCGATTGGTAGAATGCTGCCACAGAGAAAAAAACATTTTCATGTTGGAAAACCAATGGCATCACAGTGGTATGAGCAAATACTGGTTATCCATTGCAGTACCATAGAACCGTATCAGTATTAGTTACCTTATCAGCACCACTGTGCAACATCTGTTCAAAATAAATTCTGTTTCCTTTCCCTATTGATGCTGTGCTCTGATAATGGCTCAGCTAGGGTTTTATAAGAGTAATATGCTGTTGTTTGTGTGGGATTGAGAACGGACACAGTGCATTCTTTATCCTAGAAGCACTCCATTAACAACTCTTCAGAACTGCCATCCACTAAAAACCCTGCACGGAAGTATGAGTAAATAAGAAGTGAACATTTTAACAAAATGAAGATGCCATCAGTCAGTGGCGTGACAGCATATTTGTTTTCAGTGCTTACACATGCCTGGAACTCATTTTCAAAGGAGCACCCTTGCTGCACCACACGTGGGGCCTGCTTTGTCTCGTACAGTAATACTGCATGATTAAACCTCACCTGATAATCGTGTGTCTCATTTACACAGCAGGTCATTGCATTGACCTTTCACCTCTGGAGGTAGTGTGAACACAGACTACTGAAATCCAATATACACAGTGTAGGAACAGGTATTTGTTGTCATTAACTCAAAAACCTTGAAGTCAATCTTACCTGTTCCTTAATAGTTTAATTTTTATTAAAATGTTTCTGAAGTGCAAAATGCACCCTGCAGTAGATTAGTTTATTGGAATAAAACACCATTTGAAGATCCCTTTTTACCGTTTTATAATGTGCTGTTGCTTTGCTGAGTTAAAGAGTGGAGCTTGAAGGTGACATTTAGAACCTCCTGCAGATAGGATCTGTTTTGTTCACTGGGTGACAGAATGGCAAGGCAGCATGCCTGCAGTTCAGACTACCTACAAAGTGTAAGCAAACTGATGACATAAAGGGCTGTACACTGAAAAATGATATACATTGTCATCAAGAAATTACATTTTAGTATAATAACTGAGTAAGCCAAGCAATAACATAAGTTAATCAGACCAAATTAAAAAAATTAACAGATTGTATTAAAATGCCAACAAGACAAAAATGAAAATACAGCAGATTGGGCATATATATATATATATATATATATATATATATATATATATATATATATACACTACCGTTCAAAAGTTTGGGGTCGCTTAAAAATGCCCTTGTTTTCCATGAAAACATACATGAAATGAGTTTGAATAGGAAATATAGCAAAATGAATAGGAAATATAGTCATTGACAAGGTTAGAAATAATGATTTTTAATTGAAATAATAATTGTGTCCTTCAAACTTTGCTTTCGTCAAAGAATCCTCCATTTGCAGCAATTACAGCCTTGCAGACCTTTGGCATTCTAGTTGTCAATTTGTTGAGGTAATCTGAAAAGATTTCACCCCATGCTTCCTGAAGCACCTCCCACAAGTTGGATTGGCTTGATGGGCACTTCTTACGTACCATACGGTCAAGCTGCTCCCACAACAGCTCAATAGGGTTGAGATCCGGTGACTGTGCTGGCCACTCCATTATAGACAGAATATCAGCTGACTGCTTCTTCCCTAAATAGTTCTTGCATAGTTTGGAGCTGTGCTTTGGGTCATTGTCCTGTTGTAGGAGGAAATTGGCTCCAATCAAGCACCGTCCACAGGGTATGGCATGGCGTTGCAAAATGGAGTGATAGCCTTCCTTCTTCAAGATCCCTTTTACCCTGTACAAATCTCCCACTTTACCACCACCAAAGCACCCCCAGACCATCACATTGCCTCCACCATGCTTGACAGATCAAGCACTCCTTGGCGTCAAGCACTCCTCCAGCATCTTTTCATTTGGTCTGCGTCTCACGAATGTTCTTCGTGATCCGAACACCTCAAACTTAGATTCGTCTGTCCATAATACTTTTTTCCAATCTTCCTCTGTCCAGTGTCTGTGTTCTTTTGCCCATCTTAATCTTTTCTTTTTATTGGCCAGTCTGAGATATGGCTTTTTCTTTGCAACTCTGCCTAGAAGGCCAGCATCCCGGAGTCGCCTCTTCACTGTTGACGTTGAGACTGGTGTTTTATGGGTACTATTTAATGAAGCTGCCAGTTGAGGACCTGTGAGGCGTCTGTTTCTCAAACTAGACACTCTAATGTATTTGTCCTCTTGCTCAGTTGTGCACGGGGCCTCCCACTCCTCTTTCTATTCTGGTTAGAGCCAGTTTGCGCTGTTCTGTGAAGGGAGTAGTACACAGCGTTGTCTGAGATCTTCAGTTTCTTGGCAATTTCTCGCATGGAATAGCCTTCATTTCTCAGAACAAGAATAGACTGACGAGTTTCAGAAGAAAGTTCTTTGTTTCTGGCCATTTTGAGCCTGTAATCGAACCCACAATTGCTGATGCTCCAGATACTCAACTAGTCTAAAGAAGGCCAGTTTTATTGCTTCTTTAATCAGCACAACAGTTTTCAGCTGTGCTAACATAATTGCAAAAGGGTTTTCTAATGATCAATTAGCCTTTTAAAATGATAAACTTGGATTAGCAAACACAACGTGCCATTGGAACACAGGACTGATGGTTGCTGATAATGGGCCTCTGTGCGCCTATGTAGATATTCCATTACAAATCAGCTGTTTCCAGCTACAATAGTCATTTACAACATTAACAATGTCTACACTGTATTTCTGATCAATTTGATGTTATTTTAATGTACAAAAATTTGCTTTTCTTTCGAAAACAAGGAAATTTCTAAGTGACCCCAAACCTTTGAACGGTAGTGTATATATATATATATATATATATATATATATATATATATATATATATATATATATATATATATATATATATTGTAACACAGCAGGGAGGGGTTAATATCCTCCCTGCAGAAAACATGTGCGAATGCACATTTTGTTTAATTGTTTTGTTTCAATTAATTGTTTTATTTGTTTAATTATCACCGCACCTGGTAGGTATTATCAATTAGTACCAGGTGCAAGGGTATATAATGGAAGCAGCCAGTCTGTTCACGGCTGCTGAGTAGAAGGAAGCAGGAGAGGTGCTCTGCTTCCAAGCAGTCCTTGAAGTAAGTGCTGTGTTAAACCTGTGTGGTTTCCAGTGTTTTATGACAGGTAAACGGCTTAGCCGTCCTGCGAGCTAGTCAGGGACCTGCATAAAATGTTTAGTCAGTGCTCAAAACGGAGCTAGGTGTTGTTTCGTTTTGTTTGTTTATTTTGTTGGTGTATTAAAAAATAGCGTAAGCTTTAAACTCCATTTCTTGTGTCTGGGTCTACCTTATAGGGGCAAACGAACGACCGTGAGTGCCGGCCAGGTTACAATATATATATATATATATACAGTACTGTGCAAAAGTTTTAGGCAGGTGTGAAAAAATGATGTAAAGTAAGAATGCTTTCAGAAATAGTCATGTTAATAGATTATATTTATCAATTAACTAAATGCAAAGTGAGTGAACAGAAGAAAAATCTAAATCAAATCCATATTTGGTGTGACCACCCTTTGCCTTCAAAACAGCATCAAGCATCAATTCTTCTAGGTACACTTGCACACAGTTTTTGAAGGAACTCAGCAGGTAGGTTGGTCCAAACATCTTGGAGAACTAACCACAGTTCTTCTGTGGATTTAGGCAGCCTCAGTTGCTTCTCTCTCTTCATGTAATCCCAGACAGACTCGATGATGTTGAGATCAGGGCTCTGTGGGGGCCATACCATCACTTCCAGGACTCCTTGTTCTTCTTTACGCTGAAGATAGTTCTTAATGACTTTCGCTGTATGTTTGGGGTCGTTGTCATGCTGCAGAATAAATTTGGGGCCAATCAGATGCATCCCTGATGGTATTGCATGATGGATAAGTATCTGCCTGTACTTCTCAGCATTGAGGAGACCATTAATTCTGACCAAATCCCCAACTCCATTTGCAGAAATGCAGCCCCAAACTTGCAAGGAACCTCCACCATGCTTCACTGTTGCCTGCAGACACTCATTCGTATCGCTCTCCAGCCCTTCGCGAACAAACTGCCTTCTGCTACAGCCAAATATTTCAAATTTTGACTCATCAGTCCAGAGCACCTGCTGCCATTTTTCTGCACCCCAGTTCCTGTGTTTTCGTGCATAGTTGAGTCGCTTGGCCTTGTTTCCATCGCCGGAGGTATGGCTTTTGGCATAAGTCTTCCATGAAGGCCACTTCTGACCAGACTTCTCCGGACAGTAGATGGGTGTACCAGGGTCCCACTGTTTTCTGCCAATTCTGAGCTGATGGCACTGCTGGACATCTTCCGATTCGAAGGGAAGTAAGCATGATGTGTCTTTCATCTGCTGCAGTAAGTTTCCTTGGCCGACCACTGCGTCACGGTCCTCAACATTGCCTGTTTCTTTGTGCTTCTTCAAAGAGCTTGGACAGCACATCTGGAAACCCCTGTCTGCCTTGAAATTTCTGCCTGGGAGAGACCTTGCTGATGCAGTATAACTACCTTGTGTCTTGTTGCTGTGCTCAGTCTTGCCATGGTGTATGACTTTTGACAGTAAACTGTCTTCAGCAACCTCACCTTGTTAGCTGAGTTTGGCTGTTCCTCACCCAGTTTTATTCCTCCTACACAGCTGTTTCTGTTTCAGTTAATGATTGTGTTTCAACCTACATATTGAATTGATGATCATTAGCACCTGTTTGGTATAATTGTTTAATCATACACCTGACTATATGTCTACAAAATCTCTGACTTTGTGCAAGTGTACCTAGAAGAATTGATGCTGTTTTGAAGGCAAAGGGTTGTCACACCAAATATGGATTTGATTTAGATTTTTCTTCTGTTCACTCACTTTGCATTTAGTTAATTGATAAACATAATCTATTAACATGTCTATTTTTGAAAGCATTCTTACTTTACAGCATTTTTTCACACCTGCCTAAAACTTTTGCACAGTACTGTATATATATCAAAAACTAAAGATCTTAACATGACAAGTCAAGCAGACCAAATTAATCTCAGAATCCCACAGGAGTTGTATTTATTTATTTATTTATTTATTAGACCCCTTTATCCAAGACAACTTACAGGTGTTACAGGGCAGTATAGGGTCAAGCACAGAGTGCTCGGTGAGGAAAGATGCCAGCTGGCGGTGGACAGCACGCTCGGGAGTTTTATAAAGGAACGGGTTGTCCTCATACAGAACTTCAGAGGGGAAAGAGGATCTAGAAGAAGAACTGACCCAACAGCCCCCTGGGAAAAATAAACTGACATGCTGGTGGAGAAAGGTTTTTGAAAACAATGACTGCTCTCAGGTGAACGCAAACATTGTAGAGGAGGAGAATTAATTTGAGGAGTTTGATTGGAGACTTGTATCTTGGCAATTTCTAAGATGGCAGTGCCATAAATTCACTGTGAAAAAAATATATTCAGGCCAATTTAAGGTAAGACCTGAATCTTGTGGTGTAATTTGGAACAATGTGAATCT
The DNA here is from genome assembly GCA_030684275.1 of Acipenser oxyrinchus oxyrinchus. Classification (NCBI taxonomy): domain Eukaryota; kingdom Metazoa; phylum Chordata; class Actinopteri; order Acipenseriformes; family Acipenseridae; genus Acipenser; species Acipenser oxyrinchus. Next base: position 8,519,373 of record CM060252.1, on the reverse strand, counting down.
CCTGCTAAGTTTTTAAAGGTAGCAATTAGTGAACAAAACAAAATGGCAAGCGCTCTCTGGAAAGCTGTCATCGGTTTCTGAGGAGTTGCTTCTGGGAGCTTTACAAGAACTCCCAGAAGTCTCATGCTTTGACTATAACTGGCATATCTTCGCATTCCTTCATGTACTCTCCTGAGTGACGCATTGAAATATCTGCAAGGAGCGATCTGTACATTAAAAAAATACCATACCAAAACCAAAGAAAACCATGGATTGTTCCAGTCACTTTTAAAAACTGTTGGAACGGAGCTGGTCTCAGCAGGGTAAAAAGACTCATCCAGCCTCCGCTGCTGCTTGGGCTGAGGCAATATTTAGAGAGCTTATGCTGAATTTGTGAATTATCCTGGAAATTAGCCCTTTTAACGTTTTAATTATGTATGTGTGTGACGGGGCATGGGGAGTGTGTTCAGGAGTGGAGAATGGAAGTAAGAGAGAGGAGGTAAACAAAAGATAGAACAAAACAAATTGCTATGCGTGCTGGTTCAACACCAGCACAATACTTGTAGTTATTGTTTGTTTGTCTACTTGTTTTGGCCCACATGCCGTTTATTTTGAATGTTTTGTTTTTGTTTAAATCTTTTATTTAATAAAAGAAACTACCCCATTTGTGTCCCGCCCTGTAGTACTTGCCTGTGTTGTGGTTTCATTTCCTGGCCTGACATCACCACCCGAACCAACCTGTCACAATGTGCTTGTTTTTCTATTATTTTTGTATATTTTATTGTGTCAGCTATATCAATAATCACAACAAAAAGTGAACAGGCAGTGGAATTTAGATCAATTAAATAGACTGATTTATATTTTGGAAGTCCTTATTGTTTTGGCAGAGCATTTGAAAACAGCCTTCATCTGGTGCAAAGCTCTGGGATTGTAGGTACCCTAAGAAGCTAAGATAGCGAGTCACATTAGAATAGAAACACAAGATTTATGGAGCCACAGAATATCCAGTTATTACAAGCACTGTTAAAAAAAAAATTATATATATATATGATATATATGATTGACACATAAGAAAATAATTTATCCTCAGGGGTTTGCTGAAAGGTATCCAATATCAACCTCTTGAGCTTCACTGTCTTTATCAATTGATTTCAGAAAAAAAAAGGATGTCAATTATTTCCTTGCATCTTATTGATTTGTTACGTGTGTGGGTCGTCAGTGAATAATAATGAGGCAGACACAGAGCATTGGGTGTTGACACGCCGCACGGGAACACAGATGTTAATTAACTCATATGCTGTCACTAGGGTACCAGCAATGGTAGCCCTAGTGTCAGGTTTAATAAAGAAATCAAAACTAAACTAAAAATGAAAGTCTGCCACACAAGGCGAGCACTAGCATTGAAAGAGACATCCAGCTCCAGGAACCTACTACACTACACAAACTCTTTCTATACTGGTTGGGATCAACATCCCCTAAACTAACCTACTGCTGTTGCTCCCGAAGTCCCGGCCTCCCAGCGACTGTGGGTCGTTGCGCTGGTCCTTGCTGAGCACAGCCACCATCTTGCAGTTGAAGGGTTCCATAGTAGTTATCCTGCAGAGTGGGCACTTCCTGAATGCAAAGAAAACTGGTGATGGAGTCGATAATCATGTGTGACTTGTGACGTGTATGTGCGTTACTTAGTTACATATATATAATGGGGATTGATTTTATTCTTTATACAGGGGTGGTAAAAATGCGACTGACCTGTATATGGGTAACGGATAACCGAGTGCTAACTGTGCTTCAAAATCACGACCTTGCAAAAAAGAGCTGGTTAAAAAAACATTCCCTCAGAAGTGTTGAAAGCAAAAACGTTTTTCAACAGTGAAACTCAAAACACTTGCTGTATTAATCAAACTATGAGACTCCTGTATGCATTACTGCTTTGTGCTGCTCAGTTAGGATTGTCATTATTTTATTGACATGTATTAAAACAGGTGTAATGACTGTGGCAATACCATAGTTTCCACATATTGGGGGTGATGTAAGGATACGCACAAAGTGATTTGCGGGTGCAAAACCCCCATAATGCTGCCGTAAATTGTGTTTAGCAGCCGTATAGTCTAATTTTACCGGCTGTTAAAAATTTGGCATATGTAAAGAATTGTGTTCACCTGGCGTTCTGCACCCACTATCAGATTTGCACTTTGCCGTTATTAATCCATTAAAAGTATATTGAAAGGCATTCAAATGAAGAAAAGAGCATGGAAGTGGGCGGGATCTGGATACTAAGCGGGCGCAAACATTATAATGTGATCTAAGGATTTTTCTTTGCACTTAGGCAATTGCTGACCCTCCAAAAACTTTACACCTCTTCTTACAAGGTGCAAACTGAGTAATTAAGAGCTGTATAAAAGCACTCATCTGCAGAGACCTTGACATTGGCTTCAGGATAGCTGCTGTGGTACATTTCCTGATGCGGCGACACTTAGCTCTTGTTGTGGAGAAAGGAACACATTGGAGGAGAAGGGCAAGGCGAAGAAGACCTTACATATTCAAACCCAGCTTCATTTTGTTTGGGATGCTGGAGGATGTGGTGCTAAAGTGTTGTCGTCTCATGCCACAGGTCATCCTAGACCTAATAGCCGAATTGAGGGATGAGCTCGACCCCAGCGTCAATCTAGGGCAGCTATCCCTGCACATGTGAAAGTGCTGTGATCTCTGCACTACTTAGCCTCTGGTTCCTTTCAGACCACAGTTGGAATGTCTGGAGGGATAGCCCAATCCACATTCTCCAGTGCTAGGCAAATATCTGGATGTCATGTTGAAAAGGGCAGGCCAATACATATGGTTTCCTAAGGATACTAGCATAACTGATGTTGGATGAGGCTTTTCCAAACAACTCTGTTTCATGTTGAGTGACCTCAGCCGTAAGGACTCTCAGCTCCTTCTCAGAAAACTTTTCTTTTCTTTTCCGTGCACCAAGAGGACTTTGCTGCCCTTCCTTTAACATATTTTTTTTGGTTTGTATTTTCGTGCTCCACAAAAGCCAAACAGCGGCTACTGCTCTCTACTCCGAACTCTGCAAGTGCGGCCGCTAAGCAGACTGACGCGCTCATTGAGACCCTCATTATCATAATTGTGGATCATTATTTGTGCGTGTTGGGTAATTTGCATTGCTCTTAAGCTTACATAGGGCACAGTGCAAAATAATTGCCTGGCTGCAATGCAATTATTTGCACTGCGCCTATACTTACATCTCCCCCTAAATCTCGTTTTCAAATCTATGGTACCTTTTCTTTTGATTGAGTATACTCAGGGCTGTATACACACAAAAATATATATTTTTTTATTACATCAGACATATATGTAATGTCTTTCTGTGCACATTTCAAACTTGCATTTAGGGTGCTGCCGAGATGGCTGCATAGGCACAGAAAAGTTTAATTGTGTGATAATGGACCATTAGTTGTTTATAGTTAAAGTATATTAACAGAATTTGTATTGTGTTAAACTGATAACGGTATCAAAAGGTACATGATTAAAACATTTATTTTAAATGTAGGGCCTATATATACTGTGCATTACTTTATTCTCACAGATCTGACTGCCCGAATGCGACAGGCATAAGAAATATACAGAATAAAGTTTTCAGATGTGCTAGTCATTTCAGGGGGAAAATGCAGCTGTCTCTGCAAAACAAGCCTTATCCTTCACAGTACAGAGTTAATCCACTTGAGCAGGATCATTACGCTGCAATCAGTATCTTGTTTAGTCTCATTTAGCAGATGATCCACTTGTGATGATTCACTTCTGGTACATTACAATTGGGATTAGCAGGTGCACTAACTTTAGTCCAATCAAGTGGACTAAACCGGCTTAATCCAGTAGTTAGACACATCAAGTGGACTCACTTTGGTACCCTGCAACTGACCCATACAGAACAAAAGTTACAAAAAAATGCCAGAGTGGATGAGCATCTACTGAGAAATGTGTTGACTAATGGTATACACTGGATCCAGAATAACCAAAAATATCATTAAAAGCTTTGCACCGCCCCCGTGGAATTCGGATTCGAGTATTTATTATTATTATTATTATTATTATTATTATTATTATTATTATTATTATTATTATAAGAACTACCATAAGACTACCATAAAGATCAGAATTGCTGAAGCTACCCTTCTGTAGGAAACATGTAACATGCCAGCACCCCCCCGGGGTAATAGGGGGACTGGATTAAGGACCCGCCAGTTCCTGGGGTGGTTTCACATGATTGGCATGCGCCAGTGTGTGTGTCTGGGATAGAGGGTGGGATATGTCTGCAGCACGTTACGAGGTATGATTGACAGCTAAGGGTCCTATGGGTGTCGTTGCAGGTTTTATTTGGGTTATTATAGGTGTATGACTCCCAGGTGGGCAGGATAAGGGTTTTCATTAGTTAGGGATGCGTGGGCTAGCCTGGGAGAGTTTACAGTGAGCTGATCATTGAGACCAGTAAGCTGCTACAGCAGGCTGGCTTGTAATCAGTGAAGAGAAGTAAAGGAAAGTTTGTACCTTTAAAATGTGGTCATTGGTTATTATTGTGCTTATTTCCCTATAAATGAAGCACGTGTTTGGCTTTAGACAAGGATGTTTGCTATGTTTGGTAAAAACAGTAGCACGGCTGGTTCATACTTGCAACTGTTACTGGGATTTCCAGTGTCCCAGGGAGACTGGTCACCAGAGTTGAATTCTCCTGCTGGTTGCAATACTGAAACAGTTTTCTGGTATGGTTACTGTTAAAGTGCAGTTAGTCATTTTTAAACTGCAGTCTCACCACACTGCTGTTTGTGTAGGTCTGCTGAACCTTATTAAGAAGCATTACAATATGTGAATATCCTATTGATATTACAACTGGGGAGAAAGGTGTGTGTTTCCGTTGTTACTTTACAGTGCATGCTTCCTTTCCAGACATGTTGAATATAAAATGGATGGATTACTGTTTTATAATGTTGAAATAGAAAGTTGTAGGTCTTTTTAAAGGTCTGCAGTAAGCCTTTGTTCCTACTGTGATGTGAGTTTTAGCAGTTCAGAGATTAGGTGTGAATGCAAGGTAAAAGCCAGGCAGCTCAGAAACAATTTAATGGAGAGCTGGCTGGGTTTAATGCATAATTAATAACAGAGCAGCAAGACTGAGAGAACTGAAGGGACTGAAATACTGGAAATACCCGGTAGGGAAGATGAATTACATAAATAAAAGACACTAATGTATTTATTTATTGAATTTATTCAAATTTTCCTAACCAAGATACACCCTATTTAGATATAGGGTCCTATACAAAATACTTGAACTCATAAGTAATTTAATATTTAGTCACATACATTTTTTTTTGGCATAATGGATTGGATAATTATTGTTATTTGAATCTACCTGGAATAGGTACTTGGGTCTCCTCTGCAATTACCCTACACTGATCGGACTGTGACATCATTAAGATGCTGGTTCAACCAATAACCTACAAAGACGTGAGGAAAATATCCCTCCACCCATTATCAGGACTAGCTCCACATTGCAGAAACATTGCTCATATATGCCTGGCCAAAGACTTCCAGACCCAATATTTAAGTTCAATACAACTCTGCTCTGGTAAGTAAGATTTGATAGTGCAGACAAAATGAACAGCCTGTTGCTCAGTGCCACGGTCAGAAGGCAGTGTCACAACAAATAAATCATTGGGTTCCCATGGTGACAACAGACTCAGTAAAATAGATTGGAGAAAAGAGCTCCAGTCAAAATGACTGTCATTGAATTTTAGTTTATTTTTTTCTTATTACTAGTGATTAGTGAGCATTGCCAAGTGTGTCTAATTGTTTGTTTTTTGTGCTATTGGTTTTTTTTTGCCTGCCTAATTGTTTTTTTTAATAAAGTTTGTTCCATTTTCAGAAACCTTGACTTTCATGCTTTGAATCAAGTATTGTGACATAATGTACATTTTCACATAAAAATGTGTCATAATATTGTTTTATAATATATGTTTCTGTGCCTTTGTTTGTTGAGAGGCTGGAGTCTCCTTTTTTATTTCAAAGTGTTTTCAAAGGTTTACTGAGCACAGTTTGTAACAGCAGCCATTCAGAAGTCAGGAAGAAATCAAAATCAGAGAGTAAAAAAACAAAATTAAAAAATACATAGAACACTTGGAAAACAACACAAAAAACACTGTCATGGATTTTAAAGCTGTGAATATACTCTGACCCAGCCCCAAGGTACTGCAGAAATACAGAGTGACTGTAGGGCAATCCAGTGCACTCATATAAGAAATGGAAAATGTCATGGTATTTCTTGTTTAGCAAGTAATTACTTGCCAAAGCTCTGTTAGTTTCTATTGACAGTTTTTTAATACAGCTACAGTGTAGTTCATCAATAATTTGCACCATCGATCCTGGCATATATTTATCTTGGAGGCTGCACTGGCTATAGATTGTTTTATCAAGTGCTACATTATTAATCACATTATCATTTAGAGGAAAAAGCACGCATGTAGTCAGCATTCAAATATTTAATAGTGTTTCCTTTTGATAAAAGGTTGTTTGTTTTTTTTATTGCCTGACCAAGCCCATAACAGATTGGCACCTCTTCCCTTATTGACAGAATCTATTTGCTGAATGCTAATTGCCACTAAAATCCTGCAACTGCAAATGCAGTAAAGGTGAAGCAAATTGGGGTTGCTATGGTGATGAGGGTACCCATAAAAACATAATGTATTTGTCTGTGAAAGATCCTGTTTGAAATTCAACATGAAACCCAAGTAAATGATCTTCACCACAGCTCATGTAAATAGCTGGCTACCTTTTATATTGAGAGTTTGTTTACTCTTCTGTGACTTTCATTGGATATCCATATTGAACAGGACTTGCGCATTTATCAAATCTGAGTTTGCTTGATATAAAGATGGCAGTGTTTGTCATCCTTACCTTTCAACACTAACAACAACAGTATAAAGAAGCTAAATCAAACAGACAGCTGAACCAATGCATCTGCTACCGACCTCACATCTTTAAAGTGCAACTCTCTATATTGTGGTCTCCCGGCACGCACCATAAACAGACTGCAGCTAGTTCAGAATGTCGCTGCCAGGATCCTTACCAGATGTAAAAAACGTGATCACATCACCCCTTGTCTTGCCCAGCTGCACTGACTACCTGTAAAGTTCAGGATTATTTTCAAAACTCTCCTGCTCACCTACAATGCCCTTCATCACACAGGTCCCGAGTACCTCCTCAACCTGCTGACCCGCTATGTCCCTGCCTGCAAGCTGAGGTCTGGCCTGCTTGTTATCCCCAAGCAAAAGTGCACCACACTTGGAGAACGCTTGTTTAGCTTCATGGCTCCGACTCTTTGGAACTCTCTCCCAGCTTTGGTGTGTGATGTTCCCACCGTCGCTCGCTTTAAATCAACTATCAAAACCCACCTGTTCTCTCTTGCTTTCCATGCTCTTTAAGCCTGATATCTGCTATTAGCTGCTGCGTTGCTGCTACTATTTCATGTATTATGCTACTATCATGTATTATGCACTTTCCACTGTACTTAATGTATTTTGCACTTTCCACTGTCCACTATATTATGCATTGTGATTTGTTTGTTTTTTGCATTTCTCTGTATCTAAAGTATTATGGATTTTCTTATTGTTACTGCATCTTGTAAAGCGCTTTGTGATGGTGGTCCATTATGAAAGGCGCTATATAAAATAAAGACTGATTGATTGATTGATTGATTGATTGATTGATGTAAAAGAACAAACACTTTCCTTGGCACATTCGCAATTGAATTCGTCCACCTTTATACACAAAAATGAATGACTGGTTTTATTGACCATACATGACATATCAAACAGAATTGAGCAATGTCTTAGCGGAGGCCTAGTGCATCCACTAGGCTGTTTGAGTTTTAACCAGCATCAGGGCGCTCAGGTTTTACCATTAAAAGAGTTTCCCACAGTAAAAGCATAGCAAAGTATAATAAAGCACAGTGAAAGCATTGTAAAGAATAGAGAGATACAGTAAAGCATATTAATAAACATTGCAAGCCAGGAGCAACTATAGTTTCTATAGAAACTATAGAGTGAACACATCTATAGAGTGAACACATCTTTGAACCTTTACAGCCCTCTTTTTTACCCTCAGTAAACCACAATAAACAGACGTTGACGTTAGGGTTTCATGACCTCACCTGTCAATCGACTGGGCCACCCACATACCTCCACTTTCACTTATTCACCTTTGACCTCAATAATTAAGGATCGCAGTACCTGTTGGTCTTAAGGTACGATGAGACGTGACATCTATGAGTGAGTACATGGGACCTAACTGCGTGACCCATTATAGGGTTTTACAGACACTCTTGTTAAGGACATTACAGTCCGTCCCCCGTCTCCCCTTGCTCGCAATCTGTAGTGTTTTTTTCATCTGGTTGAGTGTTCACTATTATTTCAGTATGACGAGAGCAGGTTCTATTGAAATCAATAGCTGGGTATATGTGATAGCAGCATGGCACAATATAATGCTGCCCTTACGATCAAGGCTCAAATCTCAAGTTCGCTTGAATCTCGAAGGCAGGTATCACTGGTCCAGGATATAGCCACACTGGCTGGGATTAACCAATTGTGCCTAAATTCAGCCTCTCAATATCTATTATTAGCTCAGCTTTAAGACTTTGTAAGTCAAAAGAGAGACAATGTTGTAGCCTGTCATTGTGCAGCTGTTTATGGAAGCTGCTGTTGCCAGTGACTGCTTTAGTCACTTTTTCAGATTTGTCAAGTGTAGGCAGTTTTATTAACACATTCCTTGTTTAAAAACAACGTGATAAATCTACCAGGCTGCTTTCAATGTGCTCAGTGGGACAGTTTGAAAAAGGTTGGCCAGCTGACACATTAGCAGTCTGGTTGATAAAAGACTTTGTTTACAACATGTAAAGTGTTAAATAAAAACTCTACATTTCAAAGAAAGGCTTTTCATCTGTGTTGCAGACAAAAACACACTCATAACATAGAAATACTACACCACCAATACATTTTTGCAGAATAAAAGTGCAGTAGATGAAACATAATACATAATTCAAATATTATTTTAAAAAATGTACATTCTGAATAATCACTTTTGCTGATGGTTACCTGCTGTATTTTCTAAAATATTTTATCCAGAAAATGTTCCATTGATGCATGATTTCCATGGTAACCATGAGGAAGTACAAAGATAAGAAGAGAAAACGACCATTTTGTTCATAAAGTAATCTGCAACATAGACTAACTACATACTTCAAGACCTGGCTCATGAACAACTGCCATGCTCTGCTTACCCAATTATAATGTTGTTAATGACCCATAAATCCCTGGTAATTCACCAGCTTGCTTGACTGAATGGTCTTGAATATGGCCAAACTATGAAGACAATGCTGAAAACCAGCCTGATAAGATTTGTTTTTGATTGCCTTTGATTCGGTGAACTTGTTCATTAACGTTTCTGTCTCCTACATAGTACATAACCAGCCAATGTCTTTTTCAACATAAATAGTTTTCCTGTGTTTGGGGTAACTGGAAAACACATGTGAAACATTTCATACACCTTTTTCGCAGTAACTAAGAGCTTTTGACCAGTCATGTCCCTGGACCCTGACATGTGTATCCAAACATACCCCTCATTACTGCCGTGCTGCTGTTGATTTCCTGCTCAGTGTCTATATAAGAACCAGTAGCTACATGGTTGCCATTTAATCATAGTAGGGTTGAGGCGATGCATCGATTTATCAGTTTGACAACTATCGATAGTCAAGCCTGTGCATCGTTTTTGTGTAAAAGGTTTATGCAAAGGAAAGTGGGGTTTTTTTTAAATTAAATTTGGAATCGGCAATTATTTTTTGCATTAAGCGCAGAGCTTCTCTGCCCCCTCATGTCTGACTCACTGAATCTGCATGCGATTGAGCTCATCATCTCCCCCCTGCCCCGCCCCCTGGGAGTGTTTACTGATGGGATTGGATCTGTGCAGGAGTCTTCAAAGTAACAGAGCAAGTTAAAAGCGTTGTGTTAGAATTACAAATACTGTATCGACCGAGCTACAAATACAACGCCTTCCGATGTTTGGCAATTATTTTCTAAATTAAGACGGCGAGAAAGTAAAAAAAAGTAATGTTTGGGATACTCCGGTAACACAACTAATCTCCGTGACCATTTCATGAGATTGCACCCTACAAAACTTCAAACAAAATCCGCATTTATTCAACTGAACTACCCCGGAGTGAAAATGAAGAAAAACAACCAAGATCGTTCCAAAAGTTGTTCAGAAGTATTAAGCACCCCGGCAACGTCAGTCCCTACTGAGCGGGTATTCAGTAATGCTGGGCAGATTGTAAGTAAGTTAATTAAAACAAAATGTGGACACTATCATGTTCCTTAACACAATTAAAATAAAAGCCATGGACAACACTTGTTACTAAACTGCTGTTTTTTTTTTCTCTTGATTGGTTGTTATTCTGACTAGTTATGGATTTAAACAATGTTTGTTTGTTTTTTTTTATTTTTTTTTTTTTATTTGTCTTTAAACCCTAACTGGTACAAACTAATAAAGTAAAAAAATAATAATTTAATATATTTTGTAATTACTATATGCATAAATAGATGTAATCAATTTAATATGCATAATAGTTTTTAAAGCGTTACTACCAATGTTACGCAGTAATCCACAGCTCCACATGTATTACTTTTGGTTTTTTGGGGTTTTTTTTTTACCCTTTCATAACGTTGATAAATCGATGCATCGGCTTTTTTGGAGAACGGTATAATCGATAGTGAAAAATTAGGCATCGCCCCAGCTTTAAATCAGAGAATTTGTGTTGTTGTGTTGCTGCAAAACGGAGCAATGGTTTGGATACAAGTCCAGGATGCAGCAGAAGGCAAGTGCTACTTTGAATGATGACGCATACTTGAAGTAGAATTGACAAGGAACTGATCAAAGCTGTGACTTTTTTCCTGCTGTTTATTTGAATTTTAAATTAAAAAGCCAGTCAATTTAAATCAAATATCTACACTGCAGTACTTCCAGCTGTTCTAACAGTGGGTTGTCAAGTACATCAATCAGGCTGATATATTAGACCAAAACCAGAGCCAGATAAAGAAGGCTAACATCTCAACATACAGATGTAAAATCCAGCACAAGAGCAATATGAATCTATTGTGTCAGGGTTGTAGTTCTCAAGGAGGAAAAGGCTTACAGGTCTGGTTATGTTTTAATACATGAACTCGGTCTAGAAGCACAGCGACACATTATTTAAATTGTGATGGGTCAAGGTAAAGTAGACTCTGTGTTTTGGTTTTGTGTTCTGTTTTTGGGCTGTTTTGCTATCACTAGGCCAGGGTGCGATTTGGCAAATTTCCAGTGGGGGGGGGATAAAATAGACAAACAACAAAACCTCACGGCAAGCCTTGATACTTCTGTAGAGCACAATTTAAACAGTTAAGAGAATCACTAAGTTACTTATTTATAAGGAATCAACTGCTAAAAAATCTTTAGGAATTATACATTTGCCAAATCTGCCATCATGCAGGATAAATGCAGTTGTTATCTTTGTGGATACCTTATCAAAAGGCAATAACACAAACTACCTACGCTTACAGCAACTAAAACAATGTTAAAACGCACACATGACAAGTACTTGCGTTGTTGTACGTAACCTCATTGATAACTACTCTCCATTGCTTTTTTTCATTAGTATAGTATGCTCTTCCAATGACAATAAAAAATAATGCTTTGAAATACAGCAGCTGAATGACATTGACATAGTTGATTTTCATTGGTTAATTTGCCTTGCTACGGTGCGTACAGCACTACTGTTGGATGACAATGACAGGTGAGTGGAAACCGAGCCTGATCCACTTTATACAACCAAACTTCATGATCCGGCTCCAGTGAAACTAAACTCCATTCACTTGTGCTGCTGATCTCACAGTCTGAAGTGCTTAGACCAAGCTTTATGAAGTCAGTTTGCGCAAAAATGATGCAGCATACATTTAGAATTTTAAATATCATGTTTAATATATGTTTAATGATGGAGGTTGGAGAGGGGTCACACCAATAGATGCTAGTGAAGCAAGTAGATGCTGAGATTTTCAAGTCTGTTAAAAGATGCTGGAACACCCGACCAAATTGTAATTAGGCTCAGCCACGTTAATCTGGCTGACAAGCAACCCCCCAAAACTGAGACAATGCGATGCAACATGTGCCATGTTATAATGATTTTAGCAGAACTACTTCCCTCTGTCTTTCCAGCTACATTCTTGTATAAACGCAGTCGGCAATAATCATCCTCCTCTTTCTAGCTAGGGGAGGTAATAGGGAAAATGAAAGAACATGACTAATTGAGTGCTCTCGTCTGCAGATTGGTGTGGTTGTGTGGGCTGGTGTTTGGAGGAATGTCTCAGTTCATACTGCACCACTTGCAGCTTTAGGCTATAGTAACTTCATGGCTGTACATCAAGCAATTTTAAATATTTCTCTTTTTGAAGCAGGATAGGAGAACGGAGGAGAAAATCTGAGAACTGTCAAACATGTGCAATAGAAAAAGTGAAAAATGAGACTAAAAAGTAAGTTAATAAAAACATTCTGTATCAGGTCATCAAGTGTGCAATGCACAACTACAACCAAAAACATAAGTAAGCAATTAAAATACCCAGATAAATCAGTTATCCTAGTCATCACATGATAAAAGCATGGCAAGTGACAAGGGTTGTGGTGTGCATAATTGCTGCCGTAAGGAAACGTAATTGGAAATTCTAAACTGCGGAGAAAATTGAGGGTAAAATAACTGGGCCAGTTCGGGGGCAGACCCCGCCTATTACATACTTAACACAATAGAATAAAAAAAATATGGAAATAATTTTTTTAGGACAAGATTCACAAAGTGAACCTGGAGCCACTTATAGTGTGGCAAAAATGAGTATTCAACCCCTGAGCTAAAGGCACATTTCTGCTAGTTCAGATCAGCAGGTATTCTGCCTCACCACTCTTCACGAATGTAACAGAAACAGTCATATCTACAATATAAGAAGGTTCTTTTAATCTCAACGCTCTGAAGGCACATTTAATTAGAGACTATATTGGATTCTGCATTCCCTGCTCGACAGTATGCAATCAAGGGACCATTCCGATTTGCCAGCACAATCCTACAATATGACTCTCACTTATCACTAAGTACACTAAATTTATTAGCTAGTTTAAGTATTTAAGGGACAACCCATTAACAGCCTGGTTAATAACCCTTCAGACTCAGAGATAATAAACAAATAGACTGACAGGTGACAGCAGCACATTATTTAGTGGGAGCGCAAACAGCAAGAGTGAGTATTAGTGGTTATCTTTTTACATTTGCGACAAATGAGCGCTCTGGTTGATGAATAATAAAATGGTAATAAAATGGTGGGTGATTATCTTCTAAGAGCCCCCCCCGTGAAGAAATGTCTTAATGCCTGGAATTTCTTTTTAATGAGAATGTAACTGAAGGACTAGGTTATTCCTAGCGTGACCTGTTTGACACGGAGGATCAAAGTGGGAAAAGAAAAAGGAAAAAGAAATAAAAATGCCACCATGCTTAGAAAGATTTCTCAAAACTAAAAGCCTTGCCAACAAAGAAGGGTATTTGAAGAGCAATCAACCTGTCAGTTATTTTTAAACAAAATTGGCTTGCTCCACTTCTTCACCACCATTGGAAAAACCATGGGGCGGTCCCACCAAAGGGATGAGTCACTGCTTAAATTGTGATGTAAGTTTGGCATATCCAGTCAATATAAAGGTTATTTTCTGTCAGAAAATGGATCATGGCAGAGTGTAATTATTTTTTTTTTCTTTATGCAGCAGAAGAGCTTAATAAACCATTACTGAAGTGAAAGCCAAATAAACACGTTCTAGTTGTCTTTAACATTTTCACTGCCAAGCTAAACAGAACACTGCTCCCCTGCTATGCACCAGTAAAAATGGCATGTTTGCATCTTGCTTATTAAAATCTGTGTTTAAGTATATTACAAACATAAACAGAAGTGTTGAATTATTGATATAATTTAAGAGAAAATGTGAATGACAGGATCTCAGAACCAGTATTTCATCAACGTTTTAAAAAAAATATGTGTTTTAAATGTTTCAAACTTTAACACTGTCCAATTTGCATTGTCCTAAAGTTATTTGGTATTTCCTTGTTGTTTTTTTACTTTAATATATAATATACATATAAAACACAATAAAACTGCTGCTTCAATGTACTTAACTTCCTGTGCTGTAGATCAGTCTCTGTCCAATGGTAGAAGCTGTTCTGTACCAGTAACAACGTGAGCGTATTTGAAAAAATATGCATATCACAAACAAAAACTAATAATCTAATAACCTTTGGCACAATGAAAGAGGGGGTGGGGGCAGTGTCAATATTGCAAATGGTAATGGAAGGAATGCATTATGGGTTTATCTGTAAGTGTATTTCGAGTATTTTATTATTTATTTAATAAAATGTTTTACAAGGATAACCTCATTGAAACAAAAAACCTGATTTTTAGAAAAAAAAACCTTATGGACAGAAAAGGCAAGACAACAAGCATTTTAAAATACATACATTCATATACTGTATATAAGAAATTGTTTAATGAATTATCAAATGCAATAAACAGGTGTATATATCACTTCATTTTACCCAAGTTGAATTTCAGTGCATGAGGCTCCAAATGTGAACCAGGTGTTTTTTCAGTGGTTAATTCAAAGGCTTTTGTTACGTATTCCATCATCTTCTAAATAAGGATATGCAAGACTAATCTCAGGGCTAACAAGTATGATCTATGGAGCTATATGTTGAGGAAACTGAAACTCATTAGCCTACAGTAAAGCAGGGCTAGGGGAGACTTGATTAAAGTTGTTTTTTTTTCGAAATCCATTAAAGGAGTTATTTTAAGTGCTACACAGAGAGCTCAGGACCAGAGGACACAGCTGGACATTCAGCAGAGACCAGAAGAGGCTATTGAATGTATGGAATGGATTGCCAAGCCACGCTGATGATGCTGAATCACTGGGATCCTTTAAAAGCAGACTAGACGAGGTTCTGGGATCAATCGCCAACGAGGAACTGAACAAGTATGAATGGGCTGAATGGACTCCTTTCAATTGTAACTTTCCATATGTTATGTTATTTTAAATTAAATTACATTAGAATGAGCATGTGTGTCTTTACAGCAGTGTTATGATGCTTGTTGCTATGATCTAGTGAAAAGAGAGGGAAGTACATATTGTGTACAACAGGTATTACATCAGGTTAACTAAAATACAACCTATGACAATAACTTCAATCCTACCGCACCCCACACTTGGTTTAATACAAGGTGCCTTTCAATCGTCAACTTTGAGTCTCTGTCAGTTAGGATTAAATACATGGATATTTTGCCTTGGGTTATTTTGTCCTAGTCCAGATACCGTACAGAACAAAAACTGCAATTAAACTAAGACCCTTTGCTCCGGTACTCAAATGGAATCACTCACTTCACAGTGTGAATCATATATATTTTTTTCTTGTATTATCTTCAGTGTTAACACATAATTTCTTTCTTACACTTTGGTTTCTTAATTAACCACCCCAGTCTTTCAGTCCTGGCTGATGATGACCACCATGGCGACCATTGTTGCTCAAAATGAGGTATGAGATTGCATGGCTTTGACACACATTATGCAGTGCTGTATCTCTTTCTTTTTAACAAAGAGACAGCTGAAATGTAATAGAATAGTGCAGCTTTATGCTTGCAGTTTTGTTCGTAATGATGACTCATTATGAAGCTCCCTTGAATTTGCAGTAGCCATGTACCAGTAAGGATAAACACCTTGAATGATATTTGAATGAATTACTACGCAAGACACATGTACCACATATGTAAAACAAATGGCTCAGTGGTTATTAGTAAACATTGCCTTTGGGTTGCTAGGAATTGGTTTGAGTCCAGAGCTGACTCCTGATACAAATGAGGAAAGACTGGACATCATTGGCTCATACAAATAGATTATCCTGTGGCAAGGGGGCAGAATGTCAGGTTGGCAGGGATGGGGTTAAATCTGTCCCTGCCAGCAATCACAGGTGTGGCCATTCCCCAATTAGGTAATTGATGCTAATCGGAGAGTGGCCACATGTATAAAAGGAACCAGAAATCCTTTGTTTGTTGGGGGAGTTTGTGTCGCGGCGTATCGGATAATGCCCAGCCTATAAGTGATTTATTATTTTGTTTGAACATTTTATTTTGGCCCTCATATCAGTTTTTTATTCCTGATATTGTGTTTGTTTTGGTAATAAAGGTGCACACCAGCGCTTAAACTGCAGCTTTCTGTCTCTGGGTCTCTTTCCTGCCAGTAACAGCTTGAGCCATGAGGCAACTCTGTCACATGTGGTGTGGGATAGTGCCCCTTGTGACCCAGAGCAGGAGCGCAGTTTAAAAGAAAGGATAATTTGATCTGTTGGAACCCTGACGCATCCCAAACCCAGTGGGATGGCGGACTGAAGGACCTCCTTGGTGGCTTCAAGGACAAAAGTTGGTGCCTTGCCTGCGGAGAGTTTGGGCACAATGTGGTATGCTGCTCCCTCCAAGGGGAAGAGGAGGAGCTGCCTGCCCAAAGGCTGGAGAAGGCGGAACTGCCGGTCCCAAAACAAAAGGAGCATCCGTTCCTGGAGGTGAGCAAAGGAGCCTGTGCCATCCCAGCTCCAGTCAGCAGGGCAACCACCGGGCCAACCTCAGCAGCTGCTACACCTGCTGCTGAGGGGAGCACGGAGAAAGCCAGCCCACATCCAGAGGGCTCAGTGCCTGCGCTGCTGCCAGCACCTCTGCCAGTGCCACTGCCAGAGTACCCCACGCATCCGCCACCGCCGGACTGCCCAGCGTCGCTGCCTGTATTGCCACTGCCAGAGTGCCCAGCATTGCCAAATATCCCTTCAACAAGCTTTTGCTCCCAGTTATATCACAGCACAAGAGCTCCTAAGTTGTCAATTATAAAAGCTAGTTAACATGTTAACCACCTAAATAGGAAATGTTCTTTTTAAAAAGTTGCCTGCATTTTACAGTATGTACCTAGACATGTACAGTATCCCTCTTAAAACACAACCAAATCCCTCTTGAAACAATGGGCTTAATAGCATATCGGAGGATGGTTACAGGTAAATTGACATATGAAACATGTCAAACATGGTAATAATTGGTAATAATCTATCATCAATTTTCCTGATACTGGTTCCTTAGTAAATCCCAGTATCCCTTTCCTAAAGGGAAAGTTGATAGGGCTATGTTGTATATACAGCTATAGTTTTGCATCACTTAGAATAAAAAATAAAAAAAAACTATATGAACATAATTTAGATCTTTTATTTAACATCATATACCGGTAATCAAAATTATATCGCAGAAGTGTACCGGAAACCATAGTAGTAGCACAGTATTTAATGTTAGGTTTCAAAATGTCACATTTTTCAATTTGTCAGTTTTTTTGTATATGGAAAACTACAAAGCAGCATTTAATTTAATATTTTAACGTAACATTATTCAGCATGTTTCATTCGACTTTATGAAGCAAAATAAGTTAATTCTGTTGGTTGATGCAAAACCTTTGGCCATAGCTGTGTGTTTGTTTGTATAATATATATATATATATATATATATATATATATATATATATATATATATATATATATATATATATATATATATTTATTAAGGGCAAAACCCGGTGGTCTGGCGAGTCTAGTTTTGTCCGGGCCAATCTAGTTTCGCCTAGGGTTTCTGGGCAAATCCCGAAGTTACCACTTTTTTGGCACTCGCCCGCGTCCACTGGCGAATCTAGATTAGCCCCAAACTTGAAAAGACAACTGGGCTTAAACCCGTTTTTCAACAGTTTTCACTGAATTCCAGGTCTAGCCTGGGTCTAGTTTCATCCAACTCTTCAAAATCGATGCTGGGCAAATCTACTTTTGCCTATGCCAATTATTTGGGCAAGTCTAGTTTTGCATTTCTACACTCTCCCCTGCCAGCTTCCAAGTGTGTGCCAGGGTACCTGCCTCGCCTCCACTGTTCAAATCCTATTCAATACAGTCTCATGTAACTACGAGGAGAAGCTCTCAGGATGCTTGCAGTGGTGCGGAGGGTCTCCTCCTTGATACACTAAGACCACTCTTTTAAGTTAATTGTGCGCTGAGGGTTGCATCAGTGCAAGCAAATCTGAACTCGGCAAGAGTTAAAATGTAGAACAGGATAGCACAGTAAGAAACAGACAATAAGAAACAGCTTCTCTGCCTCTCCTGAGCCTCGGGTTACCTTTTAAAAAGTACTTACCCGCCTCTCGTGGATTTCTTCTGTTATCACAATACTGTATCTGTCAGTTTGTCCTCAAGGGTTCCTAACATAAGGTAGACTGCCTTATAGCACCAGCTAAAAAAAAAAAAACCTTTCTAGAAAAACAAAAAGAATATATTGCCTCATTTATTATTTAAAGCCACTGTGTGTTGTACAGTGACTGGGGATCTGAGCAGCTGTGGTGGCTCTGGGAGAGAGGGGATTGCTTTAACCAGTAAAGGGCACACACACAACCTGTCTGTCCTGTCTGCCAAAGAGCAGCTGTGATGTATTTATGGTAATATTTACACATTGAATGTTGTTTAGCAGACATGGGCATGGTGAAAATGAAGCAAACCAGCACATTTTGATAACTTATTGTTTTATAAAATATTGATATATAGGGCCTTATTTACGAAAGGACACTAAATTTGGAGTAGCATGCACGTAAAGTAGTGAGCCTAACGTGTGCGATAAATCTAAATTTAAAGAACGCATTAATTTACGTGCACAGTATTTGGCTAATTTACATACCATACCATTTACGCTCCATGTATTGTGAGCGATAATTTCATGTGCATGATAATGTCAGAGACTTACCCGTGACCACCATGATATCAAAAGCCCCAGCAGTCCAGGCGGATCTTTTGTTCAGCAGCTTATTGTGAAGGTGGAGGTGTCTTACATTGACCAAAAATGAGCGAACAGACACAGCACTCAGCAGGGGACAGGCAGAGGCAACATAAAGTGAAACTGCACTGCTTACCTTTTAAATTTTAACATGTATTCCTTGTCCGATGTAAAAAAAAAAAAACCTTTTTCCTTTCTCCTTTAATGCACCCCCATTAGTTCCTAAAATTGCAACGATGTACTGTGTCGTTTCAAGAGTATATAGCTGCAGAACGAAGGCTTGCACAGTGTAGCTCACACAGCGTAGCTCTCGCAGGGTAGCTCACACAGCATAGCTCACACAGGGTAGCTAACGCAGGGAGCTCACACAGGGTAGTGCTGCAGAACGAAGGCTTGCACAGTGTAGCTCTCACAGGGTAACTCACACAGCGTAGCTCACACAGCATAGCTCTCACAGGGTAGCTCACACAGCGTAGCTCTCGCAGAGTAACACACAGCGTAGCTCACACAGGGTAGTGCTGCAGAACGAAGGCTCGCACAGTGTAGCTCACACAGCGTAGCTCACACAGGGTAGTGCTGCAGAACGAAGGCTCGCAGAGCGTAGCTCTCACAGGGTAACTCACACAGACTAGCTCTCGCAGGGTAACACACAGCGTAGCTCTCACAGGAAGCTCACACAGGGGAGCTCACACAGGGTAGTGCTGCAGAACGAAGGCTCGCACAGCGTAGCTCTCACAGGGTAACTCACACAGCCTAGCTCTCGCAGGGTAACACACAGGGTAGCTCACACAGGGTAGTGCTGCAGAACGAAGGCTCGCACAGTGTAGCTCACACAGCCTAGCTCTCGCAGGGTAACACACAGGGTAGCTCACACAGCGTAGCTCTCACAGGAAGCTCACACAGGGTAGTGCTGCAGAACAAAGGCTCGAACAGTGTAGCTCACAAAGGGAGCTCACACAGCCTAGCTCTCGCAGGGTAGTGCTGCATGTGCAACTCGTAATTTACGTTGTGCTATATTCACCCGCAACACCGCTACCACGTGACCATATACAGGGTGTGGGAGGGTGAGAACACTGAACATACCGATTACCCTGGGTGGCAGGGCGGTGACGTCACGGCAGAAGCAGGGACTAAAGCACTGACACCAGGGACTGCAGTTAAAGTAAGACGCGGCTGGCCGCCGTTTTTATTAAGCAAGACCAATATAAAATAAAAGGTTTAAACAAAAACACTTCGCTCACAGAGCGAAAATAAATAATTAAACAAAACAAATCACGAACACTACAACCAGTCAGGCTGGGCAATCGCCTTCACTGACCCTATCCTTGGTTTAGTTTCGTTTTTTTAAATAAATTTCTCTCGCACTCTCTCTACACTCCTCTCGTACACCCACACCCGAGCTGGAGAGCTGCAGGCTTTTTATAAAGGTGACCATCTCCCTATTAGGAACAAATTAAATCACCTAATTAATTCGGGAGATGGCCACCTTCTACACGAGCTTTCCTAATTATTCCTGGCAGAGGACGAGTACCCACTCTCGCCTCTGCCAGAAAACATTTTAAATAAAAAAAAAATAGACCCGCGGCGTTTCGTCGTCATTTACAATAAATAAATCATAATACAAAACAAATACAAAATACACTGCACAGGGGCGGAGGGGGAGACCCCGATCTAAAAATAAATAAACAAATAAATAAATGTACAGGGCTCCTCGCCCTGTTACACTCTGTGAGAATTAATTGGTGCTCCACGGCTAATACCCCAAAGCCCTTACAAAGGTAACACGAAATTCTCCTGTCAGGACACTGCACTCTGATTGGCTACCATATTATTGTTAATAAAACAATGAATAATCCTCTCCCTACACCGAAACCCTAACCTTAAGGTCAGTATCCTATACTGCAGTCATTACACATCTAAAGTAGTTCATGTTTGGTAGTGAATAAGCGTTTTTGTTACTTAAAAAAAAGTGACCGGAGGTGCTGATTTCCTCAGCTGTCCTGACAGGAACACAGCACACAAAGGCTTGATTAAACTGTTTATTTTACATTGTGTAAAATTTAAAATCAATAGCCAAAAAGTAGTTGGAGATGTCACGGAAGCAAAAGGTGTAGGTGTAACGCAGAAGATTCCCAAATCGTTAGCCAGATGATTTGTTCAATTAATAATTTTGACTGCATCAGTTGCAGTTATGAAAGATTATAACATACAATGTCACTGACACGCTGCACATAGCAACGTATTTTGAGTTTACTGGAAATTAAAGAAGCTACAGAGTCAATGGAAAGTTTTTTTTTCTTCTGAAAAGTGCTGTTTATGAACACCATAACCACAGGAAAGGACTCTTTTTAACTTCAAGAAGCCATGGAAAGTGCAAAATTACCGTGGAAGAAACTAACTGGGATTACAACAGGTGCACCATATATAACTGAACAAAAGAGTGGAGGCTAGCAGAGGGCTGGAAAAAATTTAAGAAAGAAATGTAGTAGTAGCAATTTTCTTACACTGGATTCTGCATCAACAGGCATTATGTGGAAAAGCTGCAGAATTAGAACACACAATGAGCATTGTTATCAGGTGTGCCAGAAAAGATGTCAAGTGTCTGGACAGAAGGCATAAAAAGGTACATTTCATAGTGGTACTGTTTACTATTTCCATTTTCACAGCGTGTCAGTATCTTTTTTTTTCAGTGCTGTTAAAAACTTTATATTTTGGACTTAAACTTAGCATTATAACTGACTTTTTTTTTTACTGTTTGAGATTTCCATTGAAATAAAATACTCTTCTATTTCCCATTATATTACATTTGTGATTTAGTTTTTTTTTTGTCAATGTTCTAGGAAAGTTGCTTCTAGTTATGTCTGCATATATATATATATATATATATATATATATATATATATATATATATATATATATATATATATATATATATTCTTTACAGTGCGGCCCACCAAGTGAATAGTCTTAACTTAAATGGCCCTTACTGCCAGATTTTAACGTTCAAACAAATTTTCAGTGAATCAGTGAATCAAACAAACAAATCTGTTGAATTGATTCACTAAACTGAATGAATCAAACAAATCAAGTCAGTAAAAAGAATTGAACTGCACATCACGAGTTTTCAGGCAGGAAAAATATTGTGCCTATCAGTGGTTAAAGACTGGTTCCCATACGCATTAATAAATCATCACTTTAATGCGCGCACTAAAATTATCTCCTTTAGCACTCCACGTGGAGTGCAGGATGCGCCCTATAGCCTGGACGCTGGTTCAAGTCCAGGCTATTCCATTACCGACCGTGGACGGGAGTTCCCAAGGGGCAGAGCACAACTGGCCGAGCGCAGCCCCAGTGGGGGAGGGGTTTAGGTCGGCCAGGGTGTCCTCGGCTCACAGCACACCAGCGACCTCTGTAGTCTGGCTGGGCGCCTTTGGGTTTGCCTGTAAGCTGCCCGGAGCTGCATTGTCCTCCAACACTGTAGCTCCGAGGTGGCTGCATGGTGAGTCTGCAGTGTGAAAAGAAGCGGTCGGCTGACGGCACACGCTTCGGAGGACAGCGTGTCTTTTAACTTAAATGGTAAGTGAGATTTTACCGCTGTATTGCCTTTGGCTTGATATTGTTTTTCAACTAGCTTAGCCAATTTTTATGATGTTTAAGCAAAGAAAAGGTTATTTATCTCTTCCTCCTATTCCCTCGTGTCTACATGGAGTTCTTCCTTTCCATCTCAAGCCTGAGAAGAGGTTAAAAAGTTTGCTGTAAAGGAATTCTGGAGAATGCACCAGTTCTTCTCAAAATATTGAAGTTGTACTTTGTGTAGATGCAAACCCAACCTGTCATTAAGCAGTTTGAATTTTAAATGTGTTTGTAGAACAGAAGGTGAATTATTCCAACTGCTTGTGTCGTTATAATCAAATGCTTACTGTACCTTCTGTGATTCCATTTCAGCTGATCCTCTGATCTTAATGAGTCATTTACTTGTTTTGTGTACCAGAGATTCAATTAGATACACAGGAGAGGTTCATATAATTATTAATGAATCAAATTAGTGTTAGAAAACAAGGCATCCTTGTATGTTGCTGGTTGCACCGTGTGAGAACATAACACAATTAAATATACTGTAGGTACTTTTTCATATACAGTAAAAATCTGTGCAAATAATTAATTCAGTTTTCCGGGGGAAATATTGGGATAATATTGAGAGACAAAAATCTGACCTGCTTGATTGTATTCACAGTGAATGCTGAAAACTGTCACAAGTGACCGTGACAGGGCAGTATCCCTGCAGATAAATAGTGTGTGTGAATAAAGCTTAATTATTTACAAATAAACTAAATAACCAAAACACTGGAACAAGCAAAAAGGTTTAAACAAACACAAATCAAAATATAAATCCAACAGCCCGCTCTGGATCTCACCATGCATTACCAGCTCAAATATAAATCAAACACTATATTTCACTGGACTGGCCATTAGACAGTAACGCATCTCTCATGCTCATGGTTAAATAATGTTTTTGCATTACATAATAAGCATACTACCTTTGCCTATTCCGTATTGCAACATGAAATCTATTTTGTATTATAGCAGGTAATTACTCTAAAGTGAGCTCAGTCCAGCTGGTACCCGGGGATTATTATAAACTAATGCATGTTTTTCAGAAGCATGCCGTATTGTAGCAGCATCCGCAGGTATGCAGTCTTACTAAAAGGAGCATGGTGGTCATGTGCATGGAACAAGATGTAAAAAGGCCTCCAATCTTGAAACAGGAGACATAGAAGTTGGTATGGGCTACCAGCGGCTTTTTACTTGAGTGGGTGACAACTGCTCAAACAGTTTCAAGTTTACAAGAAATGCTGCAATTTTATTGAACCTAGGCCAGAGAATGTAATCCTATATGGTAAGTAGCAGAATATCTGTGTTAAGTGCTTTGACTTGAGATCGGGAGCTGCTCTTAGACATACTCATGTAACCCAGTAGATCAGCCAAGGTGTAACATCCACCACTATCTACTGAACAGATATTAAAGATCAAGCTTTGTTTTGTATGGCAGGCAATAAACTGCTGTGCATTAGATGGCAAAGACATTAGGATAATGCCCAGTGCCTCTAGCAGTTGCAGCTTAAGGTGGTAGAAAGCCTGTAACCTACTTTAAATGGAAATCTCTAAGAGTATATGGATTTCCTACACTTGTCAAACTGCAAAGCTGGTTTTAAAATATCTATTTTTAACTTCATTCCTACCAAAAAAAAAAAGCTCAATTCATGATCATGCCGACTGGAGAGGACTTCGGCCTTTGCCGCTGTATGACACATCACGAATATTTCTTCTTTCCATTAAAGACGTGGGCTGTGCACCGCAATGCAGCCTAAACTTACTCGATTAGACAATGGGTCAAATATGGGCCTTCAGTCCTAAACAGGGATCTGCAAATTGTATTATACAGTGCATTTCAGGGGTGCTTTTTGCACTCACTTTGTGGTCTGTAGACATGGTGTGAGTCAATTCAGGACCAGTGAGCATCGAGTTACAATAATCAAATCACGAAAAATAAACACATGGATTCAGCATAGCCCTAGTCTAAAATATTTCTTAGCTTAGCTATATTCCTTATTAAAGAAGACATGAAAGAATGGTTTTGCAAACCATTGTGATGAGCTGGTTAAAGAGCCAGTATCACCACTCTTTATACTGTACACTCAATAGAAGTGCACTGACATTACCCTTCCATTTGTCTTTACATTCGCATCAGGCATGTAAAAGAACGGTTTTGATGTCATGTTGCAGCAGATACATTTTGCACCCCTTGCCAGCACTGTGTTGCCACAGCAACTGTGTATTGAGACAGAGAGAAAAACACTTCCTTTTCTTTATTCTTTGGAAAGAAACAGGATTGATTCTGAAATAGGGTTGTGGGTCTTGTTCAACAATAGCTGAATACAATTTTGTGTAATTGCTTGTATTAGAAAAAAAGAACATAAGAAAGGTTACAAACGAGAGGAGGCCATTCAGTCCATCTTGTTTGTTTGGTTGTTAGTAGCTTATTGATCCCAGAATCACATCAATCAGCTTCTTGAAGGATCTCAGGATGTCAGCTTCAACAAGATTATTGGGGAGTTGGTTCAAGACTTCCACAATTCTCTGTGTAAAAAAGTGCCTCCTGTTTTCTGGTCTGAATGCCCCTTTATCTCCATTTATGACCTCTGGTCCTTGTTTCTGTTTTCAGGTCAAAAAAGTCCCCTGGGTCGATATTGTCAATACCTTTTAGAATTTGGAATGCTTGAATCAGATCACCGTGTAGTTTTCTTTGTTCAAGACTGAATAAATTTATTTTTTTTAGCCTGTCTGCATATCACATGCCTTTTAAACACGGGATAATTCTGGTTGCTCTTCTTTGCATATTCTAGATGAGGTCTTTTTTTTTTAGAAGTCGCAAATTGATTTTACCCCATTTTTTCTCCCAATTTGAAATGTACAATTGTATTTTAGGCTCAGCTCACCACTACCACCCCTGCGCTGCCTTGGGAGCGGTGAAGACGAACACACTCTGTCCTCCGCAGAGGACAATGCAGCTCTGGGCAGCTTACAGGCAAGCCTACAGGCGCCTGGCCAGTCTACAGGGGTCGCTGGTGTGTGGTGAGCCGAGGACACCCTGGCCAACCTAAGCCCCCCCACCCGGGTTCACTCGGCCAATTGTGTGCCGCCCACTGGGAGCTCCCGTCCACGGTCAGCAGTGGAATAGCCTGGACTCGAACCGGCGACGTCCAGGCTATAGGGCGCATCCTGCACACCACTCGGAGCACCTTTACCGGATGCGCCACTCGGGAGCCCCATTCATTGTAAAGTTTTAACATTACTTCCCTTGATTTTAAATTCAACACTTTTCACTATATCCGAGCATTTTGATGGCCTTTTTTTATAGCTTCCCCACATTGTCTAGATGAAGACCTTTCTGAGTCAACTAAACTCCTAGGTCTTTTTCATAGATTCCTATATAGAATGCACATTTTTATTGCCTGAGCAGTACCTTACACTTTTCTCTATTAAATGTCGTTTGTGATGTGTCTGCCCAGTTCTGAATGTTGTCTAGATCATTCTAAATGACCTTTGCTGCTGCAGCAGTGTTTGCCACTCCTCCTATTTTTGTGTCGTCTGCAAATTTAACAATTTTGCTTACTATACCAGAATGTAAATCATTAATGTGGATTAGGAATAGCAGAGGACCTAATACTGATCCCTGTGGTACACCACTGGTTACCTCGCTCCATTTTGAGGCTTCTCTAATCAATACTTTCTGTTTTCTACATGTTAACCACTCCCTAATCCATGTGCATGCATTTCCTTGAATTCCTACTGCGTTCAGTTTGAGAATTAATCATTTATGCAGGACTTTGTCAAAAGCTTTCTGGAAATCTAAATAAACCATGTCGTATGCTTTGCAATTATCCATTGTCAATGTTGCATCATCAAAAAAAT
This sequence comes from Acipenser oxyrinchus oxyrinchus, assembly GCA_030684275.1. NCBI lineage: Eukaryota > Metazoa > Chordata > Actinopteri > Acipenseriformes > Acipenseridae > Acipenser > Acipenser oxyrinchus. The sequence goes on along the minus strand of CM060252.1, from coordinate 8,492,944 downwards.
CAGGCAGGTTAGTTAGACACGATCTCCCTTTCCTAAAACCATGCTGACTGTCTCCCAGGATACTGTTGCCATGTAGGTAATTTTCCATTTTGGATATTATTATAGTTTCCATAAGTTTCCATATAAGTCTGTCTTATTGGTCTGTAGTGGTTCGGTTTTGTCTCCATTTTTGTGGATCGGTATTACATTTGCAATTCTCCAGTCTGGCAGTACAACCCCTGTCTCAAGAGATTGTTGTATGATCTTGGTTAGCAGTTTATAAATAACTTCTTTCATTTCTTTGAGTACTATTGGGTGGATCTCATCCGGCCCAGGGCATTTGTTTATTTTAAGAGCTCCTAGTCCCTTTAACACGTCTGCCTCTGTTATGCTAAAGTTATTTAAAACTGGTTAGGAACAGGTCGACATGTGGGGCATGTTGTCCTTATCCTCCTTTGTAAAAACTTGAGAAAAGTAATAATTTAATATATTTGCTATTTTTTCTCTTCATCTATGATTTTGCCTTTTTTATCTCTTAGACATTTGACTTCCTCCTTGAATGTTCTTTTGCTGTCATAATATAGGAAAAACTTTTTGGAATTGGTTTTAGCCCCCTTGGCAATGCTCATTTCGATTTCTCTCTTGGCCTTTCTAACTTCCTTTTTGATTTGCGTTTGCAGTTCCAAGTACTCTTTCTGTGTACTTTGTTCTTGGTCCCCTTTACATGCTCTGTAAAGTGCCTTTTTTCTCTGAATATTTTTTTTTAATTGATCTGTTAAACCATTTTGTTTTAGATTTTGATTTGTCTACTTTTGGGATGTATTTGTTTTGCGCCTCTAGTACTACATTGCTGAAAAACAGCCATCCTTTCTCTGTGGATGTTTTCTCTATTTTACTCCAATCTACTTCTGTTAGTCTCTGTTTCAATCCTTCATAGTTTGCCTTTTTAAAATTGTAAACCTTAGCTTTAGTCGTTACTTTTGGGGTTTTAACAAGCACTTCAAATGATACCATGTTGTGATCTGAGTTTGCCAATGATTCTCTGGCCTGTATTAGTTATTCTGTCTTCGTTATTTGAAAAGACTAAATCAAAGCATGTATAGCGCTACCCCTCCGCCTCTTCTGTCCTGCCGGTATTTCCTATACAGTGTATACCCACTAATATTATATTCGTCTCCATCACTCTCGGATAACCAAGTGTTTGCAACACCTATCACATCGTAGATACTTGTTAGTGCAATAAAATAAAAGCAGAGTACAATGCAGGGCCAAAATAAGAAATAATACAAAATATAATGATCTTATTAATTTAGTTTGCTGACATGAATTGGAAAAAAAAACATGAATACTGCCATATTTGTGCAGGGACAGTTCTACAGAGTGCTGTGAAAGTGTCCCAATGGCATCTAAGCCAGAGGTTGAGCTGGAGTGACCTCCTGCCTAAAGTTAAAGTTGTGCACTCTATTATATGACAATGTATACGATTTAAAGACGACATGCCAGAATGATATACAGCCTCTCCACAAGAGTATCTAAAAACCTAATCCATTCATTTAACTCTAATACTGTTTCTATTGCTGTGAGGTTAGCTTCACTTTACTGGAATTTGTTCATTATTCACAAGAACTTATGAAGAGTGGAAACAATAACAGAAGGAGACTGAAAATGTTGCAGTTGTGTTTCATTATTAAGCCATTACTGTACACTGAATATGATAAAGTGTAAAATGAATAACTGAGGAAACAGGAAGTTGCTTGGAAAACACACTGAGAAAGAGCTGCAAGTAAGAGACACACGTTACCTTGTCCAGGTGCACTTGTCAGGTAGTAAACCTTCTGACAAGTCGGCACCACGTGCAGCCATACCAGCTTTGATTCTGGATGGGTTTGCTCAATCTATTACCTGCCGGGATAAATCACAGCTGTTTTTTAGAGCATTTTACAGTACCAGTATTGCATCAGTATGGCTAATCCCAGAATAACCATATATAGGTGCTTGATGCAGTCCAGGGTGATTTTACAGTGTCGTAAAATGCTTAAAAAGATCCAGCAGTGGCATATCCTGGTGGTGTAACAGTTCAAATGAATCCCAAAGCTAGCATGCTTAGGACAAGCCATTACTTTGATGATAAAATGTTAGCCTCTGGGCTAGAATTCAACCAATACCCCATCATGGACATGGTGTAAGAAAGTGCAATCACTCAGATGTGACAAGAGACTGATTTATTTGAGATAACTAAATATGCCATGGTCTTAGCATGACACTTTACAAGGGGGTGAACCCAGCAAACTTTCTTCAGTCTTCTCCTGCACTACCTTGTTATGCTGATGATCAAGCCCTCCTCTAGGCAAAGCGAGACGACATAGGGAGGAGTGTCTGGTAAGAATAAATAGTTTGTGTTGTGTCCTGATTGTCTGTAAGATCATTTAGCTCCCTTCCAGACATACTGTAGCACTATTGTATTTTGTATTAATAGACGCTGTAAAAAGTGCATGGCTTCAGGTTCCTGTGACCTCCGACCTTTCTCAGTTGCAGATGCTTTATCTCCTGAAGTTCTCGGTGGCCCGAGATAAAACTCACATGTGAAATTAGATTTCATACCAGACTTGAAGGAACATAGTGGCCTTTGCAACCTTTACATTTTTCTTACATTTAGGTAAGTAAAATTGGAACGTTTCTGTAATATCATTCTAAAATCTTACAAAGTCGTTGTAAACACATGTTTTTTTAAGCATTTACCAAGGTGTCTAAGAATTCAATTTCAGATTTTGTCCACCTTAAATCCACCGAAATGTTAGGGTGGATATAATTTGCTTATTTATTATTAATATTATTTATTTCTTAGCCGACGCCCTTATCCAGGGCGACTTACAGTAAACAAAAATACATTTCAAGAATCACAGTACAGGTATTAATACAATTAAGAGCAAGATAAAATACAATGACTTCGGTTCTAGCAAGTACATGTATATGACAAAATACAATTCAATAATGGAGCAGATAGCAGTGTCAGTGACAGTTACATCAGGATATAATTAAGTACAAAATACTACAGATTAAATAACACTTGTGACAGATTACAGTACTCTAAAAGTACAGGATTAAATGCAGTAAAATAGGGAGCAGATAAGAGCAAGTAAAGCGCATTAAGGAAGAGTGATAAAGTGTCCAGAAGGAAAAGAGGAGTTCTACAGGTGCTGTCTGAAGAGGTGAGTCTTGAGGAGGCGCCGGAAGGTGATCAGTCCTGATATCTGTAGGAAGGTCATTCCACCACTGCTGGGCGAGGGTCGAGAAGGAGCGGGCTCTGGAGGCAGGGGAGCGTAGAGGAGGTAGAGCCAGTCTTCTAGTGCAGGAGGAGCGGAGAGGTCGAGTGGGGGTGTAGGGAGAGATGAGGGTCTGGAGGTAGCTGGGTGCAGCCTGATCAAGGCATCTGTAGGTGAGTAGTCTTGAACTATGAAACTGTACAAGAGATTCTTCTCCATGTGTCCGTATTCCAAATATGTCATCTACATATCTTATGTATTCTAATGGTCCCTTGTCTAGTTTACTTAATACCATTTCCTCCCATTTGCCCATATACGTGCTTGCAAAATGCATACCTAATGTTGAGCCTATTGCTGTGCTATCATTCTGTTTCTAACTTCTATTTCCAAATGTAAAATAACTATTTTCTAACTAACTATCTTGATCATATTTAATATTTCTTCTTTAGGTATCATGTTCTTAGCTATTTTCCAGTTGGTATGGGTACCGGAAAACCCAGGTACTCGTCGGGTTTTAAATTACTTGACCCGACTCAGGTCTCTTTTTACTTACTTTGCAACCAACGATTTAGAATTTTATGATTGAGACATGATTTAAAATAAAAAAACTATGCAGTCATACTTGCAAAGTGATTTGTGGGTGCAAAACCCCCATAATGCTGCCGTAAATCGTGTTTAGTCAGCGTAAAGTCTGATATTACCGGATGCTAAAAATGTGACGTATGTAAAGAACAGTGTTCACCTGGCATTCTGCACCTGCTATCAAATTTACACTTTGCCATCACTAATCCATTACAATTATATTGAAATGCATTCAAATGAAGAAAAGAGCATGGAATTGGGAGAGATCTGGATACTAGGCAGGTGCAAAAATTATGTGATGTAAGGATTTTTCCTTGCACTTAGGCAATTGCTGACCCTCTAAAAACTTTGCACCTCTTCTTACATTGTAGAAGCGAGTAATTAAGAGCTGTATAAAAGCACACACCTGCAGAGACCTGTCATTGGCCTCAGGATGGCTGCTGTGATACACTTCCTGATGCGGTGATACTTGGCTCTTGTTGAGGAGAGACAGGAACACGTTGGAGAAGGGCACGATGAAGAAGACCTTACATATTCAATCCCAGGGTCACTTTGTTTGGGAGGACGGAGGATGCGGTGCTAAAACGTTATCGTCTCACTCCACATGTTATCCTAGAACTAATAGCTGAATTGAAGGATGAACTAGACCCCAGTGTCAATCTAGAGACCGCTATCCCTGCACATATGACAGTGCTGTGTGCTCTGCACTACTTAGCCTCTGGTTCCTTTCAGACCACAGTTGGAATGTCTGGAGGGATAGCACAGTCTACCTTTTTCAGAGTGCTAGGCACATTTCTGGATCATGCTAAAAAGGGCAGGCCAATACATATAATTTCCTAGGGATACTAGCATAATTGATGACTGAGGCTTTTCCAAAGAACTCTGTTTTATGCTGAGTGACCTAAGGACTCTCAGCTCCTTCTCAGAAAACATTTTATTTTCTGTGCGCCAAGAGGACTTTGTTGCCCTTCATCTGACATATTTTTTTTGGTTTGTATTTTCTCCAGAAATGTCATACAGCGACTACTGCTCTCTGTGCTCCTAACTCTGCAAGGGTGGCCGTTAAATAGACCAATGCACTCATTGAGATCTTCATTATCATTTGAGTAAATTGCATTGCTCTTAAGCTTACATAGGATGCAGTGCAAAATAATTGCCTGGCCGCAATGCACTTATAATTTTGCATCTCCAATGATTTGCACTGCGCCTATATTTACATCTACCCCTATATGAACATAATTTAAAATCATGTAAACAAAGAAACTACAAAATTATATTGTAAAAGTCTACTGGAAGACACAATAATCTTGGTTAAAGAAAAGGGCTTGTAACCAGGAGGTCCCCGGTTCAAATCCCGGCTCACTCACTGACTCACTGTGTGTCCCTGAGCAAGTCACTTAACCTCCTTGTGCTCTGTCTTTCGGGTGAGATGTTGTTTTAAGTAACTGCAGCTGATGCATAGTTCACACACCCTAGTCTCTGTAAGTCATCTAGGATAAAGGTGTCTGCTAAATAAACAAATAATAATAGTAGTACCGTTTTTCATGTTAGAGTTTAAATGTCACAAAAAGCGGTATGTCATTTCAGTATGTTAACGTAACATTTTTCAGCAGGTTCCATTCAACTTTATGAAGCAAAATTTGTTAATTCTATAGGATAATGCAAAACTTTTGGCCATAGCTGTAGTAAAGATTTTTTAAAATGTTGAATTACTCCTCAATCCTCAAAGGGGAGCAAGGGTGGCCTCAGGACTAGTTTGGGTTTCTACTATTGTTGTCGTATTGAATTCATTTTGGGGTAAGTATTATATGTTCCATATATATTTTAAGCTTTGAACCTTACTTTACTTCAAGGTTTTTAACACATTTTCCAAATGCAGTTTTGCCTGTCTGTCCCACAAATCAAAGCTGCACTTACCTTTCACAGGACAACGATCTGAGCTTGAAAGACTGAAATAATAACTCTTGATTTACAGCTCACAGCATCTTCACAATGGCACCCGTGCAAGCAGCCGGAGAACATAATTGCATTTGGTGTCAACTACTGCTCTGCAAAATAACTGAAAAGATGAGCCCCAAACAGGGCAAGGCATATTTTGACAGGTTAAAATATGCCTTACCCTTGTGATAGCTGAGACACTAATCAGGCTGCATGTTCTACAACACACATCCCAAGCTGCTATCCACACATTCGTTAATGTAGTGGGTCTGGAGGTGAAATCACAGCCGACAGGAAATCGTGCAGATGCACATATATCCAGAGACCTTTGTGACAATTTGTGAGCATGCTCTGTGCCTTTACAAAGGCAGGGCATGTTGAGAGATACAGTTTGAACCTCATCTTCTACTTTAGATTTGTCAGTTAAAATGACTTTGGACAACCAATTATAACCCACTGCAGTAGAAACAACATTAGGCAAAATAATGTAATTGACTAAGTGTGGCTACTTATAGATCTTTAGTGCATATAAAAACAAACAGAGAATACATTTCTGAGAATAGCCCCAAGGGAAAAACTGAAATGAACGTCATCCATTTGATGCATTTTAATGGCCATATAGCTCTGCTTTACCTCAAACACATCTACCCAGCACCACCTGCTTGTCATGGGGGCTTTTGGTTCAGTAATCACTGGTGACTAAAAGACTTCATTCATAACTTCAAACCACTTAATCAAAAATATAAGGTAAAGAAACTCAATTTAGAGGTTGTAAAGTATATTTTACTGGCGAGTCATATCCAGTCTTAACTTCTCCTAGTGCTTTACAAACCTGTTTCAGTTCAGCATTTAGGCACACTGCAACTTTCCCAAAGAGAGGTTGCCACAGGGAGCCATAGTTCCCAACAGTGAACTTGAAGTCTATTGCTAAATATGTCTTACTGATTTTCTGTACTTATGCAATTGTCATTTGTATTAGTATTGGCCAAATACTGTATTGAGAGCTTGACATTAATGGGGATTATGTAAAGTTTTATTTGAGCTGTACTTTTTATCTCTGTGGGGTTATGCACCTTTTCATGCTCCTGAAACCCTCAATAATGCATCTCTGCAGAGCTGACACCCACTCTGCATTCACAGCGCTGCAGGCACATACTGTAGTTATAGTGAAGCTGAAATGGAATGGTCAAATGTCACTCACCAGTCAATCAAAACTTCCTCAATCAAAAGGTTTGTCAAAGCTCTACTAGAAAACATTCTGGTGCATCTGAAAGCACAATTGCACAAAAACATAAATCTGCATTTTCTTTAGTCATTCTAAGCACATTAAAAAACAAAACAAAAAAAAGGTTTTTAAACACGAATAGTGCTCAAATTGTTATGTGCAAAGTTTTCATATGCTATATCTCGTTTATATCATTCGGTTAACATACTTGAAGACCTTTATGAAGGTGACAGTCTTCAATGGAAAGTTAATTTCATATTTGCATATTGCTTATTGTACAATGGCCAGGATCCTCCTCCTATTCATTTAATTAGGCTATGTGACATCTGAGATATAGTTTTCTAATCATTGCCAATCAGGTACACAGCCGATTGTGATGTCACTGTTTTGAATGAACTCTACAGTTGAATGCAATTCCGAGAGTTGCCTCATGTATAATTTTTTTAAAGGTGATGTTAACCGTGCTGATATGAAGGATACAGTACGGTAAAAACTCAAAGCAGTACGGAGTGATGTCATGAATAGGGCTTCTCTGTGATGTGTCGTGGAATACAGAAGGCAAAACGTGTGCTCTGATTGGCTGAAAGATCCTGAGCAAGCTATAATTCAGTTTACTCTATAGAATGGAACTACCACTTGTATTACAGTATATGACTGATGAATGACAAAATTGAGCTCATTCCCCAAGGTAGAAGCCTAATGAGGGTTTAGGGTTAGGGTCATAAACAGGAATTAGAAATTAAATATTCTGAAAACGTAGATGGTGTATAAAGTATGAATTGTCGACACTAACAATGTTGTGTTTAGATGAATAGCACCATAAAAAGGGCAGTAATACAGGTCATAAACAGATAAAATATTTTTTTTAATCGAATCTACCCCTTGGAACCAGGGACAGTCTTCTTTACTTGTGTAAGAGGCATACTGCAAACACCACTGCATACATGCATTTATATGGCATGCTCCTGTACCCTGCGATTGGAAGTCAGTAATCACTAGCTTTTTTTTTTATTCTCGCAGTCTTACACTGCAGTTACATAACGCAGCACACTGCTTTCATTGCAGCTCAACGGCAATTACTTAAAGTCAGTAGAGCGAGGTCTTTAATGTACTGTCTGTTATTTTCATTTCGTTGAATTCACAGATTAGAGTGCAATGGTTTAAAACATTACTTCCTCTGGTTGTTTTTTAATTGCTTTTTTTTTTTTAATATCGGCTGATAAATTAGCTTTTAGACCTCTTGGATCTGACTGCAAAAAAATATCCAGAGATATTATGATCGTACCACAATTCTTTATTAAAAAAAAAACACACACAACAATGGAACCTACAATTATTAACTATTTACAGTATCAAAGAGCAGAAGAGAGGAAACATCTCTACATCATCGACCATCAGATGCTTCAAATTAAAGCCGATTTAATTATGGGACTGTTAACATGCCGTTAAAAAAAACAGCAGTAGTCCAGCACCTGTTTAAATGTCTTAACCCCTAACCCAGTGGTACCCAACCAGGTCCTAAATTAGTTAAGTTCCTCTTAGTAGCTTCAATTAACTACATTAGAACCTGCTTGGAGTAAAAACCTGGACTGGATCGGATCTCGAGGGCCAGAGTTGAGTATCACTGCCCTAACCTATCACAGGAACATGCAATCAGCGAGTATGTTTTCTGTGGAGGTCTCGCTCTCATCTCCTCCTGGTTTTGCTCTAATAGACAAAGTAGTAAGATTATGTAATCAGGATTGTGGCAGGGCAGAAGCCTTGCCGGTGTGACGAGAGGAATGTAAGGTTGGCAGGCATGGGGTTAAATCTGCCCCTGTCAACAATCACAGGTGTGGCCATTCCCCAATTCAGTAATTGAGTGCTAACTAGGGAGTGGTCACCTGTATAAAAGGGGAGCAGAACGCCTGTTTGGAGGTGTTAAGCGAGTGTATATACTTTGTTTTTGAGGACTATATAGAGCAGGAACAATGAAAAAGTACATTCAAATTACCTACAGCTATGGCCAAAGGTTTTGCATTATCTAGAATTTTAGAATTAAAAAATAAATAAATACAAAAATAAAAAGCACACTATATGAACATAATTCGGATATTTTATTTAACACCATGTAATCAAAGAAACTACAAAATGAGGTCTCAAAAGTCTACCGGATGTGGGGGCTCCCAAGTGGAGCATCCGGTAAAAGCAATCCACGTGGAGTGCAGGATGCGCCCTATAGCCTGGAGGTCCTGGTTGGAGTCCAGGCTATTCCACTGCCGACCGTGGACGAGGGCTCCCAGGGGGCAGCGCACAATTGGTTGAGCGTTGCCCGGGTGAGGAGGACTTAGGTCAGCTAGAGTGTCCTTGGCTCAGCAACCCCTGTAGACTGGCCAGGCACCTGCAGGCTTGCCTGTAAGCTGTGTTGTCCTCTGACGCTGTAGCTGAGGTGCCTGCATTGCAAGCCTGCAGTGAAAAAAAGCGGTCGGCTGACAGCACACATTTCAGAGGACACCGTGTGTTCATCTTCGCCGCTCCCGAGTCAGCGCGGGGGTGGTAGCAGTGAGCTGAGCCTAAAAATAATAGATTGGCTATTTCAAATTGGGAGTAAAAGGAAAAAAAAGTCTACCAGAAGCCAGAACAGCAGTAGAGTATTTCATGTTAGATTTCAAAAAGTCGGCATTATATGGAAAACTTAACGGCCTAAATTCTTGGTTGAGTCTGAAATTGAACATACAAATAATAAAAGGGTATCCTTCACTTTTATAGCCCAGAGATGGCAACTTATGAAAGTAGAAAATAGTAGCATATAGTAGCAGAAATATTTTTTTAAGGCCAGTGGCTGCTAGCCCCTAGAAATTAAAAGGCTCGTAGGCTCTGGCAAGCCAAAGACCTCAGTGTTTGCTGTTCAATCTATAATTTTGGTAATTGTAAACACACAGCATTTAGAAATTTAAAAAAACCAATAAAAATACTTCAACACTTAATCTTTGATTTGTTTTTATTTATTTTGAATTCTATTTATTCTGGATTTAAATATTAGTAATGAGGAATGTTTTAGTATATCATAAATGCTATCAAACCTGGACTGAAATATTCAACCTCAAAACTTGATAAAAATAACTATCAAAACAATACCTCAAGAAAGATTTAACAATGTTTTGTTTACATTTTTACTACTGTGCAACAATCAAAACACAAAATGCTGTGTAGGATTGTGACAGTTTGGCTGAGTGCGTGATGAAATGATTGACAGACCAATCCAAGTATGTGGTACCCGCGCCCGGCTTTATTTTGCCACAAACTAAATAAGAAGTAAGGACGCCAGGATACACAACAATGTGTAACCCGACAAACAATAATAAGAGCGCCGGGATACCCAACAATGGGTAACCCGACCAAACAAAAGTGAAAAGGGTTGCAGTCCCAACGAAAACGGAACCAAAACAATAAACGCAACACAAAAACACAGTCCGTCTCCCCTCAATCCAAACGGGGGTTGCACACGGTAAACAGTCCGGCACTTCCGGTCCGCGCCTCACACGTAATCCCGAGCGTCCCGTTAGTGCTCTATGGACAGACAAAGGGTGAAGGGATTAGCAGGTATATTTACAAGACACAATAAAAAACTCCTCGTATTCCTTTTCCCCTGTTTATAATCCCCTTTGTATCTCTCGCAGTCTCGCTCGCTCTCTCTCTCTCTCTCTCTCCTCACACACACTGTACCTTGCCAGAAGGAACAGAACCCTGAGCCACGCCCCCTTTTGTGCGCTCCATCCCGTCCCCATTGGTCAGCGAGGGCAATCGCCGTCAACCAATGCGTGATTGCCACCGCGCTTCCCGACCGGGTCTGTGACGTTGCGCACAGCGGCTCTGCCTGCTCCTCCTCCCCAGCGTCCTCACCGGTCGGAAGGGAGATCTAAAACAAGAGTTCACTCTCTCTTTGTCACATATCCCACCGCTCAGAGTGGAGCCGAAGGAACACTCGGCCAAACCTACCAACCCCATTACTCCCCCCTCCCGGGAAAAATAATCCGCATTTTGGTGATCTTTCCCTGCACGATGTACCATACGATACATGTAAGGCTGCAATGCCAAATACCACCGAAGTTATCCGAGCATTGCTATCCTTCATAGTGCTTAACCATCTGAGTGGGCGTGGTCCGTGACTAGATCAAATGAATGTCCCAGTAAGTAATATCTGAGGGAGTGAGTCGCCCATTTAATGGCCAAGCACTCCTTCTCTACAACTGAGTAATTGCGCTCCCTAGGAAGCATTTTTTGCTGATGTAAAGAATGGGGTGCTCCACCCCGTTAACCCTCTGGGACAAGACCGCCCCCAAACCAACCTTTGACGCGTCAGTATGGAGGAGGAATCTCTTGCTAAAGTCTGGTAATATTAGCGCAGGAGCCTGGCACAGTCTGCACTTAATGGTCTCAAACGCTCCCTGACACTCTTCTGACCACTTGACTAAATTTGGTGCACTTTTCTTAGTGAGGTTCACCAGAGGATCGACCACGGTGGCATACTCGGGGATAAAACGGCGGTAATAACCGCCAATCCTAACAGTGACCTCACCTGGGATTTAGTTTTGGGGATCGCGCGCCCACCAAAGCCTGGACTTTGGTGGCTACGGGTTTCACCTGTCCGCTTCCCATAATAAATCCTAAGTACTGAGTTTCAGATTTAGCAAACGCACATTTTTTCAGGTTGGCTGTCAGCCGGGCAGCCCTTAGAGACTGAAGGACAGCTGTAAGTCGAATTACATGCTCTCTCCAGGTGGAGCTATATATCACCACATCGTCAATATAAGCTGCTGCATACTCACGATGGGGATGTAACACCTCGTCCATCAGTCTCTGAAAGGCGGCGGCGCACCATGTAGCCCAAACGGCATGGTTTTAAAATGGAACAGACCATCCGGAGTTGAAAATGCCGTTTTTCACATGAATCGCGGGTTAAAGGGATCTGCCAATATCCCTTCGTCAGGTCCAGAGTTGAGATAAACCCGCCGTCCCCAGTCGGTCGAGGAGTTCGTCGATCCGAGGCATGGGGTAGGCGTCGAACTTGGCGATAGCATTGACCTTTCGAAAATCGACACAGAAGCGATTAGTGCCGTCCTTCTTGGCCACTATAACAATAGGACTGCACCACTCGCTTCTGGAAGGCTCAATGACCCCAAGTTCAAGCATCGCCTCACCTCGTTCTGGACGCCACTCCGCCGGCTTTCTGGGATCCGGTAGGGCCTCTCCCGAACAGTGACACCTGGCGGAGTAATAACGGCATATTTGGTAAGGTTAGTTCTGCCGGGCACGCCAGAAAACACATCCCCAAATTTCCCAATCAACTTACGCAATTCTACTTGCTGATCCGAAGTAACTGTTTCCCCATTGAAATTTGGCTGGGGCTAGGGGTCTCTATACAGGGTCCTAAGTCATCCTCTATCTCGCCTGGGGCTATGAATAAGACCTCCCTTGCCTTCCAGGGCTTTAACAAATTGACATGATAGATTTCTGTTTTATTTCGCGATCGGGCTGTCTAATTTCATAATTCACTAATCCTATGGCCCGTATCACCTCATATGGCCCCTGCCATTTAGCACACAGTTTCGATTCCAATGATGGAAGAAGCAGCATTACTTTATCTCCTGGCCGAAAGGTTCGAATTCGTGCATTAGTATTGTAATGCCGCTGTTGCCGATGTTGAGCCGATCTGAGATTATCCTGAGCCAGTCGACCAATTAAATCAAGGCGATCACGCAGTAGGAGCACATGCTGCACTACATTTTTAGAGGAGCCTTTGTGTTCTTCCCAACCTTCTCTCAACAGGTCGAGGATGCCCCGTGGCTGCCGGCCATATAATAGCTCAAAGGGGGAAAATCCCGTTGAGCTCTGAGGCACCTCTCTCACTGCGAAGAGCAGGTAAGGAAGAAGGGTGGCCCAATGTTTCTGCTCCTGACTCACAAACCGTTTCAACATTTGCTTTAATGTTTGGTTAAAACGTTCCACCAGCCCATCCGTTTGGGGATGATAAACGGACGTCCTAATGGGACGTATTTTTAGAATTTTGTACACCTGCTGTAGCGTTTTCGACAAGAAGTTCGTTCCATGATCAGTCAATATTTCTTTTGGGATCCCTACCCTAGCCATAATCTGACTTAATTCCTTCGCAATTGCAGTGGCACTAGTGGACCGCAGCGGAACTGCTTCCGGTACCGCGTTGCATAATCCACCATCACTAATATGTGCGTGTACCCAGAATCAGAAGGCAGCACTGGCCCAACTATGTCCATTGCAACGCTGCTCAAAGGGAGTGGAGACAATAGGCAGTGGGACCAGAGGGGCGGGCGACTCGACCCGGTGCTACTCTCTGACATTCTGGGCAGCTAGCTACATATTTCGCCACTTCGTGTAGAGCCCTGCCCAGTAAAATCGAGCCAGTATTCGGTCCCTCGCCTTGTCCACGCCAAGATGTCCTGCAAAGGGGACGCCATGCGCCAGCCTCATGACCTCTGGTCGACAGGACGGGGAACCATCAACTGTTTGACAGGCTGTCCTGTGCCCGGGCTGGGTTTACCCTATAAAGCAAGTGCCCTCTACCACGAAATGGGGATATACCAGCGTCCCAATGCCGCCAACATCCTTACCCTCAATAGACCGGACCTGTTCCCAAGCGTGCACCAGTGTGGGGTCGTTGTTCTGCTCCCACACTAGGTCCGCACTTGAGGCCCACACGTCCGGGATATTGACAGGGGCTGGAGCAGTCTCTACCCTCGAGGGTCCAGTAACCTCGCTCGCCCGGTCACACTGCGTTCCGACTCCCTTCGATTGACGTGTGGGACCATCAGCACCTTCTCCTGCCAGACCCCAACCGTGTCTTATCGATGCGCCTTCCCACTTTTCCTTCCGTCTCTCCTTACGTGTTTTCCTAGGACGGAAAAGTGGAGAAAATAGCTCTGTATGGAAGGGAAAACAGTACCAATTACTTCCCTTCCCCGGGGGTCTGCCGTGTCTACACGTGTGGTCGAGGCTGCCGACATTTTTATTAAATCTTTATATTGCGGCCAGTCTCGACCCAGAATAACTGGATGTGGCAACTTTTCGGCCACCCCCACTACTAGGTGGCGCTTTATCGGGCCTACCGATAAATATACTTTTAGAGTGGGGTATGTCGCCGTATCCCCATGGATACAGGAGATTGCCACCTGGCCTTGTGGCTGCCACGACATACCGCCAAGGAGAGCTGTTCGAATTAAAGTTTGCTCACACCCTGTGTCCACTAACGCTGGGTGTTCACATTCCCCAATACAACATCAACCGCACACGGGCCCTCCCGACCATTTCCCCATTTCCTACCTGTCTCAGACGCCAGGTGACACGCAGCCACGTCGCACTCCATGGCCGCCGGGCAGTATCTGGCAATGTGTCCCGCTGCTGGCACCTAAAACAGAGGGGTGGGGCAGAGGGTAAGGGGGTACATATTTGTCCCGCTGCTGGTATGACAGCGGGCAGGGGAACCATTCTACCCCAGCTGGGGCCAACCTCTGCCTCCATGGTAAGGGCTGGGATGGCCCGATGGGGCCGGTGGTCGGGCAGGTCTTGGTCCAGGGGGGTGTGATGATGGTCCCTTGGTAGAGGAGGGAGAGGGGCAGTTCAGCAGGGTGGTTTGGGCGGACATGAGGGAGTCCTCAAAGTTCTCGGCCAACCCCACGGCTTGTTCCAGGGTGGTGGGGTTGTGCCGGCGTATCCAGGCCTGCGTTTCAGCCCCGACCACATGGCAAAACTGCTCCATCACAATAGCTTCCCCCATCTGGACCCCAGTTTTCTGGCTGGGGTTTAGCCATTGTGCCATGTGGTCGCATAGCCGTTGTGCCACCACCCTGGGCCGGGTGTTAGGTGGCGCGGAACTCCCGGAATCTGACCCGATGAGTCTCCCCGTGATGTTGAGACGGCGGAGTATAGCCTGCTTAACCAGGTCGTACTGGGCAGCATCGGTGTCAGTCATAGCCCGACACGCTGCCTGCGCCTCCCCAACCAAGCAGGGGCCAAGTTGGCTCGCCCAGTACTCCCGGGCCATGCTGCAGTGGTGGCCAGCCGCTCGAATGCCACGAGGTAGGCTTCAGGGTCGTCCTCCGCCGTCATTTTCTGGGCCCGGCCTTCGGGGCAACCATCACGGGCCCCGCTGTTGCTGCCGACGTCATCCCCATCCCGACCCTCTCAATGAGGGCTGTGTATCGCTCCTCCCTCCTCCGTTCCTCGATCTCCCTCCGGCTGTCCATAGCCTCCAGGACCGCCGCAAAAGTGGCTGGATCCATCCTACTTCTGACAACCACGTGTGACAGTTTGGCTGAGTGCGTGATGAAATGATTGACAGACCAATCCAAGTATGTGGTACCCGCGCCCGGCTTTATTTTGCCACAAACTAAATAAGAAGTAAGGACGCCAGGATACACAACAATGTGTAACCCGACAAACAATAATAAGAGCGCCGGGATACCCAACAATGGGTAACCCGACCAAACAAAAGTGAAAAGGGTTGCAGTCCCAACGAAAACGGAACCAAAACAATAAACGCAACACAAAAACACAGTCCGTCTCCCTCAATCCAAACGGGGTTGCACACGGTAAACAGTCCGGCACTTCCGGTCCGCGCTCCTCACACGTAATCCCGAGCGTCCCGTTAGTGCTCTATGGACAGACAAAGGGTGAAGGGATTAGCAGGTATATTTACAAGACACAATAAAAGAACTCCTCGTATTCCTTTTCCCCTGTTTATAATCCCCTTTGTATCTCTCGCAGTCTCGCTCGCTCTCTCTCTCTCTCTCTCTCTCCTCACACACACTGTACCTTGCCAGAAGGAACAGAACCCTGAGCCACGCCCCCTTTTGTGCGCTCCATCCCGTCCCCATTGGTCAGCGAGGGCAATCGCCGTCAACCAATGCGTGATTGCCACCGCGCTTCCCGACCGGGTCTGTGACGTTGCGCACAGCGGCTCTGCCTGCTCCTCCTCCCCAGCGTCCTCACCGGTCGGAAGGGAGATCTAAAACAAGAGTTCACTCTCTCTTTGTCACAAGGATCCAATAATTAATTCATTAAAGCGAGTTAAACCTCAAAAACCTTTTGCACAAACATACAGTAATGGGGAGCGTCAGATTTTGCTGGTGTTTCTTCTTACCTATGTGAGTGATACAGTCATGACGCCCACCATGTTTCACAGAGAAGTCCGTCAGACAGTATTCACAGTAGATGTGAGATTCAGACACTCCACTTCTTTTAATGCATGACCATTCTGTGGTAAATTCCTCTCTATTTCTGACAAGCCAACCTCAATCATTTAGATGGAGGAGAGTGACATTTTTGGTTTGATTTGTGATTCCTATTTTAATAACTGATAAGTAAGGCTGGGGAAGGGGGAAATGGTAGGGGAAATGTGAGGACATGGGGATGAAAATTTTTTAATACAATATATATTACCTACATAAACATAAAATTAGTCTGTCTATAGAAGTAGGAAAAAGGGAAAATGAAATTATTTATTTATTATAGTTTTCACAACATCAGGTTCAAGTTTTAATCCTGTAAATCGGTAAGCTTCACAGCATATACAACTATAAACAAAAATGATCGTTTTACATAACATTTGGTGGAGTTTCTACAGGCCAGCAAACGTTTTGGTTTATTTGCTTGTTTACATATTATTCTGATACAACACGTTGTATATTTGATGCCTTTCTGGAGCTCAAAGATGAAACCCTCAGATCGATAGGTTGCGGATGCAACCCCGGTTCCCTGAAAGAGAAAATAACCATCAAATATGGGGATATTGCCGTCAGGCAGTAGCGATTGGCTGAGCTTTTATAGCAAAGCTGCCGATAGGCCTCTGCGCGAGCTGCCCTGTAAGCCCGCCCCTGGGAGCTTACTACACGCAGCCGCAGAGACTAACGCCCTCTTTGCTCTTCAGGCCGTGAAGACGCCTGGAGCGACTTCGAGTTGATGGTTATTTTCTTCAGGGAACCGGGTTGCATCCGCAACCTATCGCTCCTTTCAAGTCGAAAATAACCATCAAATATGGGGACAGTGTACCCAAGCTGTCGCGAGGGAGGATTCTCGGCAGTAGGACAGACTTACGCCATAACGCAACTGTGTAGGGAATACATCTACGCGATATGCGAGCTGCGCCGCAGCCGCCTATGCTCGCAATGACACCTGTCCTAAGGTGGAATAGTCAACACCATGCTGTCAACCACTCTATACGTCCGCATCTTGAGGGATCATAGAGTGTAGTACAGATGTTCAACAGTGGAGCAGAGGAATCCAGCACGCTTAACCGTAAAACCTCATAAAAGTATGCGGTGTAGCCCAACTGGTTGCAGCGCAAATGTCAGACACCGCACCCTCTAAAGAGGGCCCAGGATGTCGCCATACCCCTAGTGGAATGCGCCTTCAACTGCCCTGGTGGCGAAGGCCTGCAGATTCATAAGCTAATTTAATAGCATCCACTATCCAGTGGGAAAGGCGTTGTTTAGACAACGGCTGACCCAAAGTCCTAGAACCATGGCATATGAACAACTGTTCAGTTTGCCTCACAGCCGCTGTAACGGTCAATATAACATCTCAATGCCCGCACGGGCAGAGCCTGTGTAACCGCTCTTCCTCTGGGGAAGAAAAAGGAGGAGGATGGAACGCCATCAACTCGACTGGTTGGTTCATATGGAACGGGATATGACCTTGGGTAAAAGGCCGGGTTTGGGCGCATGGAGACCTTAGAACCGCCTCCCGCTAAACGAAAGTACATGAAGAATGCACTGACAGTGCGTAATCTCGCCACGCCGCTTTGCTGAAACCACTGACAGCAAAAACGCAGTTTTTATAGACACGAAGCTTCATGTCCACGCTGTGGAGAGGCTCGAACGGTGCCTTGGTAAGGGCTTCCAGCACCACATCAAGGCTCCATGACGGTAGACTGGTCGTCCTTGGAGGCCGCAAACGCCTTGCGCTCTTTAGGAACTGGGCGATGCCAGAAAATGGCAACCTGGTGACAAACCGTCAATACGCATATGGCAAGCCGATATGGCGGCTAAGTACACTTTAAGTGTAGAGGGAGATTTCTCATCTAACAGTTTCTGTAGAAACTGTAAGATCACTGCCATAGGGCAGGATATTGGGTCATGGCCTTCCGCCAGACACCAACTCTGAAACAACTGCCACTTATAATGCATACTGCGACCTAGTAGAGGGTGCTCTAGCACTCTGAATGGTCGAAATAACCGCCGCTGAGAGCCCTAAGGCTGACAGGCGCCCTGCTCAGGGCCAAGCCCATAGCTGCATGAGCTTGGGGCTCGGGTGCCATAGCCCTCCTTGGGCTTGGGACAACAGGTCCGCCGCAGAGGGAGCTCCTCGGCCGACCGCGGCAACAACTGCACCAGGCTCGAAACCATATCCTCCGAGGCCACCGAGGAGCCATCAGGATCACTGTCGCTGTTTCTACCCTGACCTTCTAAGAAGGCGGGAGCATCGGAATCGGTGGAAACGCGATATAGGAGCCCTGGCGGCCATTCGTGAGCCAGTGCATCGACTCCTAGGGGCTGTGGAGATCCTTCACTGAGAACCATAGGGGCAGTGCGTGGTCTCTGCGAAGCAAAGAGATCCACCTGGGCTGTGCCGAACCATTCCCAGATGCGCCTACCACTTGAGGGTGGAGACGCCATTCGCCAGCAAGAGGGCCTCCTCTGGATAGGAGATCCGCTATGTAGTTGACTCTGCCCGGTAGATGAACCGCGACGCAGAGAGGTTAAACGCTGTTGTGCCCATAGCAACATCCGTGCTACCATCCGTGAAGACCGGGGACCGCAAGCCGCCCTGGCGGTTGATGTACGCCACAACTGTGGTGTTGTCTGACCGCACTAACACATGCTTGCCTAGAAGCACTGGCAAGAAGTGCCGGAGGGCGAGGTCCACCGCCTGAGCTCCAGAGCATTGATGTGGGCTGACCTCCAGGGTCCTGACCACACTCCACGGGTCCCTGCCCCGCTCCAGACTGCTCCCCAACCGTGGTTGGAAGCGCCGGTCGTGATGACCTGTCTCCTGAAAATGGGACCCAAGCCGCACGCCTTTGGCGGAGGTTTGATGGAACTTTCCACCAGCGAAGCGCTTCCCAGCAGGCTCGGGATACCCTTAGCCTGCGGTGTTTGTCTCTCCGCGGATGCAACGCGAAGGCATTGAACCAGGCCTGCAGAGGTCTCTGGTGTAGTAAGCCCAAGGGAAGGGCTTGTGAGGCGGCAGCCATCAACCCCAGCATGCGCTGACACAGCTCCATGCTGACTGTCTGTCTCAACCTGAATAGGGAGAGACACCGCCTAATGAGGCAACTCTTTGTGTCGACAGGGTCGCTTCCATGGACACTGAGTCCAGATGCAGACCCAAGAATTCGGTCTGTTGGCTTGGCACTAGGCTGCTCTTTTCTGAATTGATCTTCAGACCTAGCCGCTGAAGATGGTCTGTAACCATCACTGTGTGCTGCGCCACCTGCTCCTTTGACTGCGCCGCAGACGCAGCCAGTCGTCCAGATAATTCAGCAGTCGGACACCTTGAGCCCGCAAGGGAGCTAGAATGGCATCCATACATTTCAAAAGGTTCGAGGAGCTAGTGACAGGCCGAATGGAAGGACACAAAACTCGTGATACCCTGCTCTGAAATGCTAAACGCAGATACTTCCTGTGACCCGGCAGATGGGAACGTGAAAGTACGCGATCTGTCAGGTCCACGGTGGTGAACCAGTCGCCGCGCCGGACTGACTGAATGATGTGCCTGTGCGTAAGCATCTTGAACGATAACACCCGCAGGTATTTGTTCAGTACTCGCAGATCTAAAATAGGACGGAGCCCGCCGCCCTTCTTGGGCACCAGGAAGTATTTGGAATAGAACCCTGGTCGATCAGAGCAGGGTCTACTTGTTGAATGGCACGCTTGCTGAGCAATGCCTGTATTTCCACATTCAGAGCTGAGGACTGAACCGAAGTCTCTTTACTGCAGTTATAACCACTCCCCGGAAGGGGAGGTTTTAACTGGAACTGAAGGGTGTACCCGTGGATATAGTTTTGTGCACCCAGATGTCGCTGGTGCATTGTTGCCAGAACTGGAGCTGGGAGACAGTGTAGGGGCGGGTTAACAGCTGCCTGGTGTTCTCAGGGCTGTTTAGGCTGGGCTCGCTCACAGGGGCATGGCCAGAGCCCCGAGGGCGTGGCCTGCCACCACCTCTAGGGCGCCACCCTCCGCCAGCGGTCTTGAAAATGACGGCTGACCGCTGCTGCTGCGGTTGAGGGAGAGGGCTTAGTACTCCCTGGCCGTGGCTGGTGCTGCAGTGGTGGTCTACGCCACCGGTGCTCCTGCGGGCTTTGGCTGGAAAGGCTTATGTGGCCACATCTTAGCCAACTGCTGAGATGCCTCCCGGCCTTAACAGAACGTTGGAGCATCTCCTCCACCGCTGGGCCAAACGTGTGCCCTGGCGTGATAGGGGCATCTAATAGAGGAGCCTTATCAGACTCTTGAACTCTCGCCTGCAGAGCCAGAGCTGCCTTCTGGCCACCACCAGGGAAGCAATACTCCTGCCTTGAGCCCGCATTCAACTGGGCCATTTTAACAAGGAGTTGTGCGACCAGCGCCAACTCCGCCTCAGAGACGCCGACGGGTGCTCTGGGAGATCCTTCAGCAGGGACGCCTGGTAAACTGAAAGGAGGCTGGCCACGCTGGACAACCGAACTGCCTCCGTGAGCCGCTAAGTAGCCCTTTTTCAGATGGATCTCAGTGGTCCTGCACTGCTTGTTAGGACACGCAGGGTCCTTAACCAGGCCTGAAAGTGTCGGGTCTTAACCAGGGCTGCAAAAGCAGCATCGACCGTGGAAAAGCCGCCAGACCAGCCTCACTCGCCCCTGCATGGCAAACGCCGAGGCCTTCCGCCGGTTGCCGGGTGAAGAAGCAGGGCCCCCAGGTGGACTGTACCTCCTTGATGAAATCAGGGAAGGCAGGGAGCTCTGGGCAGAGGAGACCGCATCGATGGCGACTCAAACAGTGACCGACGAGGCACTTCCACGGCTGGCCACTCAAGTCCAAGGTGACGAAGTTGCCCGCCCACCAACGACCACAATGGATCACTGGTGTCTAGCACTTCCGCCAGAGTCCTGCTCGAATGCTGGGATGCCAGGTCAGTTTCCACACTGTCCTCCTCAAGGAGAGGCTCCCTTCAGAAGCATCCCTGGAAATGGCATCTACATCCCATACCCCTTGGGGTTGTTGAATAACAGGGACGGCCAGAGACTGTGGCTGAAGCGCGGCTGACTGGCAAGTGGTTCGCCGGTGGTGCCCTGCTGGTAAGGGACATCAGCAACGCATTGCTGGCCCATCATCACCTCCATAAACTGGGACATCTTGGATGTGAGCTCTGCTACACCTGACCTGTCCCTATAGCGCCTGTCCCGCCGAGGAGAACGGGAGCGCCCCTACGGCGGGCTTACAGGGAACGAGACCGCGGACCGACGGGAACGCTCCCGCGAGGGAGGAGCCTCGGGCCGAGTAGACGGGCTACGAGCGCCATGCCTACGGTCTGGAGATCTTTGGCCAGCTGTAAGCTGGGAAGGGCTACTTGATACCCGCAGTGCGACGGGTGGAGTCGCCGTGGATGACGGCGGGCAGACAGGGTGAAAGAAGACCCTGAGGAAGGGGAGTGGCCACCCACCGCTTCCTGGCCCTCTGGCTTAAGAGTGCGCTGTTGAAAATTAGCGCAATCTGCGCGAAAACGATCTGTCTGCTAAGGCAGACGCGGCGCGTTCTGGCCCCAGGCACGCCACGCAGTCGCCGCGGCGGATCGCCGCCGGCAATTTTGCCTGGCAGGTGACGCAACGGTGGAACCCGGACATGGTTGCCACTGTTGTAAAGGCGCCGACGCGACCGAGCGCCGAGCGCCAAAGCGCCAGCGCCGAGGTGCGGCACCGAGCGCCGAGGTGCGTGCACCGAGCGCCGAGGCGCGTGCACCGAGCGCCGAGGCGCCGAAGCACCGAAGCGCCGAGGTGCGGCACCGAGCGCCGAGGCGACGCGACCGAAGCGCCGAGGTGCGCACCGAAGCGCCGAGGCGCAGCACCGAAGGCCGAGCCGGCGCCGAGCGCCGAGCGCCGAGGTGCGGCACCGAAGCGCCGAGGCGCCGACGCACAGCCGCCGAGCGCCGTTGCCGAAGCGCCGAGCGTGCACCGAAGCGCCGAGGCGCCGGCACCGAAAGCGCCGAGGTGCGTGCACCGAGCGCCGAGGTGCGGCACCGAAGCGCCGAGGCGCCGACGCACCGAAGCGCCGAGGCGCCGGCACCGAAGCGCCGAGGTGCGGCACCGAAGCGCCGAGGCGCCGACGCACCGAAGCGCCGAGCGCGCTGCCGAAGCGCCGAGGTGCGCGCACCGAAGCGCCGAGGCGCCGGCACCGAAGCGCCGAGGCGCGCACCGAAGCGCCGACGCGCCGAGCGCCGAGCGCCGAAGCGCCGAGGTGCGTGCACCGAAGCGCCGAGGCGCCGGCACCGAAGCGCCGAGGTGCGTGCACCGAAGCGCCGAAGCGCCGAGGTGCGGCACCGAAGCGCCGAGGCGCCGAAGCACCGAAGCGCCGAGGTGCGGCACCGAAGCGCCGACGCGACCGAAGCGCCGAGCCGAAGCGCCGAGGTGCGTGCACCGAAGCGCCGAGCGCCGGCGCCGAAGCGCCGAGGTGCGCACCGAAGCGCCGAGGCGCGAAGCACCGAAGCGCCGAGGTGCGGCACCGAAGCGCCGAGGTGCGCAGCACCGAAGCGCCGACGCCTAGCGCCGAAGCACTAGCGCCGAACGCTAAGCACCGGCTGCGTAAGGCCGAGCGTGGAGCACGGAGTCCCAAGCGCAGAAGCGCTGCACCAAGCGCCGGGCGCTGACACCACGCTGAGAGCGAAAGTACCAAGCGAGAACGCTAGCACGAGACGCCTGAGCGCCAGCTGACCGCAGAGCGGACGCTAGTGCTGGTACAGTGTCTGGTGCTGTAATACTCACCTGGGTGCTAAGGGAATATGTGCTGTGATGGTGGTCGCCTTCCTAATGGTGAAAAGGGATTTTTTTTTTTTTTTATTTTTTTTTCTTTTCGTTGTGTGGGACGCTGCAGCAATGCTTATGAACTGTAAGCGACAGCACCACGCGGTAGGGATGGAACACACCGCAGTGGAGTAGTATAGAGAGGCTGCAGAGCAGGCTCTAACACACGCCGGTCTAGCCAGGCAAGACCGAGGCTGCAATGGGCGCGTGGCCAAAGGCCAACGCAACGCGCCGCATAAATATATAATAATATACACACAACAAATATACAATAATTCACAAAACCCAAAAACACACGATAACAATTACAAAGTAATTATAAGTAAAGGAAAGACGGAGACCACGAAGTATTAACAAAAACGCGATGCAAGCAAAGCGTGAAGGATTATAACAATATAAATATATATATAAAAATATATATAATACAATTATATAACCCAATATCAATAATACAACTGAAATAAACTCGGAGAAGGGGAAAACCAGCTTCTCAAGCCTAAGCTTAATGAGTACAGACAGTTGCTAGCTCTATATACCTACCGCTACCGAGGCTGAAGACAAAGAGGACGTTAGTCTCTGCGCTGCGGTAGTAAGCTCCCAGGGGGCGGGCTTACAGGGCAGCTCGCGCAGAGGCCTATCGGCAGCTTTGCTATAAAAGCTCAGCCAATCGCTACTGCCTGACGGCAATATCCCCATATTTGATGGTTATTTTCGACTTGAAAGGGAACCTTTAATGCCATTGGACAACTGGTCTGGTTCTAGGAGCTTTAATTTATGTTAGTTTGGGAACTCCAAGAAAGATAATTCTTTCGTGCTTTCCATGCTCTTTAAGCCTGATATCTGCTATTAGCTGCTGTGTTGCTGCAACTATTTCATGTATTATGCACTTTCCCCTGTATTTAATGTATTTTGTAATTTTTTTTTTTTACTGTATAGCATGTATTATGCATTTCTCTGTATATAAAGTATGATGGATTTTCTCGTTATTGCATCTTGTATTTGTGATGGTGGTCCACTATGAAAGGTGCTATATAAAATAAAGATTGATTGATAATGAACACTGAACTCAAGACTTTCCACATTTGAATGAAATCGACAGAAAATAGCAAAATACAGGCAATTGACATTTGCAATTTGATAGTAGCACTGCACAGCCTATATGACCGAACTAACCAAACTCAAAATAGCAACTTCACAGGTCTCACGTGCACAAATCCAGACGCTTACAGCGATTTGAAACGGCTTTCAATTACTACAGACGTTGGCTGGAATTGCAACAGGAGGCAACTTACAGGTGAAAGGCTTTGGCTCTCTTGACACGCTTGCCATGTTAAAAATCACCCATCTCTTATTTCGTTAAGAAGGTCATTCTGGTATTGCATATTCTCAGTACATTCGTACCAAGATACCACTAACAAGATTCAGTAAATTGAGAGATTAGGATGCAGTTACGCCTAGTTCTGGAATCACCTTCAAAGCCATTTCATCACAGGGAATTTCAGAGCCAAAATGTCACCATATTAGGTTTTAAATCAAAAGAAATCTGCACCAATAGATCTTACACAATTAATAGAAGTTATGTTGAGTCTTAACAAATTTAGTTTATTATAGTGCTGGGAGGAACATGGAATGGTCATGTTCGGATATTCGTGTTTTCAAAAAGTAATAAAAAAAAGACCTTCTATTGCTCAGAACACAGGCAGAGACAAAGGGGGCATGGCCCCTGTGTGTGCGCACCTTTATTTTATAGCAAGACCTTACAATATGTAACACGTTAAAATAGCAAAATATCCCAGGAGTAAAGAATACGTTGTGTAGGGCTTACGTTACCCAAATGAATAAACTACAAAAGGATGCAAAATAGCAGCTCAAATTTAAAACTTTTTGTTTATTCCCAAAATAGATAAAGTTGGCACCGCATTTCATTTATTTTCTACTCTCCCCCAAACCCCCAACTTGCCATTGTAAAATGACGGGTCTATTTAAAAACCTCCACACACATCCAGCAAGTTGGGCACAGTTTCAGCGAGGCAACTCAGAATGACGTGCTTGCCTTTGTCCCATGAGATTAACTCGCTCTAAACCAGCACAACACATTTGACCCATAGAGATCACTATGTGTGCACATAATCTGGTTTGTTTACTTTTTGCTGTCTAAAACTCTTAAATAGAAGCACAAGAGCTGCTGTAGGCCTGTTTTTATACAGATTAATTTAATATCACACAGAGCTCTTCGTTTCTAAAAAAAACAAACCAAACCACAACACAAGGTATTTGTCATTTCTAGCAAACACAAACATTTGATTTGTGTATCTGAATAGATGTCAAAATATATATTTGGATATTTGTCCCAACACTAGTTATTTGTATGCAGGCTAACTAGGTTGCCAGATTTAACAAAGTACAGCTGGATTTAATATCAAATATTAAACACCTGCTTTGATCATGCCCTGCCAAACACCCCTACTTTTGCCATTCTTGCTCCAAAATATAAAACCACTCCCCCAGGACACCTGTAGCCAGAGCTTTAGGACCAAAACAAGTAAAATGTATTTAATCTTTACAAGTGGAAATACAACTATATACATACAATAAAATCTACAAAATTAAAAATGATTAATGTACATGAAAATATGTAGTGACAAACAGGTTTTGTTTGTGCAAGTATTATGCCCATGCAAGTATTCATATTCTTCTCCACATTTTTAAAATGTAAAAAGCTAGCACTGCAGGAGAGGTTATTCCAGGACAGTATGTACTACCAGGTCTCCAAGTATCACATGAAATCACCAGGTTGATGCAAAATTCTGAAGCCTGTTTAGAAGTCTGCATCCAATGTGAACGTTTTCTCTGTTGACTTGGACATCACTCCCATTCTCTGATACTCTCCTACCCGCTTCTCAAAGAAGTTGGTCTTTCCTTCCAAGGAGATGTTCTCCATAAAATCAAAAGGATTCTCAGCTCTGAAGATCTGCAGGAAAAAAAACAGCTTTTAGAAATAGCCTTTTGCAAGGGTCAAAATAAATTGGTCCCCAAGGGAACACTCAAGAGGAGCCTGGTTAAACCATAAATCGAGATGAAATGGAACTATTAAAGCCCCTTTCACACTGGCACTCCTACCCGGGTCACAATCCCACAGTGTGAAACCACGTACCTGGGTCATGCCCGGGTTAACCTGGGTTCCAGCGCAACCCACCTCACTCTTTGACCCGGGTTGAGCGAGACTAAATGCTTGACAGCCGTTTGTCAGCCAACACAATAACAAACAGTTACACCTGCATGAAGGTTTTACTTCTGCAAGAAACACTTCTGTTTAACCATATTTTTGTTGCTGGTGACACACCACGAGCCAGATCGTAGCAGGGCTGTAGAAACATTTGCTCCAAATCAACATTTGGGCCGACGGTTCAATCCAGAGAAGCTTGAAGCGTCTTTAAACAAGCTGCTTCCGGGGCATTGATACCCGCATTGTTTACTTGTGTCACCCAGGTCAACCCTGCTTTATTGGGACAGCAGTGTGGAGTAGTAGTTAGGGCTCTGGACTCCTGACCAGAGGGTCCCAGGTGGGACACTGCTGCTGTACCCTTGAGCAAGGTACTTTACCTCAATTGCTGCAGTAAAAACCCAACTGTATAAATGGGTAATTGTATGTAAAAATAATGTGTAAAAAATAATGTAATTGCATGTAAAAATAATGTGATATCTTGCAACAATTGTAAGTCGCCCTGGATTAGGGCGTCTAAGAAATGAATAATAATAATAATAATAATAATAATAATAATAGCAGCAGAGTGAAATCACGTACCCGACCTGCATGACACCGGGTCCTGACCCAGGTAGAGCATGCCAGTGTGGAAGGGGCTTAAGTTTAGAATAAACTTTAAAAGTGCTTCAGTCTGTATTCATTTTAAATAAGGCATTAAAAAAAAAAAAAAAAAAAAAGTAAGGCTTAAACTCAAAACATTTTGTAGGCTCTTCAAGCAAAGCACAATGTCAAGACTCATATAAACTTAAATCCAGATGAATCAAACTTATTCCTATTATCCTCATGTCAGTCAAATATAGGACAAGTTAATAATCAAAATTACCTTGCTGAAACCCAGCTCCAGCATCAGCCGATCAGCCACAAACTCAATGTACTGTTTCATTAAAGTGCAGTTCATTCCAATCAAGTTCACTGGCAACGAATCTGTTAGAAACTCCTGAAAAAGAAAATACTAAAAATCAGTCAAGCACAATCTTTCTGCATCCCCTTTAATAAAAAGGCCCTTCTGGCAGAACAGATTCCCCCATTGTAAATGCTCCGGCTAAAGGAACAGGAACTTTGTGTAAAAGACCACCACCTTGGCCCCGCTAGCGATTCGTTCACAATGGATACACTACTGTTTCGTAACCTGAAAACTAAACTGTATAAGCCATTTTAATTTAAGTCTTTTCAAAAGCGACTCGTCATCACTACAACGGCAGACAAACAAAAATGGCAAAACACCCCGCTGTTTCTCTTGCTACAAAAAAAAAAGAACTGGAAATTGTTCGAGCTCTTGAGGAAAAACACCCAACCATACACCTGAATCAGACAGCCGAGCAATTTGGTGTCCCTGTCCCCCGTACGCGAGCTGAAACTGATGGATTTACCTGTTCTATCCGGACAGCATCCTTGATGATTTCCTTTACTTTTCCTTCTGAGGGTTTATTCACTAGGTGCTTGAACATAAGGCACGCAAAGTCACAGTGCAAACCCTGTAAAAAAAAAAAGGAGAAACCAATTAAGTCAACAACTGACACTTGAGACAACTGGCAATAAACAGAGGGCTCTGACTGGCCAAAGAATTGTATAGCACATCCATTATAAGAATGTTACAGTATATCATCAAATACAAACCCAGTACCAATGTGGATTAAAGAGATAAATGGGAGAAATACTGCAAGACATTTTAAAATTGAGCATCAAAATAATTTCATTCAATGCAAGTGCTAAATGGTGCACACATTGTTCACTGTACTTTTTGCAGGCCAAGTCAAGCTCATGAAAATTTGGGAAAAGGAAAAAAACTCCCCAAATTATGTTTTGTCACAGCAAGCAGAGACCCACC
Organism: Acipenser oxyrinchus oxyrinchus; assembly: GCA_030684275.1. NCBI lineage: Eukaryota > Metazoa > Chordata > Actinopteri > Acipenseriformes > Acipenseridae > Acipenser > Acipenser oxyrinchus. The sequence continues at coordinate 8,464,801 of CM060252.1, read as the reverse complement.
TCATCTCTGCTAATGAGTTCATTAGAAAATGTCAGCCCAGGCATCAACCCTCGTTTCTTCAACCAGAATATAGAAGCAAATGATCCAGAGAAAAAGATTCCTTCAACCGCAGCAAAGGCCACAACACGTTCACCTGAGATGTAAAGAATTTGTTAACAGCAAGTCAAGTTAATTATCTTTTTTCAAATCAGTTAAGTTTCACAGTAGCTGTAGTCAAGTGAGCAGTTAAATACAGGTCATTTCAAAACTAGCAACTCACCATACTGTGCTTCCTCGTTTCCAATCCAGTTCATAGCCCAGTCAGCCTTCTTTCTTACACATGGCAAGGTTTCAATGGCATTAAACAGGTACTCCCTAATGGGGACGAAAGGCAAAAATCAGTTTCTCTTCACCCCCCAAAAAATAATTCACACTTCACTTAATTTTAAAACATAGGTGGTAAACATTTAGTTATTGCAGCACACCAGTTACACATTTCAGTTTACAGAAAAAAGCTGTCACGTTTACATGGAAAGACAGAACAGGAATAGAATTAATGCAGAAGTTGCTCCAATTTAATATATTAAAAAAAAAAAGAAAGAAAAGTACCTCTCTGTGGGATCTTTGATGTAGGTATCAATAAGCAGACTGTACATTTCAGAGTGGATGTTCTCCATGGCAATTTGGAAACCATAGAAACAACGGGCTTCAGTGACTTGCACTTCCTGGCTGAAGCGTTCCACCTAGCGAGCAAAGAAATGAAATGAGACCAGGTCCAAATGGTTCATGTCACAGGCTGCAGTTACCATTTCATAAAGTCTTGTCAAAGCAGCACTTTACATACCAAATTCTCATTAACAATGCCATCACTCGCAGCAAAGAACGCGAGTACGTGAGAGATGAAGTATCTTTCTTCTTTTCTCAGCGATTCCCAGTGCGCAATGTCTTTGGAGAGGTCAACCTAGTCAATTCAAAAAGTACACCAGAGGTTTTAAATCCAGTCTTCTGCATCAACACTTATCAATGCAGATTCAGGTGGCAATATACATCAAATATAAGGAACAAACCTCTTCTGCTGTCCAGAAAGAGGCCTTTGCTTTCTTGTACATCTGCCAGATGTCATGGTACTGGATGGGAAAGATGACAAATCTGCGAGGGTTATCTTTCAAGAGAGGCTCTTCCTGGATTTTGTCATTTTTTGACTTTCCCTATACAAAAAAAGAAAAAAGGAAATGAACTAGTGACATTATGCAAGCCTTAAATATTATTATTAATAATAATAATAATAATAATAATAATAATAATAATTTGCAGATGCTACTGTGCCTTTAACAACTGCGCTTCTAGCAGAACAGATAACTTGCACGTTGAGTGAAAAAAAATCTTGGCACCACACAACAGCTGTGTTACATCTTGACACAATATTTAACCAGAGTTGAAGGGGCGGGTTTTCTGTGTTACCCACTCTGAGGCACCAAAACGTTAGATTTAAAAAAAAAAAAAAAAAAATGGATTGCAGGGTTTTCAAAATAAGCCGGCGATCGGCGCAATCCACCGCCTAATACTATATTTGCGCCGGCTACTTTATTAAAAAAACATAATCAGAATATTTTCAGGTATTATCATTGTCCATTTTGTCGTATAATTGTACTACAAGTATATATAGTACATATGCACAAAAAAAGCATATTCCTTTTGTTGCGATATCGTAAAAATATGTGCCCAGGTGCTTGAGATATTGGGGGTTCATGCATAGAGGCTGTACGCCTTTAAGAAAGGCATGACTGGATTTCAGCTGATATACAAAGATATTGGGTGCGTTCACGGAGATCATTCTGCGCAGAATCATCGCCGTGAACACACCCAATCAATTTAACCTAGAACTATATAAAAGGAGGATAGGACAGTCAATCCCGTGATGCAGTTCGGTACTCAATTACAGGCGCCATTTGTGGAGCCCACTCAGTACTGAATAAATTGTGGAGATGCTGTGTTGCAGCGCCATGCAGTGGCAGAAGAAAAGCAAGTGCAGCGGGTGCAACTGCACACGGGCCCAAGCATTGAGAGGGCCCCTGAGGGGTTCGAAAGAGATTTATTTATTTTTTAACAATGATAATATCCTTCGCATTTATATTTGCAGATATTACACATTTGTATAACTGCTGGTGTGTGGTGCCAGTAATTCAGATCGTATCCTCCCTCATTTCTACAGGTATTGCTATTTTCTTAATTATCCAAACTTTTTTCCCCCCCCGGGGGCTGGTACGAGGCACGGCTTCATGAAAGGTTTTGGGGTACTATTCAGCAAAGCCATTTGCAGTTATATTCTGTGTGCATGATTCACCCTGTTGTTTAGACAGAAGCTGTCGGGTGCTGCTGCGGGCACCAAAATAAGCTACAGCAAAACAACAATAAGGTCCTGCAGTGGGGCCCATCTTTCTCCGCCACTGGTGCCAACATATACCGTATTTTTTTTTTTTTTTAAACAATACAAAATACCATTAATATAAAAGTGACTGAGTTATTTGTGAATTAATGCTTGATTATGTCAAGAAACATTTTGCCAGGGCGAGCGTGAATACGTTAAAAGCATTGCGAGGGCACTGTTAAAGTGCTCTACGGGCTGCAGAAATGCTCCAGTTTACTAACTCCGCCCACTTGTGACATCATTCCTATCCTTTATATAGTCCTAGAATTTAACAAGATGCTCGACTCCACCTTTAATGTCTCACTCGCAAGCAAAGCATTATTGGTATATTCAGAGAGCTCGGCAGAATTTTTTTCTATGCAGTTAAAAGGAGGCTAAAGAAATTGCTGGTTTTCGCCATGTTAAAAGCAAACTTTTGAGATAGATTTCACATTTGTCCAAGGTCTTGGGAAGACGGCAATATCAGCAAATTATGAATTACCCTGGACCCTGCCTCTTATTCCCAGCACATCTCCACTCTGGCACACACTTGCCGATTCTTCCTGAGCAACATCCGAAGAATCCGACCCTTCCTCACCAACTACGCCACCCAGCTCCTGGGCCAGGCCTTGTACTCTCCCCGCCTAGACTACTGCAACTCCCTCCTGGCTGGCCTCCCTCGTCCGCCACCCGTCCACTCCAGCTCATCAAGAACTCCGCTGCCCGCCTGGTGTTCTCTCTGCCTCGCTTCTCCCACGCAACTCCACTACTCCGCTCACGCCACTGGCTCCCGATCACCGCTCGCATCCAGTTCAAGACTCTTGTACTAGCCTACAGATGCCTTGACCAGACTGCACCCAGCTACCTCCAGACCCTCATCTCTCCCTACACCCCCACTCAACCTCTCCGCTCCGCCTGCACTAGAAGACTGGCTCTACCTCCTCTATGCTCCCCTGCCTCCAGAGCCCGCTCCTTTTCCACCCTCACCCTGCAGTGGTGGAATGACCTTCCTACAGATGTCAGGACTGCCCAGTCCCTGACCACATTCCGACACCTCCTCAAGACTCACCTCTTCAGAAAGCACCTGTAGAACTCCTGTTCTTCCCCTGGGACACTTATCACCCTTCCTTAAATGCGCTTTACTTGCTCTTATCTGCCCCCTATTTTACTGCATTTAATCCTGTACCTGAGTACTGTAATCTGCCAAGTGTTTAATCTGTAGTATTTTGTATTTAATCATATCCTGATGTAACTATCACTGACACTTATCTGCTGTATTATTGAATTGTATTTTGTCACACTTGTACTTGCTTGAACCAAAGTCATTGTATTTATCTTGCTCTTAATTGTATTATTACTTGTACTATGATACTTGAAATGTATTTGCTTACGATTGTAAGTCGCCCTGGATAAGGGCGTCTGCTAAGAAATAATAATGACAATATGCAATTATTAAAAATGCTATTTTCTGAGCACTGTCCTGTTCCGCGGCGCATGCACAGTAAATACAGTTACGGCTGATCGCAGATGTCATCGATGATAATCTCTATTGACAGCTTTCGGAAGCGGGTAACGGGAAATTTAAAAGCTATATCACTTTAGATATTGTATTACTATTTGTGAACGTTAATTGTTGGTGAAATCATTTTATAACAAATACGGATTAACATTACCTATAGTGTTTTAAAAACAATAACTAATTTGTAAATAAGTTATGTAATTGTTGCAATTTTTTGTAAATTTAAACCGATATGTTATGTACCACTGAATAGAGTTATTTGAATAAAAATTGTTTCTCCAAGAATAAATGTTGACTTTACACTTACCTTCTATTAAGCACCCGTATAATAGCCTATAAACAAGTGTCAATTAAACTACAAAAATTAAATAGTTTAACTTCACTTTACACATACAACACCGTATATTATGTAAAATTGTTAATTATTTCTCATAATTATCTATTGTCAATTTGCTAATGTTGCCGTTTTCTACAAAGGGCATTGGGCAAATATGAAATCTACTTCAAAATTGTATTGAATTATTTAACATGGCGAAACCAGCAACATGTCTTACACAAAAGAAATGTATGCCGATCTCTCTGTGTATACCACAATGCTTTGCGCGCAGCGAGACAGAAGTCTCCATTGAAAATCAGCACAGTCGAGAATCTTCTTAAATAGAATCCGATACTAATTATTATTATTATTATTATTATTATTATTATTATTATTATTATTATTATTGCTTAGCAGACGTCCTTATCCAAGGCGACTTAAAATTGTTACAAGATATCACATTATTTTTTATATACAATTACCCATTTATACAGTTGGGTTTTTACTGGAGCAATCTAGGTAGAGTACCTTGCTACACTGCTGCCCTATACAAAATGCAGAGGTCCTGGATTATTACACTGCGGTTTCATGCAACAGTTATGATGGTGACCTACCGTGTGTGAGTACTGTTGTGTAAAAAAAAAGTTAAAATGAACAGTTCCATTAAAAATGTATAACGGCGAACGAAAATAGACGTCCATTAAAATGCTCTGAATTTAACTAGTAGCACAATTTAAAGTCAAATCGTAGAGTGCATAAATAAATAATTTAAAAAAAAAAACAACAGTAATGAAAAAGAATGTGTAACATAAAAAAAGCGCAACCAGACAGTCAACGAAAGACAACACGTTATTCGCATTATTTATCGCATTATATATTTACGGGAAGGCAAGTTTATTTTTCCGTTAAAATTACTCCCGGCTACATGTTCTGCCGCCGGCTGCACAGATTGAAGAGTAAAGTTTAAAGATTATAGCAAGTGTGCCCCCCACCCCCAAACAAGCGCGGACTCTGGTGACAATGCCCGGCTGTCTTTGGCGCCAAGACACCCCCTCCACACACACTATATTATATATATATATAGCATCGTTTACTTACTTCAGTTTCTTCAAAGATTCTCCTGGCCGTTTTCGATGCTAAAATTCTGGTCGTGTTCATGCTTGGAGGCTGCGATAAGAATAGGCTATTATTATACAATCTGCTACATACTAGTATAATACTACATCCGTTAAGATTCCTTATACAAAAAAAAAAAAAGTTTACAGAGAACCAAAACAAATGTAAAGTGAAAAATGCACTTACTGTATTCTCCTTATCAGTCAAAGAAATGTTGGTCATATTTGAAACCATTGCGTTTTCGTTCTTGGAAGACAGAGGAGAGCGAGCAGAAAGCATTTTTACAAAAAATAAACTAAACAGAACTGCTATATAAATTGTTATTAAAAAAAACTGAAAAATACGTCGCTTTAACTGAAGTTAAAAGTATTTTTTTAAAAAGCGGCAACTTATAAACCCTATTATCAGTAACCTTTTTCTCAATTCCAACAATACTCTGTAATCAAATGACTTGCTGACTATTTGTGTTCAAATTTATCTCTATTCCTTGGCGTCAAAAAAAAAGCTGAACCAATCAGAAGGCTACTGGAAGTGACGAAACCGCACAAGAGTTGACAAACCAAACACACCATCCAATCATTTTTGTCTTCAGATTGCGGGAAAATTCGAGCTTGTTTTGTAATCTTGAAGAAAAAAACCGCAAAAGAAATCTCGTTTTAATTTAAACAAAATAATACTTAAGATATAACATTAACATAATTATTTAAAACAAAAGTATGTCATAAATAAAAAAGATATATTTACAGGCTAAACGTTTTAGTAATAAGGAAGTAAACCATAACCAGTTCACAATAATTCAATAGGACAGAAATAATACGTTTATAAAGTTATTTTAAAGTACTGTATAGGTTAGAATCTATATTCTAGTGTATACATTATCTGTACTAATGAAACTATCCGACTTAAAACTGCAGCAACAAGAAAGCAACAGCAATGTTTATTTATTTAATCGGTACTGATGCATTGTTTTAATTTCAGACTGCTACGTTTAAATAATTGCAGAGGCGTGATCATGTTTTTGTTAACATGTTACTTACTACAAAATTACTCAAGTCAAGAATTAAGGATAGTAAACTGGTAGCTTTTATTATTTATTTTCCAAATATAAAATGCAAATTATAAATATAGGACATGTCCATGTTAAGGAAATTAATTTATAATAAACAGCAGTAGTTTAGCTGGTCATATGAATATCATTTAATCTGGTTTAAATCTCATTTGCCGCCAGATCTTGAGAAACATATTTTTTGGCGCTCTATTTTTCGATATAGTGAAATCTTGTACATTTAGGAAGTTTTTAGTGCATATACATGTTTTATTTGATTTGTTTGTTTGTTTTTACGATTTTAATATTAGCTGATATATCATTCGTTAGTTACACGATAATGGAGGGGGTTGTCTGAATTGCAGATTTTACATACAACAATAGGATTGCCATTACATTACGTTATTACTTTCTTGCGCGTTAAAGATAAAGTAGAACAAAATGCAGTGACCAGTTTCCTTCGTCATTATTAAACGCACATTAATTGGATTAAACAGTCAATATAGTTTGTATTAATTAGCTCTTACTTAAGTTATTGTTTTGTTTTCCTGGATCTGCATAGAACAAAGACTGCAGCGCGGTAACTTTGCATCAGCTAAAGAACAAAAAGGCCGATTGAGTTTCTTCTTTCACAGTTCTGTGCTCTTTCATTAGAGGTTTATAAGAAACACGGTGTAATATTATTAATAACATTATTATGCAACACTATTAAATTATTACATAATATATATATATATATATTTTCTTCAAGCAAACCACAGCACCAACTGGGCATTTAATAATCAACAAACATTTTATTTTTGTCAGGATGGACTTGTGTCACAGAAAGAGTAAAAATGTTGACAGTGACATAAGCTGTACCTCCCTCTACCGTTTGGGAGGATTAGATGGAGTTGAACAAGTTTGATCCCACCCACCATTGCATTCCTTTTGTCTTAGTAGTTTGTTTTTTAAACACAGGACGGGTTGTGGGTTTGAGTTGGTGGAGCTAAAAGTTAGTAATGAGATTCAGAAATGTAACTATCCTAATTGCTAGGAAATGGGCTATCACAGACAGGACTTGGTAAGTGAGTCAGTATTGTCACATTGGGCGATACGCTCAGCTAAATGAGTGAAAATTACCTATTAACACCCAGAACTCCTCATCTACTGAGCTTTACAGCTCAAGGTAGGTGAATAAATTGATGGGGTTTTAATTGAACTCATTCAACACTACAGACCTGCATACACCCTTATATAAGTTTACCATAATCACAGCGAAGTGTAATAAAGCATAGAGAGGTAAAGCACAATAATAAACACGGCACACTATGGTAAACTATGGTAAGTCCATGGAATAACCAATGGAAAAGCATGTGAGAACTGCAAAAAAAATACTGTTGTAAACGTTTCTAAGGGCTGTAGGGTCACTCTAAACCTGGGCTCAAGACAGCAAATCAGAACACAAATGAAATATACTTTTATATATCTGTCTATGGATATTTCTTGTGTTTGTTTTTCAGTCTTTAAAAAGAGAAAAGTGAGACAGGTATACATTCCACTAGTATAACATTTTGAAGCTAAAAATCATCAATAGAGTTGCCTTGTAGCCTCAAGGACTTGACTGGTTATACATGGAACAGTGCAGCTCAGCAACTTTCTGCCACTGGATGGTGCTGGTGTTTTCTAAATGAAAAAAAAAAAAGTTGTTTACATTAGGAAATGCATTAGTTGTTTTTCTAAAGAGGGGAACAGAAAACATCGTAAAGAACAAAGTTTCTCTGGTTAGTGTACATAGCTGCTCTTTGCTGGACTCTTTCCAAAGTTTTTTTTTTTCTTTTCCTCCAACTAGACTATTACTATACTATTAGTTTGGCCATTTTTATTTTAGTTTTCGTTAACTGAAAAAAACACTAATTAAGTGCTGGAGGTTAGTCAGACAGGATCAGCCTTTTCTGAGTGTCTCCTAATGTTGTTTCTATATAAACAATCCTCTAAATAACCATTGATTTTGCATGTTGTGGAGTTTAGGCCGATGGGTCTGTAGTTAACTGATTCCTCCTCATCTACTAGATACCATTTTTTAAATGAAAATATGTTTGCTACAGCACAATTATGGAATTATTTCACTCACAGGCACCAGCCACAGTGCAAATACATCTCTTTCAGCTGTCGCTAAACAAGAGAAATCTATGTGGCCAGCCGAGTTTCCTAGCTTAGTGTATAGAGCCTTGTCAAATCAAAATCAAGTTAAACTGCTGAATTAAAAATATCACTAGTTTAGAATTGTAAATCAAGTGCTATTTTTGCTTCAAGATTTATTATTATTATTATCATTTATTTCTTAGCAGACGCCCTTATCTAGGGCGACTTACAATTGTTACAAGATATCACATTATTTTTACATACAATTACCCATTTATACAGTTGGGTTTTTACTGGAGCAATCTAGGTAAAGAACCTTGCTCAAGGGTACAGTAGCAGTGTCCCCCATCTGCGATTAAACCCACAACCCTCCGGTCAAGAGTCCAGAGCCCTAACCACTACTCCACACTGCTGACTGTCCAGAGCCCTAACCACTACTCCACACTGCTGACTGTCCAGAGCCCTAACCACTACTCTGCACTGCTGACTGTCCAGACCCCTAACCACTACTCCACACTGCTGACTGTCCAGAGCCCTAACCACTACTCCACACTGCTGACTGTCCAGAGCCCTAACCACTACTCCACACTGCTGACTGTCCAGACCCCTAACCACTACTCCACACTGCTGACTGTCCAGAGCCCTAACCACTACTCCACGCTGCTGCCTCAGTGATGTCTGTCTAGATGTGTGTCTATATTACATACAGTATATATAATACTCTCCAGCGATGGTGGAATGCTCTGCTTGCTTTCCAAAACTGTTTTATACAGAGCCACTCACAGCAAATTCAAAGTTTACTGAGCATAAACACATGAGAGATCTCCATGGCCCCCAGCAATAAATAAATAAATAACTGATCAGTGTCTGGCAGTCTATGTGTTCTAGTTAAATTATCGAATCATAATTATATTTTAAAAAACTGCTTTTTCACAAACCTCAATCAACAAGTACTCCTGGTAGAAAACATAACAATAATAAAGTTAAAGGTGGTAATTTTAGGTCAAACATTAACAGATCAATAAAATGACCCTGTGTGTATGCTTTTCAGACAGAATGTGACTGATGAGAGCCCTTACATTTAAATGTATCACTACAGAAGTATATATATATATATATATATATATATATATATATATATATATATATATATATATATATTTTTTTTTTTTAATTCAAATTCTATGTGTCCATCTATTATTTTTTCCCCCATTTTTCTCTGAATTTCGAATTCCCAATCGCTTTTCCCCTCACCACAGCAATTCAACACATGGCCCAGGAGACCCGAAGGTTCAGTGGGTGTCCTCCGATCCCATGACCAGGACAGCTTCCTTTTTCACCCAGGAATTCGAGAGCGGATGTCTTCAACCTACCAGCCTCTGGAGGACAAAGGCCAGCCCTGCAGGTGTCCGCCTGAGCGCACTGCGTGCCTGGCCAGCAGGGTTCGCTGCAGAGTGATGAGGAGAAGCAGTCCCTGCTGGTTTGCCTCCCTAACCTACAGGAGCATCAGAGCCAATGCAACGCTCCCTTCTGAGTCCTCAGCGAAGAAGAAGTGTTATAATAACTAGAAAGGATGCCGGGCAGAAACAAAAAATTAAATGCTTTTATTTCAAGGCAGCTACTTACTTGGTGTAGAATTATCAATAAGAAACCTGTAGGTGGGTCAGCAAAACATCTAATAGCATACATATATTGAAGCACTTTTTCGGCAGGTTTCACAGACCTGAGATAACATTATTTAGTCCAAGATTAGTGCTAATCGGGCTCTGTGAAACCAGCCATTTGTGTTCAGGGAATATAACTTAATTAAGCTTTTTTGCTTCTGAAAGCCTTTGTATGATGACTTACAGTGCACTCAAACTACTTGTAATTTACACTGGGACAAAGTAGTTAGCAAAAGTCAAGAGCTGTGTACTCTCCTGATAATAATAAACATGCTCCATGCAGAAACTGGAGTTCTGTTTTAGTAAACCAATTCAAATCGGGTTGTACAGTAAAGTATCATCTTAAACAATTAAAACAATTAAAACATTGGCACATTTAAAAAGTTTTTCGTTAAGTATACGGAAAACTACAAAGCGTTGTGTAATTCAATATGTTAACTTAACATGATTTAGCTGGCTTCATTTCACTTCATGATGCAAAATTAGTTAATTCTATAGGGCGGCGATGCAAAACTTTTGGCCATAACTCTGTGTTCTTGGATTCTAGTATAAAGAAAAATGGCAGGACGGTCCTATTTTAATGATTTAAATAAAGGCAGTATTTTGCTCGACTGCTTTTAAGAGGCTCTTGTGCATGTTCTGCATGGGCTTACTTCCAGGAATGAAAAGGAAAGTATTTATAGAAAGGGAGACGGGGGCTAGGAATGTACACAGAGGAGTTGTATTCCTTGCTGCTGATGGTGTCAGATTTTGTTCAGTCAGTTGTGATTGGTTTTCCTTTCTTACTATGTGAGGGACACTGGGACTGGCTACAATATTAAGGCATGGTGCTAGCCGGTCCGTGAGATCTCCCCCTCATAGTCTTATATTAACCTTCTTGAACATTGCTGATCTTTCTTTGTTTATTACGACAACTACTGTCCACATGGTTCTAGGTTAAGACCACCACATTCTTTTCACTTGAAGAAAAGAACAAAACATACTACACTCATGGGGGTTATACACTATACTCAGTTAGAAATGACTTCATGGTTTTTTCATTTAACACATTAAACCGTTACTAGCGACTTTCACTCCTGTGAAATTCCCAGAACTGTATAAGCAACTGGAGGCTGCGTTGTACAGGATATCGGCAGGCCGCACGCTTCATAGCCAAGCAGAATGTAACCGTAGCAACCCTGATGTTTTCATCTGGAGGGTTCTATCAGTTTCCGCACCAGTAATGTTTATGACTTAAATTCTTTGTAGCTTTACTGTGCTAAAAAAAAAAGCATTCACTTGCATTGAAAAAAGGGTTACCTTAGATGCAAAGCATTAAGGCAGAAGTATCTGGAAAGTAAACAGGCAAGGTCATTATAAAGGTATAGAGAGTGTATAAGGATCGATTCCTGGGAGCTTCTAGGGTTTAAGGCTCCATAAATGAAAGGGGTCAAGTTCAACTGAAACTAGACGTGCTGTTTTATAGCTTTGAAAAGGGTTTCCTGGAGAGCCTTTGCAAGCTTGCTGCCTACTGATAAATATTCCTGGGTGGGGGAAGGGGGGGCTCTTCAGAGCTACAAATATTGAAAGGCCTCCTAGATTTGTGGACACAGTTCTTTTTTTCCTACAACAGTTTTTTTTCTTCTTTAGGTATCTTTTCTATTATCATACAATATAGAAAATACATTATATAAGGAGACAAGAAGAATCCACCATTACTTACGATGGGGTTTAAAATAATGACCCTTGAATAAATTTGTCGAAGCAGAAATCACCCTATACACTATTTCTTGTAGTTTGAAATACATTGTTGAAAAAAATAAACAATGAAAGTACTTGTAATACCATTCCCTATGACTGAAACCTAAGTGTAACTGAAGCAACCAGGAGAACAGGTTACATGAAAAGGAACTGGACCATTTTGGCCCAACAAGCCTACTTATCCCTGTCTCAAAGTCCGTCTTTCTCCCCATATTTACTCTTTCTTAAGAAACACTTACCAGAACAGCATTACAGTGAATAGCAGATCCTTTTCCCCTAATTACTGTGTTGCATCACTTCTGACCATAAAGCCAATTAAAAAAAAAGTAAAATGAGAAAAGAATTCTGTTTTAATGAGTTTTACTGAAATAATGAGAGAAAACAGATAAAAGGAAGAACACGACCATTCTGATACATTATTAAAGTTTTTATTAAATCTATTTAAAATATTTAAATAGACTGAATGGAAATATGCAGTCAACTAACAACCCCAGGGAACAGGGAAATGCAGCAAAGTTGTGGGTGGGAGGAAAGCCACAGCAAGCTTTTGATAAAAATGTATGAGACAAACATTGCCAAATATTTGTCTAATTAGAACAGTTTGGTCTGGAAGACTGAGTATATGCCTCAGCAGAGCCTTTTCAGTGAAAAGCAGTTCATAGGTTTATATGTTTAGGAGAATAATGAGGGTTACAAGTGCGCCACAACATGATCAAAACTTGACCGCTTAATGAGAATTAATTGTTCGTTTGCATTCCCAACGGTACCGCACTTAAAATGTTCTTCATTTTTTGTTCTGTTTTTCTTTTTCTCAGCATCTTTTAATTCATAAACAGACTGTGCACATGTTTCAGTGCTTTTCAAATGCGTATTATATACTGTGGATATAAACTTTGATATGTCATTATGAGACCCTCCATTGGAAAGGAATGTTAAAAAGTAAATATTTGCAAAAGAATAATTGAATCTCATAATATAGGCAGGAAGGGGGAGTTTTGTTTTTTCTTTAATTTAACCGGAGCTATAAATAGAGCTCTTTCTTTTTCTTTGATTTAACCAGTGCTCTAAATAGAGCTCTTTTGTTTCTTTGATTTGATCAGGGCTATAAATAGAGCTCTTTCTTTATCAACCCTACTAAAATGCTCATTAATATTCACCACAGACATAAAGGCTGAAACCATTCTAGAGCCCTAAGTGTTTATTGGCGGGTGGCTTTTGTTGTTCTGTGGCACTGGAAGATGAAAAGTGCAGGTTGTAAATCAGGTCTTCAATTGGACCACCAGCTGCTTTGACAGGGGACTGGGTGAGCCAGAGCTATCCTACCAAGTCATCAGCATTGGGTAACGTAGGGGAGCACAAGGAGAAAGCCCAAGGCTTAACCCAAGTGAACACTTTGGTAACAGCTAATAAATTGCAATATATATATATATATACTGTATATATATATATATATATATATATATATATATATATATATATATATAGATAGATAGATAGATAGATAGATAGATAGATAGATAGATAGATAGATAGATAGATAGATAGATATACACACAGTATGTATGTACAATTACAAATTATTAGCTCTACATTATAATGTTTCATTTTGACGAGAGAAATTGATTTGAGACACCAGATGTTTACATGCCTGAAAACATTATTACTATTATTTTGTTTTTTGTAATGTTAAGTTTCCACATTAAAGAGCAAATATAGGGCAATATTCGTTTGTAATGGATTCAGGGTTGGTAAGCCATCAGTGCAATTACAGAATTTCACCATTTCCAGCATAAAACCAAAAACAGAGTACAGTATTCATTGAGAACATAGAAATTACCAGTCAACGAAAGAGATTTAGCTGTGGACCCTCTGTACTTAAACACAAGCGCTCCACAGCTGAGGTCATGCCTGTGGATGTTCTTTTAACTCTCTCCAGACTCATCACCGCCACATCTGTGAGTTATGAACAACAACATCTGGGTACTCATTCTGAAAAACGCCTTAATCATCCAGAGAGACAGCTTGAGCAAGAAAACGTTTGAGCATTAGTATGGTATACTTAATAACAAGATAATACAATGTTTTTAAAAAAAATTACAACCAGAAATGACAGCAGGGACAGCCATCTGTTATAAAATTACCCAAACCAATGTAGATATCTTTTTTCACCTCGTTGGATATCACTTTCATCTGTTGAACAGGTCATTCTAATAGTTTCCAAAATGAAAGAGGCTGCAAAAGCAGAAAATGGTGGGTGTCTTTGCAATGCAACAGGTTTATTGCTAGGCAACCAGACTGGAGCTTGAAATGAACAGAAAGGTAACCTGGGTACCCAGATATTTATAACAATGGGCATGCTGTTGGTACCAGGTTTTCTAACCGTGACAACCTATACCAATAACAGACATTTTAGATAATATTTGATAAGTGTTGGACTGAAGCAAAACGGCCATGAGTCAATGCTAAATGGGCCTACTCCATTATTCCTTTTTGCGATAATTTCTACAAAGAAGACCAGAGCACTGTCATAACATAAAATTAAACAAAGACTTCAGTGCTCCTTCCTTTACGACTTAAAGGTCCTCTTGGCCCTACCCTGAACCTGGCCCTGAAAGCGACCTCTGAAACAGTGAAAGGGTCATCTGTTTCAATGTCCAGTCACTTCTTAGCCTCTTGGAAAGGATGGAAAACAAAGGTGAAAGTGTCAGGTGTCCACTTGGTCCAGGCCTGACAAAACTCCATACACATACATCCCCTTAGGGCCACCGAATGAAAACGACTTTTATTAATTAATCAGATACTGAACGCCGGTATTGACAGTTGTCTGGGCCAACCACTGTCATGGTAAAAAAAAACATAGTAAAATTCAATTCTTTATTATTTACCATGGATAAGAACCCCATTGAGTTCTGCATCTCATTTCCAAGGGTGTCCTGGGAGGCTGTGTAATGTGTAATGTGCATGTGTCTGTGGTTAAATATCAATATGCTTATAGGGGGCAAGACAGATTGCATCGATCAATAACGCAGTCCATTATTTGAGTGAATAAATGCATTATAATTGAACTGCAGACAGGTGGTAGTGATCCATTTTACAAGCACCCTGGGAGACTTCTTATCCAAACTGCGTTGGTTAAACACTTCATGTATTAAAGTGAATGATTACTCAATTGCTATGGTGACAAAGGTATGTTCTTCTGGCTAGAGCACTACAACATCTGCTGTAAGTACGTGATATGATTATATTTTAGCCATAATGCTGTCAAGGCTGCCAAACTAGAGCTCATCTTTTACTGCCAGTCTCACCCTTAATTTGATTTTCCTGCTATGGATAATATTATATTACTGGGTTCTCCGCAAAACCAAAATGCTTTCATAAGCAACTTCGGTGCCAGTTTTCCAAAGATTACTAGCTTTTTTAAATGGGAAGATCAGATGTTTGGTTATACTATATATATATACTCCATTCCATACTAACATTCGACCCAATCTTAAGGGTACGTTTCCATGCAGTAGGTCACGATGTGCAACTTGTAAATAGATTCCCAGCAACACAGTAGTTAAGGGAGCAAAATCCTCATTTACTATCCATGATACTTTTACTTGCATTAGTAAAGGAATAGTATATTGCATTGGCTGCATCAAATGTAACAAGCTATATATTGGTGAAACAAAACGACGCTTGGCTGATCGCTTCGTGGAACATCTGAGAAGTATACGAATTAACACCTCTACCTTTCCTGTCGCCATACATTTTAACAGAAATGACTACACTATAGAAGACATCACAATTTGTGGGATGGTTCAATGCTATGGAACTAATGCTGTCAGGAAACAAAAGGAATGTGAACTTATTTTCAAACTAGGCACTTTGGAGCCATTTGGAATGAACATTCTATTCTGAGGTCATCATCATCATCATCATCATCATCATCATCATCATCATCAACATTCTGGAATTTTGTTTAAAAGACTACTTGTTTGTTTTTTTATCAACTTCTTAAAGCACTGTTTTTTTGTATTCAGCCGATGAAGTCCGAAACGTCCTGATAATTGATTTGTAATCAATTATTCTACTTTTCTTTTTTCTTATATATATATATATATATATATGTGCAACATATCGAAACGTTGGGCAGCTGGCTCTTTGAGCTAAAATATATATATATAATTTCACTGTTAAAAAGAAATGTAAGCATATCCAAGCAAGACATACTAAATCACTGTTTTACTAGTTTGTAGATTATTATTTAGTGCTGTCTTGTGCATTGCCAGTTTTACATTCCTTTCATCAATGGAATTTTGGATGGGTAACTGATAAATACACTAGTGCCACAAGCAGTCACTCCCTGTGTGTGATGACAAAGGGATTACAGGTTTTAGAGCACTTCGAAATTTGAATGGGTAATATGCAGTTGTTGATTTACATCCATTTGGTTACCGCTTCAGACACGTAGGTGCCCAGTCTTTCTTACAAACACAAGGTGAGGCCCAGAATGGCCTTCTTTAAAGACCAGCCTACGTTTACATTACCGAAATGTTTTCTAATTGGGGTGGCATTATAGGGCAGCAGTGTGGAGTAGTGGTTAGGGCTCTGGACTCTTGACTGGAGGGTTGTGGATTCAATCCCAGGTGGGGGATACTGCTGCTGTACCCTTGAGCAAGGTACTTTACCTAGATTGCTCCAGTAAAAACCCAACTGTCTAATGGGTAATTGTATGTAAAAATAATGAGTAGAAATAATGTAATTGTATGTAAAAAAAAAAAAAAAGTGATATCTTGTAACAATTGTAAGCCACCCTTGATAAGGGTGTCTGCTAAGAAATAAATAATAATATCAGATTAGACAAGGTCTTCAATGGCCACAGAGTAGACAGGTACTCAGTTTAAAGAACGCTTGCTTGACAAGTAAAGCTACTCCTTTTCCAAGATACGGCATTATGAGAAGCTGACTCTTTTTTTCTTTTTTTTTTAGGGTTTTAGGCATAATATTCGCACATGTTGGAAAACAACTTAATAACCAAGGTCAGTGAAGATGGTCAACAGAGATTCTCTTCAGACGTTTCTGTGTACATTCCAACAGTGAAGGTCGACAAACACAGAGGATGGATTGGCTCTGGGTTCTGCCCCAGATGTAATAATGGAACAGGAGCGGAATTCGCTCACTGGTCCTTTGTTGGGAAAGGAGAGCTAAAGAAAGGCTTTGTCGATGATCACTGGGATGCCCCTGATCTGCACATGGAATGTGCTTCTCTAGCGTCACACAAAGTGTAACTCCAATCAGTCTCCGTCGAAATACCCAGAAGCAATTCAATTAAGAACAAACCAGAAGTGCCCTTTTCAGCCAGGGCAATAAAACTCATCAGTCGAACACAGATGTACAAAATGACCCGGTCATTGTCAGCGACAGGAGGTGTACTGTGAACGCAAGGATGTCTTAAACTGGAGGAATACGCAGGCATTGTAATACATGCTGTCTGCTTTTCTACATAGAATACAACAGAAATCAGGATTATGCTTTTTAAAAGATTAAAAGCATAATTTCCAAAATATGCAAAATGAGAAACCCTAGATTATGGGGGTTAAGTAGCAATTTTGTTTTAGTGCTTTTTTTTGTTGTTGTTTGGTGTTTTTTGTGGCAAAATTTAATTTGGATCAGTTTTGCTCTCAAAGAAAAAAGGACTTTAGAACTTTTGAATATTTCAAACTCTTGTAATTGTTGTTTGAGTTCTAGTTTTCTTCCAGTGTGTTAATATTGTATTTAATAAGTAGCGTGGTCACTTCACACCTCTGAATACTTATCTGATAAGACAGGGTCTTGAATGGCCACAGAGAGAGGATTATTAGTATGTCATGTTAGTCAAATCCCTGACTTGTAGTCTTTATGTATTGGCAGTTGTCGTGTTTCATATCCAAGGCTGCACATGTTACTGACACTTCTCAAGGAAAGAAATGCTCAATAGACAGGGACTGTTCTTGAGAATAGAAACTTTGCTATATATTTCTACCACCAGCTTACAGGTATTAGAAGTTGCAATAATTGCAGAATGAGGTACTGCATACAGTACCTCCAGAACAATTTAAACTTTCTTCAGATTTGTCATGCCAAACCAATACATAACAACACATGGTGGTCCTATAGAGTATAGAACACCCAAGGCTTCTGATTTTTTGGAATGCCTAAATGAAAATGAATACCCAACTTACCGTTGTTTCTATTCACTTTTAATATAGGCTAATGTGCAGAACATACTGGAAGGGGTCATGACCTTAGCTGTAAAACTCAACAAGCACTTGGAATAATGGCAACAACAAACAATGAACCTTTTGAAAAAGATTTAACATCAAATGAATCACTTTTTATTGTTGTTTGCTAAAAGGTCTTCTAAAATGGAAGTTATTTGAAGCACCATGCTTAAGGCTTACTTTAGTTTTATTATTCATATGTTGATGGGTTCATTAATATGTCTTATTTATATCTATGTAAATCGATAATTTAACTGCATCACAATCTTAATGTAATCATTATTTTAGCTAACTTTAATACAGAATCATTATACAACGTCAACATGTATCTGATGTTTAATTAGGGTTGTATTGAACACAATATTAAGTGTACAGCAAGAAAATGGTAGCTCTTTTTCTTGTGGTAAATGAATACACAACTGTTCCTGAATAAAATGGTTAAACATGTTCAAGACATCTGCTTTTTGGATAGGAGGGGCGTGCTTCCCGTGGGACGACCACTAGATTCTATTTAGGTTATGTAATCTTTTTTTATATATGTGTGCATTGGAGCACTTTGTTGTGTAACCCTTCTTTTGCGTGAAGGAGACACCGCACTCTCAAGAGGGCAGTCAAACGCCCCCGAGCTGCACAAGCAAGGGCAGCTGAAAGCAGTGTTTTCTTTCCGTCTTCTGCGATACTAACTGAAGAGCGCGGTATGCGGGTCTAGGTAAACAGTGTGGTCTTTTCAGCCAGATGCATCCAGAGGGATTGGGAGCACCACGGCAGAGTTTCAGCTTAACTTCAGCGTGAGAACACTTCTTCCAGTCAGCTACTGCTGCTGTGTTAAAAACTATGGCTATCTTTCAACTGTAGACTGTCTTCTGTCTTAGAATAATAGTCAACAAAGTTATTTGGGCAATAAAGTTTGTACCTTGTAATACTTTTTACACTAGTTTTCAAAGGAAACGTGATGAATGTATTTCTATTTTTGTATTGTTTTTATTTTATTTTAATTTGTTCAGTCTTCCCAGTTCTGATGTCAGTCTAAGTGTAGAAGTTAAATTTTAACTCACTCAATGTGCGAATCGCCCTTTGGTGGAAGGCAGGAGAATTCAACCGCATCCCAGACATCAGAGAAAATGTAACCACCACCAGAATCTCACGCATTGTATTCACTTTGACGACAGCTAAATCACTTATTGTATAATCTCACAGAGGACAACACCATGGGCAGTGGAAGCAGTAGAGAGAAAAAGATTTCATCTGGATTACAAAAAGAAGACCATATGTACATAAATAATAAAGAAAGGAACGGAGATGACAGTGATCCCAAAGAGGAAAAGCGCTTGTATAAATCCTACAAGATTCAGCAACTTTCCGACTTCAGCAAGTCTAGCAACAGGTCTGGCCTGGGCTGCCACAGCGAAGGACACGACTCTGATTTTTCAATCGACGACGATGAAGACGACATAGAAGGGGAACGAGATAGAGTTTTGGCAGAATACGAAAGTCGTGATTTTTACTCGAGCAGAAAACATCAAAAGAACTCCTTTCTCAGATCAAACACCTACAGTTTTTGTAATTCAAGACAGGTGTACAAGGAATCCGACTTTAATTCGACGCCTTATATTCAGAAAGTGGACCAGATGAGAACTAACAAACAGACTGCCTTGGGGCTCTTTGGCTCAAAGGACGCACAACACTACGACCGCGTCCAGATGTGTGAAGGCACGGTGGTCAGTCCTTCGGAAAACAACATACCGGTATTTAACAACAGAGACAACTGCAGCCAAAACATGCAGAGAAATGTAAGTGACAAATTAACCAACACAGAGTTGTTAATTCACAAAGTTTCTTAACATCAATTAATCGTATGCCATGTTGATTCTATACTGTCTGTTCACTGGGGAAAATTATTTCTGCATATATGTCCTCCTGTGTTATTTATTATTATATGTAAAAGTAAGAATCGAGAGCGAATTGAATCAGTGGTGTGGCTATAGGCTTATTCACAGATATTTGTTTAGTTACTGTTGTATTTATTTAAAAAAAAGTTTATCTGTTATCAGTTTTCTTATAATTCTCTTCATTTGCCTATTGATACAATAGTTTGTAGCAGTGTTTCGACATGTAAATTGTAACAATTCTGCAGTTCAGGACAGGTTTGTGTATTAATTAACTGGAATTTATAGCTGACGCTATTTAGTGTGGTTAAAAAAAATATGAATGGCTCTTTATCCTCAGTACATTTTTGCTACGCTGTCATAATTCCTATCCCATGTCTTGTAAAAACAGTTGCCACGCAGCTACCACATGTGTTGGAAAATTTAAATTCTTACATTAAAAATACGTTAAACTCATTTTATATAAAGCCTGACTATCTACACACTTACACGTACAAATATCTGTAGGCTATTGAAAATCGTAAATATCTCACAGACCAGTTGTTTAATAAAGGAAACGGTCGACATATTCCGTGCCATGATTCAATTTAAAGACGTAAACAGAGCATTTTTCCAAGTTCCCAAATTAGATTACTCCATAACGGTTTTTTTTTCTCTATTTTTTTTTTCTATGATCATTAACAATATAGGGCAGTTTATCGTGGAATATATAAATATTTAACCAGTGGTGTGCCACAGGGATCAGTATTAGGTCATCTGCTATTCCTAATCCTAATCTACATTAATGACTGATTCTGGTATAGTAAGCAAACTTGTTAAATTTGCAGACGATACAAAAATAGGAGGAGTGGCAAACACGGTTGCAGCAGCAAAGGTCATTCAAAATGATCTAGACAGCATTCAGAACTGGGCAGACACATGGCAAATGACATTTAATAGAGAAAAGTGTAAGGTACTGGCAGGCAATAAAAATGTGCATTCTATATATCATATGGGAGATACTGAAATTGAAAGGAATCTATGAAAAAGACCTAGGAGTTTATGTTGACTCAGAAATGTCTTCATCTAGACAATGTGGGGAAGCTATAAAAAAGGCCAACAAGATGCTTGGATATATTGTGAAAAGTGTTGAATTTAAATCAAGGGAAGTAATGTTAAAACTTTACAATGCATTAGTAAGACCTCATCTAGAATATTGTGTTCAGTTCTGGTCACGGATATTGCTGCTCTACAAAGAGCGCAAAGAAGAGCGACCAGAATTATCCCAGGTTTAAAAGGCATGTTGTATGCAGACAGGCTAAAAGAATTGAATCTATTCTGGGGTCCAGTTCAAGGGTAGGGCCAATAGAATGTGTGTGGGTTTCTGCACCCTCATTTGCATAAAAGGGTCAGTTTGGGTCACTTTTGTTCCTGGAAGTTGCTGTCAGAGCTGTCAACTCTGAACCTGCCAGCGAGAGCAGCATCAATAAAGAGTGTCAGTTTCCCAAGAGTGTCTCCGCTGTCTCTTCTGCCTTGCCGACATGCTACATTGGCGTTAGAAGTGGGATGGAGATCGATCCAGGCAGCATGAAGCAAGAACCGACAAGAGACAGAGGGATGATCAGTGTGCTGGAGAGGCTGCTCCAGTGGGAGAAGGAGTCCTCCTGTGAGGCAGACCAAGTTTTGGCCAGCGCCAGAGCTGGGCTCTGGGAAGGGTCACTATGAGGACCAAGATGGAGCGAGCGGGGGAGGCAGAGTGACCATCAACCAACGGCGGAGAGTGGTGCTTACCAGCAGCAGAGCGCAAGGGGCCCGACTGTCCCTGACTCACCTAGGAGTGGGAGGATGTGACCCTGGAAGACAGCAGCACCATTCTCTGGCCCGCAGTCCGGGGAGGCAAATGAGAGGGAGGTGAAGCCGAACAGGACACCACGCAACTGTCTGAGATCCTACGGGAGATCGTGGCTGTCCAGCCGTCCATTTTGGGGCGGTCGGCCCCACCACCACCATCTACCCACCGCCACTGCTGGGGATGCGGTCAACCAGGCCACATCTGTGCTAACTGCTCCAGGCAAACGAGCGTGGGCCAATGTAACAGGAACTATCGATCCACTCCTCCAACCCCAACCTGAATGCAGCACACACCACGCCAACCATCGTCGGGTAAAGTTTGGAACGATGAATCAGAGTTGTCCTACACCGCGACCGCCTTGCTACTTACCAGTGGCGGGCCCCATCTCAGCAGTCGCCACGCCACTGCACTCCCTGCCGGAACAGGCCCCCCCCAGTGCCAAGCGTGGTTGCAACCTAAACGGACTGACGGGACGCTGAATTGCTTTTTGGGGACTAAAAGAGCGAAGGTGGGGGCAATGTGACATTCTCTGTGTTATCTGTGTTTTCTTTTGTTGTGCTCCGTCTATAACCGCATTGTGTTATTAATGTTGTCCTGGATATACCTGATGTGAGTGGCTGTTAAAATGTCTGTTTTTATTGGGTCAAGTTCAAGGGTAGGGCCAATAGAATGTGTGGGTTTCCACAGACTCATTTGCATATAAGGGTGCGGGACCGTTGTTTTTCTTCTGCCTTGCCAACACGCTACAATATTTATGAAACTTTGGATTTTTATCCAGCTGTTTCATTGGTCAAAAGAAGGTCACATGGCCATCTATAAAACTCAGCATTGCCTGTAAAAGTGGTCTATATTGCACGTAGCAGGTAATATTGAATTTGATTACATCATCAAGAAAGTTTTTGTCAGGCTCCCTCACACAGAGAAAACACCCGCTGTACTTTTCTGCTTCACCTGTGCAGAGATAGTTACTTCTACTGGTTCATTAAAAAATATACAACATATCTTCATCAAAAGGAAAAAAGGACACCTTCAGTGTGTGTGTAAAAAATATGTATTTTTAATTTAAAATGTTTCCGTTCCTGTCGGCATTATCAAAGTTTTTTTCCCTCCCAATCACGCCTGAGTGTCTTGGCAGCCGCCACGCCTTCCTCTGAAGTAAATAACAAGACAACAAAAACTGAATAAATTGAAACCTTCAGATACTTCTAACTATTTTTTTGCAACCGTTTTGATCCTACCACCATTTTCAATATTTGTTTCCCTCCCAGTCACATCCCATCCCAGCAAAGCTCCTGCCTCACTTAACTTTTGTTTTGTTTCTTTCTTAGTCACAAATTGCGAAAGGTTTCATAAAGCAAATATCGACTGCCACTATCGCCATATATCAGAAAATGATTACCCCTGGGGAAGGCAGTACTGACCTCCAGGGACAATATGGCCCTCAGCCTTTGGATTAGGGTTGCCAACTAGCCCCATCATTCTGGGACACTTTAAGACAGAGCAGGATTTTTAACTAAATAGTTTTAAATCAGCAAGTAAAGTGAGTGTGAATTGTGTGAGAAGCTTCAATAAAAGTGTTTAATTGCGGTGGCGATTCTATCGGGAGAGCATCATATTCAAATCGTATTGCATGAAATTTGATATGGTAAACATTATCTATAAAAATATGCAATTCCATCCTTATAGGGAATTTTGCAGTCACCTGCACTCTTTCTAGTTTAACCTTGTGGTTAAGTTTCTATTTATTTAATATTTCTTTCTGCTTCAGACAGTCCCGCCACAATCAGACAAACACAGCAAATCAGCAGGCTTTATAGGTCTGATTGATGGAAACTATCCTCACCGGAAGTAATTCCCATCCCCGGACAGGTGTGTGCTTTTGGTAACAATATAATCCCTGCCAGTCAGTGCTGCCCTCTCTCTGGGGCAATCATTTTCTGATATGTGACTGAAAACTATGTTGCTTTTGTGTGTGTATGTTGATTATGTTTCTTTTATTTTTTACCTGTAAACACACTAACGCACCCTCATTATTAATATAAAGGACTCCCAGAAGCAGGGAAAGACCCAAGATTTGAAGACCAACAATTTGGCAGACATGTGAGTACCTTGCTCTCCATATTATTCAGTTGCCGCTTAATGTATAAAATCAAGTACATATAATTTATTTAAAAGAAATTCATTCCTCATAACTTCAATGCAAATAAATGGCTAGAGAGATACATAGGAAACAACAAAACATTTGGAATTGCCATTTAATCAACACCAGTCTGTCCTCTCTGTGATTACTTAATGTAATTGTCTGTAGTGTCGTTCCATGCCAGTAGCCTGGAATAAAACAAAGTATCTGTAATTAACACAAAAAACTACAAAGAAATACATCTGTTAATTATTTATTTGTATTTATTTATTTGCTTTAATGTGTACAACAACCATTTGTTCAACCTTTAAAAGTCTTTAATTTCTCTAAAACCATCTGGAAATTATATTTAATAATGCATACAATTTATTTTCATCAATAATATTTTCCTAAGAACCTAGCTTTACTTTATTATTATTATTATTATTATTATTATTATTATTATTATTATTATTATTATTATTATTATTATTATTATTATATAATTGCACATAACTATTTAAAATTATTTTATAGAAGCTGACTGTTTTTGGGTGCTAGCTTTCTGAGGATAAAAATAACAGATTACAAATGTCACTGCCATTAAAGTTACAAAGACTTCCATCCACAGAAGGTGTAATGGAATATCATAACAAGTGGTCCTGCATTGGTCCATGGAAATCCGACTAGCAGTTCACAAGCAGATGGTCTCAATAACAATTGCTATGGTTTTCTAACTTGTATATTAACAGTAAAGCAGTATATAATATTATAAGAAGGCATATAATATTATAGGAAGGCGTGCTTCTCTTATTGTATTACCTGTACTGTAACACTTGAAATGTATTTGCTTACAATTGTAAGTCGCCCTGGATAAGGGCGTCTGCTAAGAAATAAATAATAATAATAATAATAATATGACACTCATGGTGTGATACCCACAGCCTGTTTACTTCCCTCATATACTCCCCTGCAATTACACCTATAATATCACAGAATATTCTACTGCCTTCCTTCTACTCCCTGTCGTTTTCAGATTGCACAGCAGCAGTGAGAATCCAGCCCCGGTTCTCTATGACGGCTTTGAAGAGGAACTCATGTCCAGCATAGAGCGAGAGTACAGCTGATAAACAGATAAAGGCAACATATCTAAAACAAAGGCACTTTACATTGCAAAAACACTACAGTTTGTTCAAAGAGGTGGCAAACTCATTCAAGAAATAGCAACGTGGATCAAAATAAAAAAAATACAGAATCTGTTTTCTGAAAACAGTGTTTCGGTTAAACATGTGATGTTTTGTGTAGGAAAGGCAAGACTCCTTTGGTAATTTGTAATGACAGAATTCTTGACATAGGGGGGTGTATGACAGATTCCTGAAAGGTATTGACATTGTTCTGGAGTGAGTTGTTATTATCACTTCTATTCCTTCATTGACTGTTCCTCATGAAACCAGAAATGAGTGCAGTCTTGGATACAGAAGCACCTGCCAACCAAGCACCAGTTTTGTAAAGAAGGATCAGATCTGCTGCCTTGCCAGTCAACAATGAAACTGATGTGCAACAGGGATATGCAGCTTTTATAATATGTATATATCTGTAACATAATATGCCAGGGATGACGTTTGCATAACAAATTCATTAATATTTGTCCATACTGACTGCGCGGAAAATATTAATTCCATGGTCTGAAAACTGAGCAAGAACCATTTTATTATGTGCCTCAATCCATTAATATCACAGCACACAAATTAAACATAATGTCGAAACTGAGGGAGAGAATGTTTTTCTAACGCTGCTCTCTGGCGTTTGAGTTATTTGAGCCCCTTTCAGTATGCTTCATTTCCTGACTTCGCCCAAAATACCTTAATTGTGCTGTGCTAGCCTGAGAAGGCACTCCACTCCACAAAGCCTGAATTTATTCAGCTGGAGTTCTGGAGGGAAATCCCAGACGACTCAAATGTCGACCAAGCTGCTGTGTCTGTGTACCTAATTAGCGCCACCTTCTGTATTTTAAAATGAAGTACAACCATTTAGATTTCATTGTATCTATTTGCAGGAAAGTGACAGCTGGTTTATTTCCTATTGATTAATAAAACAAGTTATTCATAAAAATATTATTCATTAAACATTTTTTTCAATTTGTAACCAATTTATCAAATGTACTTCTTACAAAAATACATCCCGCTGATATAAGTATGTAATTTAAAGTTTTGTAATCTTTTTTTGAAGCACCATGTCCTCTTGTTGTTGTTAGCATGGTTGGAAACAGTTTAGTTTAAGTGTCAGTTATGTTATTACTAATATCAGGAGACTGGTGCAATGAAGTGTTTTAAAACATGAACACTGTTGTTCCTGGGGGTTGTACAGAATTGCATTTTTTTTAAACCAGTTTCATGAGCTCTGAGGTAGGAATCTCATTGGGCTTGAAAATGTGATAAATGAGAAATCATAAACAAAAAAGTCAGGGCTAACTGCTTTATTGCAAGACCTCCCATTAAATGTGTCAAACCTTTAAAATGATGTTTAGAAATGCTTTCTTATGCATCCCTAAAGTAAAATGCAGTCTAATGTAATTATTTTATAGTTTCAATAAGATCAATTTAAAGTACCCTGCATTGTTAACACCAGATGTCCACAAAAGGACAAAAACTTTCTGTGAAAGTTTGCATTCATTCATTTTTTTAAATAGAAATCCCAATTGATTCAGATATGCAAGATATCCTATATATATATATATATATATATATATATATATATATATATATATATATATATATATATACAGTACTGTGCAAAAGTTTTAGGCAGGTGTGAAAAAATGCTGTAAAGTAAGAATGCTTTCAAAATAGACATGTTAATAGATTATATTTATCAATTAACTAAATGCAAAGTGAGTGAACAGAAGAAAAATCTAAATCAAATCCATATTTGGTGTGACAACCCTTTGCCTTCAAAACAGCATCAATTCTTCTAGGTACACTTGCACAAAATCAGGGATTTTGTAGGCATATTGTCAGGTGTATGATTAAACAATTATACCAAACAGGTGCTAATGATCATCAATTCAATATGTAGGTTGAAACACAATCATTAACTGAAACAGAAACAGCTGTGTAGGAGGAATAAAACTGGGTGAGGAACAGCCAAACTCAGCTAACAAGGTGAGGTTGCTGAAGACAGTTTACTGTCAAAAGTCATACACCATGGCAAGACTGAGCACAGCAACAAGACACAAGGTAGTTATACTGCATCAGCAAGGTCTCTCCCAGGCAGAAATTTCAAAGCAGACAGGGGTTTCCAGATGTGCTGTCCAAGCTCTTTTGAAGAAGCACAAAGAAACGGGCAACGTTGAGGACCGTGAGACGAGTGGTCGGCCAAGGAAACTTACTGCAGCAGATGAAAGACACATCATGCTTACTTCCTTCGCAATCGGAAGATGTCCAGCAGTGCCATCAGCTCAGAACTGGCAGAAAACAGTGGGACCCTGGTACACCCATCTACTGTCCAGAGAAGTCTGGTCAGAAGTGGCCTTCATGGAAGACTTGCAGCCAAAAGCCATACCTCCGACGTGGAAACAAGGCCAAGCGACTCAACTATGCATGAAAACACAGGAACTGGGGTGCAGAAAAATGGCAGCAGGTGCTCTGGACTGATGAGTCAAAATTTGAAATATTTGGCTGTAGCAGAAGGCAGTTTGTTCGCCGAAGGGCTGGACAGCGTACACGAATGAGTGTCTGCAGGCAACAGTGAAGCATGGTGGAGGTTCCTTGCAAGTTTGGGGCTGCATTTCTGCAAATGGAGTTGGGGATTTGGTCAGAATTAATGGTCTCCTCAATGCTGAGAAGTACAGGCAGATACTTATCCATCATGCAATACCATCAGGGAGGCATCTGATTGGCCCCAAATTTATTCTGCAGCATGACAACGACCCCAAACATACAGCGAAAGTCATTAAGAACTATCTTCAGCGTAAAGAAGAACAAGGAGTCCTGAAAGTGATGGTATGGCCCCCACAGAGCCCTGATCTCAACATCATTGAGTCTGTCTGGGATTACATGAAGAGAGAGAAGCAACTGAGGCTGCCTAAATCCACAGAAGAACTGTGGTTAGTTCTCCAAGATGTTTGGGCCAACCTACCTGCCGAGTTCCTTCAAAAACTGTGTGCAAGTGTACCCAGAAGAATTGATGCTTGATGCTGTTTTGAAGGCAAAGGGTGGTCACACCAAATATGGATTTGATTTAGATTTTTCTTCTGTTCACTCACTTTGCATTTAGTTAATTGATAAATATAATCTATTAACATGTCTATTTTTGAAAGCATTCTTACTTTACAGCATTTTTTCACACCTGCCTAAAACTTTTGCACAGTACTGTATATATATATATATATATATATATATATATATATATATTGCAGCTTCTCTTAACAAATATTTTGTGTCTGCTGTTTTCACTGGTCTTTACTATGTGTAATCTAGTTTATAAAACATGTATTCAGTGTGAAGATGCGCTATGTAGAAATGTCAATAAAAATTCTGCATTTTACATAGCTTGGTCTACTGTAATGTTTTCCTTTAAAATGTTTTATTGCATTGTATATATAAAGGTCAAAGTGAAGGGTGGAGTTGATGTCTCCCAAAGTGTTACCAATATGTAGTCTGGTTGACAAAAATATATAAGCTCTCTTTACAGGGATGCTTAAATATAAATAAACACATTTATAGGAGGTCCCATGCGGTTTGATTATGGCTCAAATCACAAGTGGAATTAGTCCACCTTACAAAACAGCTGCACAGTTTCACACGTTTGCACGACTTCTTGAGAGAGGTCAAGTTAATTTAACACAAATACAAAAAGAAACTAGTCAAATTAATTGTGCCAAGTGGTGCACAGAAGCAGCATTTCAGTAGAATAATCTTAGCATCAGTGGAAGCAAGTTTTGCAGTGTGCAGGGTATCAATAGTAAAAGCTTACATACAGCTGGTATACACTGAAAGATACGGTCATTCTGTGAAATGAGCTCATGTTGTGATGAGCAACAACAGGTGCTGGGCTTATTGTGTTTTAGAAAAAATTAAAAGTAATCAGTAAATGGCCTGTGAGGTTTTAAATATACAGTCAAATGTGTTTCTAGTTTTAAATTTGCACACAAAAAAAGGCTTCATAAGGAACTAGGAGCTCGATATTGACGGATACAGATAATTAAGCAAAACAGAATCAATCCGGAAATGGAAATGCTGATGGAGGAGGAATGTCTCCAATGCACCCACAGTATTGTTCAGGACTCGTGCTTTCACTTCCCTTATAGAGTCATCAATTATCCTTTCCAAGTATACACTTCCCCATTCAGAGCAATGCCTTTGAACTTTTTTGTGCACAAAATGGAATGTGACACTGTGGTACAGCATCTGCTTCACAAGACAACCAATTACAGTAGCCTACCCTCTCAGCACAACTCCACAACCATAGCCTGTGAATCTGGACTCCGATTGGCTGGGTCTTGTTACCGGGTAACAGATGAAAGCCAAAGAACTGCATCTACCCATTCACTCTCTATATTTGTTAACATTTATAACACCTATGGAAAAACCTTACCGTTGCTTAGATCTAGTATAGCAGTACAGAATCACAATATCATGTATATGACTGGTTGATTAATAATTTGATAACAAATAAAATCCACTGACAAAGGTTGAAATGGAAGCACATTGGAATACAGTATATTGTTATTGTTTGGACAGCGACACAGCCAGACGATTTTCATTAATGATTTAGAAAAGTTAAGCCAGCAACTGATAAGCTAGTATGGTTTTCTACAGAAGCACACTTACTAAATATTATACAAAAGGATCGAACAGGTATTTGATGGCATCTATATCAAATTGGTATTATTGTCTTCATTTGCACAGCCAGTCAAGGGCAGGGAAGGCCTAATGATAACTGTTTCTCAAGATACTGTTAAAATGTTACATTCAAAATTCTTGTTGCTATGAAATATTACGGCTTTCTTTTGTAAAAATGTTTATTAAATATAATGTAAAGCGATATAGTACATAATCACAGTGAAGGATACGGTCTTTTTACAAATCTTTTACATAATCATAGCATTTTAACATTTGCGTAAAAATATTCCAATTAATAAATGCAATTCAGTACATACTTTCATATAGAGATATACATAGATACATACATTCAGACATTCATACATAAATGAGTACTTCAGACAAAGGCTTTGGCAAAAGAGTGCATTCTTTTTTAGAAGATTACTTACAACACAGTAAGCACATTTTTCCTTTAAAAATCGATAAGCAAGTTCAGTGCAAGGTCTGCTTTCTATCAGCTAGTAGCAGTCTCTTTACAACAAACCGTCAGACTCATATCCGACTGTCATATTTAAGCGGATGGGTTATTTTGAAGCAGGAGCAAGCACATCTAGTGGAAGAACGTGGTTTGAAGCCGAGTGTTTCTCT
Source organism: Acipenser oxyrinchus oxyrinchus (assembly GCA_030684275.1). Taxonomy (NCBI): domain Eukaryota; kingdom Metazoa; phylum Chordata; class Actinopteri; order Acipenseriformes; family Acipenseridae; genus Acipenser; species Acipenser oxyrinchus. The sequence goes on along the minus strand of CM060252.1, from coordinate 8,434,340 downwards.
GTGGTTATCCTGTTCAGTTTTCCCATTTCAGTTTGCCAGTTCGGAACTCTTTTGGTGGTCATGTGACGGCGAGCATGTTTTGTCAGGTGGTCGCTGCGCATGAAGCGTCGCTCACACACGGGGCACACAAACTTCTTTTCTCCGGTGTGAGTCCTGCGGTGGCGTGAAAGCTCATCGGAACGGGCAAACTTTTTATCACAGCCTTCCCAATTACAGCTGAACGGTTTTTCACCTAAAAATAAACAAATACAAAAATTACATAAACAAGGAAAAACCTTTTTTCACACTTTAATAACCCAACTTAGAACAACACCAGTATACATCTATTAGGGCTTGTACTGGTTTTACTGACATTAAAATATATATTTATTCACGTATTATATACAATACAGGTGGATCTAGCATGAAGCAGTACTTACACCCAACCCCGACACCTAGCCTGACCTTCAAACTGATTCGCAGACCTCCTTCAGCTGTAATTGTATTTTATCTAGTGATATTAATAAGGTGCTGGTATTAAGAACCACCATCTGTTTAGATCATTAACAAGACCCCATGATGCTCCTACTTTCCTTCCTTACCAAGTTTTAGTGTTGAAATCTACAAACATTAGCAACTGATTCTGTTTATAGTTATTTCTAATTAACACATTTGTGTGTGTGTATATATATATATATATATATATATATATATATATATATATATATATATATATATATACACACACACACACACACACATACACACACATATTTACCTGTGTGAGTGCGAAGATGTGCTTTGAGGTGGGAACTCTTGAAGTAAGTCTTCCTACAACCTGGGAAGTTGCAAACATAATTCCGTCTCCGACAAAAGTCCGTCTGCGACGTACAGCTGGGACCTGAAGGCAGAAAGACTGGCGCAGGAGCCAGGGGCAGTAACTTTGTGTTCCCAAGGGTAATTACAGTCTGTGGGGACTGATGAAGCGGTGCAACATGGGACTGTGGAAGGACAAACATGACAGTGCCTTGTGGTACCACTTGGCCTCCCATAAGGAATGGTTGTGAAAAAGGAGACATCTGGGGTAAAATGGGTTTCACCCTACTTGCGTGTGGCTGTGCAGTCTGGATGAAAGTGGGTATCATTCCGGCCTGACTGCCTACATGGCAGATTACAGGAGGGCTAGCCAAAGGAGCAGTTGGCATGGAGCTGGCTACAGTTTTATTTTCAGTTTCCCTGCTATTTTGTGGCACTACTGATGATGGTGCTAGTACATGCAATGTCTGTTGGTCCTGTTTTTCTGAACAAGACATTTCGTTCGCAGCGGGATTTCCCGTACAGTCCTGTACAGTCTTTAAGAAGGTACGTTTGCTGTTTTGCTGGTGTTGGTCTGCTGAAGGAATGTGCTGGCAAGGGGAGCTGTCAGCAGTGTGACGTATTACGCTAGTTGCCATGGCTCTGCAGGGATGGGAGGCAGTCTGTTGCTGGGGTGACTTCACGGCGGGAAAGGCTGTAAAATCTACCGGTGCAAGCCTCGCACTGCCAGATACTGTGCCACTTGATAAACCAGTTGAGCATATGCCGGAGTTTGCAATGACAGTTTTTGGTACAAAAAAAGTCAACTGTGACGATGCAAGGATGGAGGAGGCTATGGATGCCTCAGCAGAGTTAGGGCTGTGTGGTGGTGTCATACACTAAAAGATAAGAAAATAATAAATCAATTGACCAACAGCAATTTCAGTTTAATGGTTAATTCTCTTTGTTTAGATATAAACATACTCAAATCATAATGTTACAAATACTGTGTCAAATATGCAAATGAGTTATCCTGGTCAAGTAGATCCTGGGTGAGTCTTCGCAGTGTGCCTAGAACCCACTCAGCTAAAACCGTGCATTTACAACAAGGGTTCTCCTGCATGCCATCCTGGATTCCAGGTATGCTGTATTACTGAAATACAATTTCAACGTATTTGTGCAAGCAGGTCCCTGTTAGATCACACAGTATGTTTATAGATTTACTATCAAGAGATACTGACACAGCTATAGGAGAGGAGCAGTTTATTTGAGCCTGACTGCTCAAACACCTGTACTAAATTGAGGCTAGAGGGTGCAGAACTAGAGTTTCTAACCCTGCAGCTAATCATATGTTGTTTTTTTTTAACTTTAAAACAAAAGTAACCCAACTTCAGACCTGTATTAGAATTACAAAACTTTCTAAAAGTGTTACAATGCAGATATGTGATTTTGAAAGATTGCACTGTACTGTAGTTTCAATATCTCACTGTTACTTACCAGCGATGAACACAAAACAAAGTCCTTATGTAGTTCCACGAGGGTCTCTGTCTGAGTTACTGAGTCACAAGAATCCGAGGCCGGGGTGAGCGGCCTCGCCCTGAACTGGTCCTGCCTTTGCGCCCTCTGACCCCCGGAGCTCATACACAGAAGAGCCTCTACAGCCTCAAAATCGTTCTGTTCCAGCGTGCTGCAGGCGGAGCGCTCGCTGTCGTGGCGCTTTCTTTCCATGATAGATTCACAGATATCCATTATGTCAACCTTAACAAAGGAAAATAATGCGTGACTGACTGGTAGTGCAGCTCAAGAGATAAACCTAAAAAACATGTTTTAATACATTTTCTGGTGCAATACTCAAGAATGTACTGTAGTGTACATAGGGCTTCTGATTTTCGTTTTTAACTGATAAAAAAACGATAAAACACCGGAAAAAACACTGGAAATGGTTACTCAATTCATGTTGACTTGACCGCTTTCCCCGTAAAATAAATAAATAAATAAATAGATAAATAAATAAATAAAATACCTACAAAATGAAATAAAAACTGTCAGCGCAGCTGGGCAATGTCCCTCCTTCCTGACTTGTACCTATCATTGATTCGTTCTGAATACTTTAAACCCGCCCCAACTACTGAATGACAGCACATTCCTACATTTCTATTGGACGACTGTAAAACGCTTACGAGATTTATAAACTATATTACACTACGATAGGGAGTATTTCCACGCTAGTGGAATTTAAAACAGAATTGCAAATTGTGGTTAAATGTAAAAAAAAAAATGTCTAAACACGCAAACAAAAATAATAATATGCCCGTGACCATAAGGATTTCATTGTGGACGACAGCAAAGAAAAGGTACAATTGAAGTGTTTAAATACTGTCGAGATACTATACATATTGTGACAGAAACGAACGAAAACAATAATATCACAGTATATAAAAAACGAAAGCCCCGAAAAAAATAAAAACTATCTACATATAACTCGAAAATATCTAAAAATAATCACCTAAAAATTAAATGAATAAAAACTGAAAAATAGAATTCCTAAGTATACACCAGACATTTGGACATAGCTAAAAGCTTTACATTTTTTACAGCAGTATATAATAATGTTGTTTTACTGTATCTACACCAAACAATTTCTGTAGCTCAGGAAGTCGTTTTGAGTGCATAGTATCTAGTTCTGTCTGCATTAGCAACACTGACAACATCTGAGAATGATTTTTAAAATACGGTAAACATAACGAATCTGTTAAATAAGGACATTTGTCACCGGTAATAACATTGATAAGAATTTAAAACAAAACATATCTATGTGAAGTTATTTTATATAATTATGTTCTCCAAATGTCATACTTCATGAACTGACATGATGATTACTGTGTGACAAATGACACCTGAAATAAAAAATTAAATTTTTTTTTTTAAAAAAAGGGACAAACTAGTGCTGTACTAATATTTATGGCTAGTAGATAACGGTCCTGTGTTCTCGTGAATAGGTTTAAAACGTTTTGGTGTTGCTGTTCTTGTTTGAAGTACGTTCAGCAAACAGGAAAACTGCTGTAGCAGGTCAAATAGGTACAGCCTGCAATCCGAGCCACCACAGATAGTGGCTAACACAAGATTATATAACTGGCACACTTTAGTCAAGTTCTGTTTCAGAGTGGGCGGCTTTGCTGCTAAATGCTGATCTACGCTTACACCACACCCTACAACTTATTCGAAAGCAAGGGAACCTCCCATTTCAAAATATACCAGACTTCACAGTGTGAAATCGATACATCTGTTAATATACATATTCCAGTATTCACCTCCTGCAATACAAGTAGCCGACTTTACTGAAACCACCCTCACAAATACATGGCAATAACGGTTTTGCCAAGCTTAGGCTGTGTATGTGGCGTGAATTGCTCTGTTCCATTTGTTTTCTTCCTTTTAACCTAACAGGAAACACATTTCACAATGTGTGGCCACGATTTTAAAAACCGCACATAAACACGCTCCAACCTTTACAAATATGTTTCTTTATATTGCATTCAGCAAAATCTTACTGAAAATGGCAATCAACATCATGGGTAATATCGCAGGTGGGTGTTTTAGTAGGTTGCATTTGGGACAAAACATTGTAATTATAATAGTTTATATATAAATGACAATATTTAATACAGAAGCGTTTTTTTGTTAATCAAAGGTTACAAATGGCAATATAATCTCTGCAAAACTTGACCCGTTACAATTACATAACTCGGCAGTTGTAATGTACAGTAATGTAGTAACAGTTATATTACCTGAAGTTCTTTTAGTATCATTTAAAGTAAAAAGCAGGGTAATAATGAAAAAAACTTTACCATAACAACTAGCATTTCCTCTACTGCTAGGGCGGAACAAAAGGCTATTGATGAAATAAAATATACTGAAATATGCCATTCATAAAAAAAATAAGCCAATTGCTGCTTACACTCAAATTTGCATGCAATATTACTGTACTTACACCACTCGAGGCTTCCATTTCAGAGCTCTGACAAGGTCAAGCTTTTTAAATAAAAATACACTGTACATTCGCCAAGTTAAAACCAATACGACCGCTCGGTAGTTACAGCCCATCGGCATTAAACCCGCTGAACCTCAGCTGTGTTAATCACAAAAAAAGTAAAACAAAATATACAGAACCCTAGCGGGTAGCAACACGCTACCAATCAGAACCAAAGGTGTAAAAGCTCTTGACCAATGGGCGAATATATAGCGCGTGATCAGTGCATGATCGCGGGGTGATTGGAGGAAATAGGGTGCGTGGCCCTAGAAGGCGTGTCGGGGGTGTCGGCGGTGTCAGAGTGAACCTGATGAACCAAGAGCATGAAAACTGGGGGAAAGGTCGCAGCGCTGAGGCAGCGAAATCATCACAAATATCCGTCTGTCTCAACGTGCCAGGACAGCACTACATTACAGCAGTACGTGTATGTTTTTAGCAGTGTCTAAAACGGCAACTTACCTTTACATCCAATGATTTTTTTTCTTTCTTTTTTATTCATGGAACTGCTGCTGTTTAATCAGAGACATTGTTGAAACTCATCAACTCACTGCATTCCCAGTTCCATGTCATGAATATTCCAGTCACGTGGTGGAAATATAAGACTATACCAGTCGCAGTCAAAAGTATTGGCACCCTATACTTACTATAATTCAAGAAAACATGTTAATGTTAGTAAACATTAGCCGCTAATGAATACAACTAAGATCAAAATACACAATTTCTGGTAGATTAACAATGTAAGAAAAAAAAAAAAGTCAAATATTTGTTCATGACAAAAGTATCTGTACAAAGGACAAAACACAGAAGAGTTGTATGCACAGAGACCTTGCTGCAAACCACTTTTAAAGAAAATTCATAAAACAAACTTAAATAAGCCAAGAAATAGGAGCAGAAATCTGAAGAATTCTTCAACAAAATTCTCTGCTCCGATGAGTCTAAAATATAACTTTTCCCCCAAAATGGACCATGGTATGTTTGGAGAAAAAAAAGGGGAAAGCCTTCAATGAAGAAAACCTTGTAGCTACAGTTAAACATGGAGGTGGTTCGATCATGATATGGGGGTGTTTAAATAGTTCAGGGACTGGAGACATTCATGTGATTGAAGAGCGAATGAATGCAGCATGTATCAAAACATTCTACACAGTACAATGATACCATCTGCTTGTAGGCTGATTAACAGAGTTTATCTTCCAATGCAACAATGACCCAAAGCATACGACTAAATCAACTGTGGAATTCTTGAAGAAAACGAAGATAAAAGTTATTTAGAGGAGAAGGTATACCAGATATTGTGGCAGATTACTTGAATATATGTTTACTAAACCAATAACTTACTAGTTGCTCCAATTTGTGTTCTATTACATTCCACAGTAGGTCCCCATCCCCCAATCTAGAAGCTTATTCCAGTTTGAGATAGTCCTGCCGCTATTGTAATAAGACCCCTTGAAGCAACCACTCAGTCTGGTTAAGGGCCACAGGTTCACCTTGGGATTATTGGCCTCAAGCAATGGATTGACGAGCACGGTGCAGACTTCCTACCTCTCCCTGCGAGGAGGCAGTAATCACAGAGGAACCGTAACAAATGCAACAATTAAAAGAACAAATCCGGAACACAAACACATTGCGCTATATCCTATTGACAATGTTATGGCAGGTGTTTCCAATTGACTGTCAGAGTCCTGTCTGCTAAAGTGTATGCTCCACACAAGGAGCTTTTTTTTGGCTATAATTTAAACAGGGAATAATGCACACATATTCCAGGGCAGTATATTGCTAATCCTCTTCCTTTATGGATAATGGTATATAAATGTATGCAAGCAGATAACATGAAAAAAAGCATTTTAATTAATTTTAATACCTTACCATTTATAAGAAAAATGGATGTACCGACCATGCTAAATTTCAATGCCAATCAATTTATGCCAGTAATGTAAAGACCTGAGACACCACAATTGCCCTAAAAGCAGCACAGTTATGCAAGCTGTCAAAGTTGTTGTTGAAAACTTGAAGTGTAACATGACCATGACCTGCACTTGAACGTGATACTATTGAGCAATGCTTGGATAGCTTTAGGCATGCTCCTTGTTTAGTGAGTGGGGTAAACCGAATGAACCTAGCAAAGAAACTAGGGGAAAGGTTACTCTGAATATGCATGCATAAAGGGACTAGTAGAATAAAGGCTGAGGTAAGGCCGGACAGATCGACCTCCAAAGCCGGGAAGTGAGGGACTTCCCCCTAGGGGAAACTAAGGAAGGATAGTGGACAAACTAAGGTCTCCCTTGCTAACTGAGAGGTCAGACTCGGCTGACACTCCATGGCCACACAGAGAGCCTCGCAATCTATGCAGGAAGAACAAAAGTGCTGGAAAAGAGAATGATTTCCATTACACAAGAGTAGATGTTAAAACTTCATGCTGATTTGAACTCGGCTCTCGCCAAGATAAGCACTAACTAAGACGTAGCTTTACAGTAAACTAATGTGATCCATCTGTGTCTCCATCCATTTGCGTTTCCTTCCATATGATGATGTGGATATCCTTCTGCGTGGTGTTGATGGCTGAAGTGTAATGCTGGCTCCAGGGATCAGCTTATTTGCCTCCCTGGCGCATCAGCACACACAACGGCTGCGATGCTGGCTCCAGGGATCAACGACAGTTTGTTCTCTGGCATCCCAGCATCACCCCCTCCGTCCTCCACTCAACTCAGCCCAGCTTACTTACCCGTACATCAGCGTTTCTTTCTATTGTGCTTGAGATCCCCAACGAGAATCTTTCCGTCTCAACCACAGCTAGTTGCTGCTCCTCTCTGCTGCTTCAGATAAGTTCTTCACTGTGCGACGCAACTCTTGGCCACTGAATCCGACATACCGCAGTTAATTCTACCAGGTGAACATGGCGTGCTGATCCAGACCACAAGACAATATCTGGTCGAAGGTTAGTGGTGGAACCAGTGGAAAAATAAGCCGTTGGCCAACATCTGCCAGCATTTTCCAGTCTCTAGCAGCATCCAGTTGTCCTGGGCGAGGCTTGGTTTTTACACCTTTTCTTGGTGGTTGCTCTCCTGGGCGGAGGAATGTTGTGGAACTGGTGGCAACTTATTGGTCATGTTACATTTGTCTTCCAATGCTAAGGCCAAACATCGCAGCACCTGGTCATGGCGCCAAATAAACCGTCCTTGGTTAAGAGCCACCTTACATCCTGTCAAAATGTGCCTTAATGTTGCAGGTGATGAACACAAAGGACATGAGGGATCCTCTCCTACCAAGAGGTTTAGGTTCTGTGGTGATGGGAGAACATCATATGTTGACCTGATGAGGAAACTGATCCTGCTCTGTTCCATTGACCATAGGTCTTACCCGCCAATCTTGCATTGTTCCACACTCTCCCATCTCATCCATTCTCCCTGCTTGGCCTGGGAAACGGCCTTTATGCACCTCATCCTCTCCTCCTGCTTTTTCACCTCGTTGACTACCAGCTTCCTTCATTGAGCTGGGGCTGCCTTGTGCCATGTAGGAGGAGCTGAACTGAGACCAAGACCCCCTCTTCCATGCTGAACTTGCCCCATGATATCACCAATTCGAAGGGCAGCCTTTGCATCTTCCACAGCTTTCTTTGCCGCCCACTTTCTTCCAGTTTTCAACACAGTTGCTGCCTCCCTTACGCATTTGTTGTGTGACTCTACTAATGTAATTTCCAGTCGGACCTTGGCGCACTTAAACTCCTCGGTTAGAGCAGAGACTGGTAGCTGCAATTTTCCTTTACCATAAAGTCCCGCTCTGCTGAGGCAGCGTGGAACTCCCAACCATTTCCTGATGTACGAACTGATTAAAGCTTCCAGCTTCTCTACTGTTGTCAAAGAAACCTTGTACATACACAGTCAGTGGCCACAGCAGCCTCGGCAGTAGACCAAACTGAAAGCACCAAAGTTTTAGTTTGCCTGGTAAAGCGCTGCTGTCTATGCTCTTCAAACCTTCCACTGCTTGTTGTCTAACTTCTCCCACACAAACTGTGTCCTTTAGATCCCTGTCGTACCATCTCCCAAGACTTTTCACTGGCTTCTCAGACATTGTTGGTATTGCCTCACCGTTAATGTAGAACATTTTACCTACTACTTTACCTTTAATTATAGAGATGCTCCTTGATTTAGTGGGCTTGAATTGCATTCGTGCCCATTCAATGTTATTGGTTAATTTGCCCAATAACCGATTAGTGCTCCCTGATACCTAATTATTTGAAGTGTTGTAGTTCAAACATATAGACAATGTGATCTAGAGAAAACATAGCAGCATGTAGCAGTTTAATCATAGCATTGTATTTGATATATTTGTGTATCCTAAAAAAAACAAAGAATGGAAAAACAAAAAAGATTCTCAGTACAACGAAAGGAAGATAAGTAATACCATTAATAGAGCTGATGGTTAAGCATTGGGTAGCACTCGTCTAAGGAGAATAAGCCAAACAACAATAAATTATGCTATAATACTTCAAGTGCTCAATTGACATATTCCTTGGGAATATCATTTCCAATAACCCCATTTATCTAGACTATTTTAAGTATATATTTTGCAGCATTGCAATAAGTAACCTGTGGTGGGTTTTGAAGTGGGAATGCTGGCACCAGCAAGTAAACCAAGCGATCCTTTAGATAGAATGTCGACTCAATTCAGGAAACAGTAACAACATTTATGCTATCATAAACAGGGTTTATTAAACACAAAATATCTCATCAATGTAAAATAAAAAAGCCATATTCAATTGATATAAACATCATTTATATTATACACGCAAAACAAAAGGACATACAACCCATTCACTGTTTTATGACAAATGGTTAAGTACTTTGTGTATAATAAGTATAGCCTTTTACCAAGAAGACTGATATAAAAAAAAAATAAACAATGTTTTTATGACCCGAAATATCCATAACAGTGACACAATGCATGACTGAAGTTACCATTTTGTATGATGTTTAAAAAAAAAAAAAAAATCTAACAAAATCAAATCCTTGTTAATACAACATCTGTACATGGAACACATTTTGTACCCATTCCTTAACAAAATATTGAGGAGGAGACTGGAGTAAAAAATTGTATAAAAGACACATATATATTTATATTATATATTTAAAATATTGTATTGCACTTACTATACACATAAGACTGGATACTTCTAGATAGGCTATAGTAACATGAACCAGACCTCTAGAACTGAGGCAGTAGTGTATTTTAAAATAGAAACAGATTATGTAACTTTGTAATTTCGGTAATATAAAGACCCTGGCTGGCAACAATTCTGCACACAATTTATGGAAACAGCACACTTAATAACACCACTGACACTTGCATTCCATGATGCTCAAAAGCAGGTCCATATTCCACTCCTCACGGAAAACACCAGAAATGTCAATACAAAGGGCAAGGGTGTGCCCCTCCCCCTTCTTCAATTACCACCTCAGCTAATTTATATATATATATTCCTTTATAATAGTAAACAAATAAAATATAGGCTATCCACTTCACCTTGCGACCTGTGGACTTAAACCAGACACAATATTTGTGCATAATTCTTTATATTACGGCCATATTAACTGTAATGTATTTGTTTTTTTGTGTTTTTCTTTTATATAATTATTATTAAACATTTAAGTTTTTCCATAAATATTTTATTGGCACATCTTTTTTTTTTTTTTTTTTTTTCCTGGCCTCTGACTTATTTATATAAAATTGTTACGGAGAACAAAAATAACACCCTACTGTTGTTATTTCATTGCTCTAAACAGTGGCACGTCTCAATATGCCACCTCTTTATCGGTGTTCCGAATGACTTAATTGCACACCTTGGATCAATGTAACCGTTAAAGACCAGCTTGGAAATAAACTCTGTGTTGCTCAGTTCAATAACTGAGGACAGGGTTGAAACAATATAAATAATATGATATTATTTTTATTTATTTTTTTTTAAATGAAAAGAGGTATAGAGCAGGGTTAAAGGTTTTAGGATGCTGTTAAGATCACACAATCATAATGTAATTTAAATCATAATGTAATTTAGTGCTATTTACTAAAGATTTTGAGGAAACCCTTAGGTGTTTTGCATAATTTGGCAGCAAAATATGGACCTTGTACCTCAAGAAGCAAAGTACAGGCAAGACATTCTTATCTTTTATATTTTTACATGATGTTACTGTGTTAAACATTATTATTATTATTATTATTATTATTATTATTATATATGGCATGACGTTTAAAACACAAATGCCAGTTCTAAAGAAATTCCTTCACACAAAAACATGGGAACCAATTTTCCAAATGCCCAGTTGCTACCTGAAAGGCAACAGTAGTGTACTTCAAGAAACAGAAAACAATTCAACTTTATAACGCACAAGAAAATAGATATGTGTAAACTGGTGTCCTCTCTGTACTCCATAACACTTACAGTTAGCGTATTGACAAGCTTTGCAAGTCGAAATATTCATGTACGTGATACCTGATTAATGTACTGTACAATTTTCTACTTCATAAATGCTTGCGTTCTGAATCTCTCCGAATTATATTTCAGTAAGTGTGAGTTTATAGGATCCTCCCATTTCCTCAATCGCTATCTGGAAGGTGTCTTCGTTGGAGTAATGCTTCACAATGTTGTCATCCATATTAACCAGGATCCTGGAACACATGAAGTAGTGTTAAGTTCAGCTGGCTAAGTCCACTATACTCTTTTATGAAGTTATGAAACTGCTGATGACCAGGTTCCATGGACTATACAGGAGTGATAACAAAGGCTATATTATCACTAGCAAGGCTGCCACTGGTTTTCTTGTGTATTTTACTTAAATACAGCTATCTCTTGAAGAGTCAAAAGAACTGAGATTCATGAAACAGATGAAATGCATAACTGGCAGGGAGATCCAAGAAAGTGGGGATGCATCCTCGTAGGCTTAAGAAAACATTTTTCTGCTGTTTGATAAAAGCTGGTTTTGCTGATGGTATTCAGTAGAGGCGTGTCGATACTCAGATTTTCTGAGTAATTACCTTTAATACATATTTGTCAGCAGGTATTAAATAAATCAGTGTGTCAAAACAAGAATAGCTGACCTTCCATCACCTTTATTTCCTCCTTCAGTGGAAGACACTGCTTTTCATATATGGCATGGGAACGGTGCTAAGTGTCTAAAAGACCTATTTATTGACAATAGCTTAGGTTCTTTTGAAAAACTCTCTCAGAAATACAATCTGCCCAGAACCCACTTTTTCAGATACCTACAAGTTAGAAATGTTGTCAGGAATACCGTAGCACAGTTCTCTGCACGTCCCCCTGAGTCTGCTCTTGACTGTGTGCTTCGATTCGACCCCTACTGCAAAGGTTTGATAATTAAATCTTCACACTGTCCTTCACTTTCCAACCTAAAAATATTTTGGGAGCAGGATTTGGGATTCAGTCTCCAGGAGGATGATTGTGAGTCAGCTCTCACTCATGTGCACTCTTCATCGGTTTGTGCCCGTCATGGCCTTACACATTTTAAAGTTCTGCACCACATTCATGTCTCAAAGGCCAGGCTGGCAAGGATTTATCCGGGTTTAGACCCAACCTGGGACTGATGTGGGCGGGCCCCTGCTACCCTCATCCATAAGTTTTGGCCCTGTCCTAATCTAGCTCACTTCTGGACACCTGTTTGAGACCCTCTCCCAAATCATTCAGCACACTATTGGTCTTAACCCTCTAATTGCATTATTTGGTATGACACCAGGTGACATTTCTTTAACAAAACTCCAGTCTGACTCTTTGGCCTTCTCCACACTACTGGCTAGACGCCTGATTCTGTTTGCCTGGAAACAAGCTGCCCATGCCCACACATGCTCAGTGGCTGAGGAACCTTTTGCAGCATCTAAAGCTGGAAAAAATAAAATGTACACTTCATGGATCTACTGACAATTTTTTACTTAGCTTGGCATGCCCTTCTATCACATACTAATAAACTTAGATTTCCACAGCTCCCCTGATCTATACCCATCTGTCTACCCTTTTTCTCTCTTCTGAATGCAAACTGTTTGCTTGCAATCTCTCTCTTTCATCTTTCACTCTTCCTCTCTCTCCCTTTTCCTGTCTCTGTTTTTCTCTCTTTTGTCTCCTAAATGAAAAATTTTTTAAAAACAATCCTGGCAAATTGAAAATGATTTCATGATGCTTTATGTATTATATTATTAATTTGAAATGTGTCTGTTACCTTTGTTATTTTGTAAGTCATTGTGTGTAATTTCTTTACTTAACAAACCAATAAACAGAATTAAAAAAAAAAAAGAAGAACTGCCCCTTACCAATCTGAGAGGGAATTTGTCCACAGTTAGTATTTACTCACCCTTTTTTGCACTTCTTGTAAACTTTTTCCACTTTTTCTATTGGCATGTCATATTTGTCTGAAACCTAAAACACAACACCCAGCAATTACATTTCACACTGGAATTTTCTAAACCCAATAATAACACAAAAACATTGTTACAGTTATAAAGAGCAGCTCATTGCCTAAATCAGTGGTTCTCAGTCACCTAAGGGTCAGTTAAACAAATTAGGACTTAAATGGAACAAAGTCCTGAAAGGGTATGGACCCTGAGGGCCAGATTTGGGAACCACCGTCTCAAATGGTTCATGCTGTCAAATAATAGCAAGTAAGTAGAATCTGAATAAAACTAAAAAGAAGTCGTTCTGTTCAGGGAGCGCACACAATGAGATCCAGCCCAGGGTGAAGGCTGGCGCACACAATGAGATCCAGCCCAGGGTGAAGGCTGGCGCACACAATGAGATCCAGCCCAGGGTGAAGGCTGGCACACACAATGAGATCCAGCCCAAGGTGAAGGCTGGCACACACAATGAGATCCAGCCCAGGGTGACGGCTGGCGTACACAATGAGATCCAGACCAGGGTGAAGGCTGGCACACACAATGAGATCCAGCCCAGGGTGAAGGCTGGCACACACAATGAGATCCAGCCCATGGTGAAGGCTGGCATACACATAACGTATGGAACCTCAGTGTCAAGACTGAGAAAGCCTGATTAAATGTGCATTGCAGATATACCAATACACAGGCACACTGCAATTTAACCCACATATATAAACAGTCACATTTACAAAGAAAACAACATTAAAACATTGTAGTCCCCAGAACAGGAATCTGGTAAGTGTCCACTATAGGCTTAACTGCATGCTGAGATTACAGGGCTCTTTTTCTGCTGGCAGCAGTAGTTTTCTCTCCCAGTGGACTAGGGCATTCACACACCATTGTTTTTATAATCAGGCAGAGATTTTTTTCCTAACCCTCCTGGCATATTGCCAGTCAGCTCAGGGGAGCCGCTCATTCATTCATTAAAGATGACATCATCAACACGGCTTAACCAATCAAGACCCGGGGACTGAACTCATGATGACCTCCCTGTGTCTGTCTGCGCTGATGACTAAGTCATTGAATTGCTCTGACCTCCCCAGCCTCCCTTTCTGTTGTGAAGATCCAGACTACAGAAAGACTGGATACTTACTGCTTCCATCAGTCCTTTCAGAGATGGGGTCTTCAGCAAAATTGCATCAAAGACTTCCTCAGACTCTTTCCTTACATACAGCAGTACTAAAGGAATGGGAAGAAAATGCATGTTACAAAAACAAGCCTTAAACAACTTGCGAAGATTCAGCTACTGTTACTTGCAGGGTAGTTGCATTACAAGTTAGCATTGCTCTGTGATTAGTCTGATGGCTCAGGCTGGCAGGGCAATAATTGCACGAATGAGAGCATGTGTGTTAAAGTGCACCTCTAATCAGTAACAGCATAGGAGCAAAAAAAAAAAAAAACAGGTCAATGGTTCAATTCACATTTTACAAAACAGAGAGAAACACATGCACTGCAAGTGTGTTTTCCTTCTTTTTCCTGGTCACCTGACAAGGCCAGCACTCTGTCTGAACAAACTGTAGCTGAGTTTTCCAGGGCATTGACTTGAAAGGGCAAGCAGTTTTGTTGGCATGTGAACTTTCCAGTCACACGTTACGAGAACAAGCAACAACATCAGTTAGGGGTATACTGAAGTTCAGCTTTATCTGCTCCCTCAACACTGGAGATCATGCATAAGTAGATCAGCATAACCTCAACTCTGACACTCTCCATAAGTTCTAAGGACTGCCTAAACGTTTCATCAACATTTTATGACAGGTTCTGAAGATATAACCATATGAAGGTACATATGGGAGCCTCAACTGTTTCCAGGAACTATTCAACCCCCACAGGGGATTACCAAACTAGTCTGTTCAAATATATAAAGCAGACACCATAGGTCTTTTATTTGTCGTTGTTTTTAAAAATGGGTATCCTATACCAAACCCTTTATTACAATTGCAGTTGTTCAAAGGGTGCCAGGGATCCATGAAAACAAGCTCAAAGATAAAAGAATAATAAAAAATAATTTAAAAAGACATAAAAACCTTTTTTGTGCTCATCAATCCTGGCGACTTTTCTCGGAGTTGCACCGAAGTCTTCATTTGACACGAAGGGCCCCCTTTTCATCCCAGCCCTAAATGAAAGCAAAACTGGACAGTGAGCATCAGCTTGGACCTTCGAAATCTGTGCTAATGCTACAAAAGCCCCATTTTTACAATGCTAACACTACAACATTGCAAATATGCAGCAGTCATTTACAATCAATTAAAAACAGTTTCTTTAAAAAAATAGAAAAAAACAAATCCTTACCCTTCTCTCATATCTTCTGAGCCAAACGGCTAAAAATAGAAAAAAAAAAGTAACAGTTATTTTGTGCACTCTTAGAAAAAGTTCATTTCTGCACCCCATGATTTTTCATACTGTGGAGGTTTGAGGTTGTAGACTTATTTTGTGACACACTGTCATTTTTATCTGCCCCTGCCCCAGTGTTGTGTTCTGTGTCCACTGTAGAGAACATCACATCAATACAGTAATGGTTTGGGTCTGAATAGTAATATTTTGGGTCACAACAATACAACCAGATACAGTACATTTAAAAAAAAGCTTGAACAAAAGGGCTGGGGGGTGGGGGTGGGGCTTACATGGCGCTGTAGGTTCGCGAAGTGGCGGTCAGGGATGAAGAGGATGGGCTGAGTCTCGAATTCACCCATCGCTTTGAAAGTTGTGATGTCAGTCCTTTTGACAATAAGTGGCATCTTGACATCTGAATCTGGAAAGAGAAAGCCAGCCATGGCACCCTGCAACTTCTTATGGGTGTGCAACTATAGATAAAGATGTGGCTTGATATGCACAGGGCAGCAATTATCATGCAGAGCTGCATGGGTTTCTCATTCTTGTTTATTTATTGAATATTTTAGATACAAAATAATTAAAAAGAAGAAGCTTCTCAGTCTAGAAAACGGTTTTGACAGTTTATTGGTATTTCATTTGCAGGTGGATAAAGTTGTTGTATGTGTGAAATGTATAGAAAATGTGTTTCGTCTTTTAAAAATACATTAACATCTAAAATACAGTGCAGAAGCATTGATTTGCGTAGCAGCCAGCCTAACTGTGCCCTAAAGCCACAAACTCCCTTTGGTTATTAACAGGATATTGTTTTCCTGTTTCAGATCGAATACCACTGTTGTTCCAGCTATAATACCCATCACCCAAAGCCCGTGCCCGCCTCATTGTAATATTACAGTAAAGCTGTTGCCAGTGTGTGCAGGCCCCGCATACGTACAGGAACTGAGGGGAGCAGGGAGGCCAGTGTTCTTCCCCTTCCTCCTGGACTGCTTCCTCTCCTCATCACGGATCTTGCGCTCAGCTCCCTTGTCGCAGAACACTTTGATCTGGCAGAAGGCACGATGGATGGGCTTGTTGCTGCGGTTGCTGTAGCTGTACGTGTCGATCTGGAGGTTGAGGGGAAGGCCCTTGACGCCCTTCTGAGAGGAGAAGTCGGTGCTCAGACAGTTCACAGAGATGAAGATCTGCAACAAATGACACAGAGCGAGCCAGCATAAGCACTGGTGACAACTGGTCTTGTGTGTTCTGAATAACTAGATTACATCTGTTTGTTTAGGACAGAATTAATCTAGGACACCGTGAACATTGTTAAAAACCAATTGTACAGTATACATCTCTTACACAAGGATGCAGGATCAATGAACAGTCCATACCTAACTGAATAAAGATATGTCATACTGAACTGCTTTGCATTTATGAGCCACGGTGAGGTTTTATACCCCAGCACTTATTATGATAGCTCTGTTGTGGTTTTATTTAAGGTTTCGCTGCCTTCCAATTGATAGGTTTTAGTTTTTTTTGTTTTTTTTGCTATTATGTTCAGTGGTAACCAGTGTATTGTATTTATTTCAGTACTGTGATAGATATGCATGCACCTTCAAAAGGGCAACAGCAACATACGCATATGGCCCCCTGCTGGAAACTTTGTTTATTACTTGTTCAGCGCTTTCAGGATTTGTAAAGTTAATGCTTGAAGGCTATGGGAAATCATTTTAACATTTAATGTTTATTGCACAATTAGAGATATCAAGAATGAATGCATGAATGAATGAATGAATGAATTGTTATCAATAACACAATTAAATAACCAAAATAAAGTGTATATGTATTGTGAGAGACTCACGCTCTCTCGGTTCGTTTCCAGCACGTAAACACTGTCCCAACACACAGGAACTTGTTTTAACAGCGTGATTGCGCTGTTTTTATTTACAAAAACACAAAAACAAAGGAAAACGAGTATTTTTTTTTTTTTTGAGTACTTACTAGCTGTTTACATGTCCCTATACTCACCACTGGACAGCTAAGCTTGTTACCAGTTACAAAAACCTTCAAACAAACACAATTTACACAGAACACAAACTTAACCAAACGTCGGCTTAAACAGTACCTAATTCAAACCTCAGCCTCACACACGCTACAGCAGCCCTGAATGATTAAACTGTGGGGTTTTTGTACCGTACAATAATTAGACAATTACACAAATCACTAAACACTAATACAATTCATCCATACCAAATGTAGGTTCCCAGGACTACAATTTCTCTGCTCCGTGTCTCACAGTATGCAATAGGCCCCACACAGCTTCGATATGCGTCGAATATACGTACGCCTCGGGGCGGTGTGCGGCACGACAGGTGCCAAATAGTGTGGGTTTGATTAAGAAGAAAAAAAAGCATATTCATGTTTCATCATCTTTAGGGCAAAAAATATTCTTTTTTTAAAAAAATATATTAATATTAAATATCTTTACGCCAATAAAGTAGTCTCATTTATAACTTTGAAAACACACTAAATTAAGCTGAGTAAATTAATTTTATTGGAACATGTAAAAGAAAGTACAGTGTATTTTCTACTGAGGACATTGCCATTGAAAAGATACACCAGGGGGCGGAGTTGTTTTTCTCCCCGTCACTGACTGCAGAGTGCAGACACACTGTTTACGCAGAACAGACGTCTCGGAATTCAGTCATTTTTCAAGTTATGTGTCAGAGGGGTGGATAATGTGCAGAAGTGTCTTTTGTGTTTTTCTGTAAGTTATCGTTTACAAACTGCTAAAAATATACAGAGCATCAAAATAAACATATCACTATTATAACACATTTATTTTCAGAAAAAAATAAGGTATATAAGATGGACATTGACGAAATGTTTTTTTTTTTTTTTTTTTAAATCACTCGATCATTCATCATTGACCATGACACGCTTGAGTGATTATGACTGAAGCATATGCACTCAATCACCTAATTAGTGAGACAGCTGATTGGACACTGGTTATGGAGTGATGTCGGCTGTTGAATTGCAATAAAAGCAATAAAGAAAGTCACTGGAAAAAAAAACAACTATATACCACGTCTGTCAAGAGAGCAGCGCCTTCCTGCAATCGGCATGCTGGAGGCTGGAATAGGGCTCGCCGTCTTGGGTGCTCACAGCCAGCAATTTCAAACCTGGCGAGACGGTATAACCAGACACACTCTGTCAATGACAGGCATAGAACTGGGAGACCAAGAGTCACAACACCTGCCCATGATGGAAAAATCATTTTGCAGCATCTTCGTGATGTCAATTGCTAATCAACACAATACAAAATCACTGCACCTGCTCTAAAACAGAGTTTGTCATATTTCGATCACATCTGGTGAACTTTATCCAAATGTAAGTGCTAAGTTTCTTTTGATGCTCAAATATAAGTGATACATTTCGTTTGATGCTCAAATATAAGTGTTAAGTTTCTTTTGGTGCTCAGTATACATTATTTGAAGTGACAAAGTCAGGGTGAGTGAGTATAAAGACAGCGATTATTATTATTATTATTATTATTATTATTATTATTATTATTATCCTCCAGTCCATTTAATCTTCTTCATCCAAATCGGCATGGCTACTTATTACTTTTGGGATTTTTTGCTGGTAATTGGTCACTCAGTTTCATAGTTACTGTGTACATTTGTAACTGTAAGCAAGATGGCTACCAAAACTCAAAATTTTGTGAGGCAGCGCAGGATTTAAAATATGTGACAAGGCTCCAACTGTCCGTGTCCGTCCAATATAAGGACAGCTGGAACCTTGCTCGACCAATCACATTGCCTGTTTGACGTTCCATTGCCAGCCCTGGATTATATTTTTTGCATCTACAGCATTCACTGTGTGTGTGTGTAATATATATATATATATATATATATATATATATATATATATATATATATATATATATATACATGGCCTTTGTTATCAGAAATTGTATAATTACTTATATTTGGATGATTAAATGTTACAATGGCTTATCATCAAATTCAACTGTGAGAACTGCAGTAATGTTGGAAAAGTATGATTGCTTCCATCTATGAACACTAGATGGCACTACAAGCACAGACATTCTAAACTACAATCTCTGGTTCCCTGGCCACTGTTTAAATGATTCATCAAATAAGAGGAAAACTGATGGGCTTGTTTAGAACTTATCACTGAGGCACCACAGCCATACAAACACTATTGTGTATTGTGCAAACACTAATCCAACAGTTCCTCTTTCAACAAAACAAACGAAGACCACAGTTTTGGCAGTACCTGTAGCTCATACGCTATGGGATAGAAACACAGGATCTATTGCCTCTAGTCTGCTCCCCACAATCAAACAATGCAGTTCTGTACACAGAGTCAACTGTCCTATGAAAACACCTGCGCAGAGCTGCTGCTAGAGAGTTATATCATCCTGAACCCACATCCTGTTTCAAGGAAAACCCAGCGTAAGTCTTTCTTGAGAGAAGTTCATACACATTGAAAAGCGATAAACACTGGCTGCCACCCTGTTCTGCAATCTACAGAGAGGAAGTGAGAAAAAAAGGGAAATGCAAAAGTAGGATGGAATCTTGGGGAGATCTTGAGGGGTGGTCTTCACTGAGGGAAACAGTCAACATGCTTGAGGGTGCAGCTCAGAGCTAATCGCCTACACCTCAGTCTTTAGAAAGGGTCAGTATCTCTGGAATTACCACATGAAGCTCCCATCCAGTCTTGCAAACCACCTTTGTCTACCTGTTTGGTGAGATTCCACTGCAGAACTGTCAAAAACAATTTTCTGCACAACAAAGTTCCTCATTCTCCGTGGCAATGTTCACAGCTTACCAGAAATACAGTTCAAGCAGCCATCACAAACAAACAGTGATTTTTGCAATGCCAACTGGGAAATTCAAAGCCTCTCTTTTCCCCCTAACCACTTCGCCACTAACAGTAAACTGCAGTTTATCTGTGCCTTGTGAGGTCACTTGAAAAAGAGCAGACTTCACTGTGGAAGCAGAGGAAGTTCTCTGCCTGGGGGAGTTTCAGTGTCAGTGCTCAGAGGAGTATCTGTTTTCAGATATAATCCTCCTTAATAAAACTATAATAATAACCGGTTTCTACTCCGCAGCCAAGAAAAGCTAAAGTGACTTGAAACAATGTGTGCGTTTCAAAAGAAAATCAGACAAACCTCCTCATCTTCAAACTCCAACTAGCATCTCCTGCCACTTTCAACCATTATAGTGAGCGTTAGCTGGAGGGACAAGGGGCCTTGTCATTTTTACAAGACTGTCTACTGTGTGATACATGACATGTACCAAGAATAGAAGTCTGGGAGTTTTTCTTTTCTGGCTTAACTTTACCATGTAACTTACTATATATGCATTTAATCAAACTTTCTTTTATGTACTTTTTTTTTTGGAACCTATCGAGAAAATGTCACGTATTTGAACAGATTGCCTATTTTGGTGACAATGAAGGTATGCAGTACATCATTTGTTTCAGCATGTGGTTACCTAAAAATGACCCACAAAAATTCGGCCCTAACAGATCTTTACATCATTTATTTCTGCTGCCAGGTGACTAGATAGCATCCTCCAATTCAGATTTTTTTCAGATCACAGAAGATTGGACAAAACCCCTAGAAATGATCACAGAGCAACACTAGTTGTAATTCATGTCGGACTCACCTTTGCTTCATCATTTATGTCCCAGGTGAAGGAGATGGCGTTGTATGAAATCTCTTCAATGTTGCTGATCGTACTGAAGCTTTCTTTGTAATCAGCTGTTCAAAAAAGGATGAAGAATATTCAAACACAAATATACAATATAGTGGAGATACCTGGAGGGGATGCAGTGGAGGAGGCTATATTTTCATAATCGCTCACGCGAATTTCAGTTGGCTTAAAACGTACAAAAAGGCTTCTGTTTTACCAGAGCCACAATGCTATGTAAGCAAATGAAGGTGGAGTAATTAAAAAAAAAAAAGTGTATCCAGAGCATGTTCCCTCTTGCAACAATGTTCGTTTTCTGTTCACACAGTAGCCACTCATTTCAATCACAGCGCCAACATTGTTGCAGGAGGGAGCATGATCTGGATACGCTTTATCATGCCTATAAAAGAAATGCTCATGATCCTGAAGATCGTTCCCAAGGAAAAGCTAAGAAATGTGTTTCCAGCAGATTTATTGCCATTGTCTAGTTTAAATAGTTTGTTTCATTGTCAATCACAAAAACAGTATCACCACAAAACAAAAAGTATGCAAATGGTAAATAACTGGGTAATGTGTAATAGGAACACAAACAGCAAGGATTAACCATTCCTGGTGTAGCTCAGCTTGTAACATTAGTGACCCACAGTGATACTTCAAAAAGAATAAGACATTTTTGGATAAAAATTATAAAAAACAATATAAAAAAAAAAAACACCAAAAGAAAATCTGGTTCTATGTTCATTTTGGGGTTCCACTTTGTGCAACAATATGCAAATGTGATTTTGAGAAAGCAGGGGTAAGTGAAGCCGGCGAATCTCACAACTGAAAGTTTTGAAAGTTTGCTGTAAACAGGCAATTATCTACCACTCACTGTATTTGAGTCATGTTTTTGGTCAAAACATAAATAAAGAATAAACGTTGCCTTTGCTGTTTTTATTATATTGTACATTGTCAGCTTGTTTGTTTAAAAACAAACATGTTAAAAAAAACAAACACAAAAAACTGAATTTACAGTACAGTTAAACCAGGCTCCAAGTCCACTACAAAGGTGCACACCAGTTTTGATATCAGGATAATGTTTATTTTCAGAAAAAACAGCCATAACCACCTGGCAAACCTGAAGTGGGCGCTACAAAAAGTTTTTTTTTTTCTGAAATGGGGCCATACGTCTTTTAATTAGCATCTGATTCTATCACACAGCTCCACTCACTTTGCTTATTTGTATTAAACAAGGAAAACGTAAGCAGGAGCTGGTGAGCTCTCTGGGTTTGTTACAGAATCAACAACATGTAATCAAACAAAAATAGAACCTGCTTAATTATTTTGTTTCTTTACACCTAGGTGTTACCCCTATGATTTAACTGTTCAAATAAAAAAGAGTAACTGCAGTCGTAAGGTGTGAACAAATAAATGAACAGCAACAGCAGAGAAAAAATATGACATGCATTGTGCAACAACCAGTTCATACACTCATTCTTTTTTTTCTTTTTGAAGGCAAAGCAGTGACCAGCCTCTGAACTGGATGATCAAGCCAAGCAAAGGCAATGAGTGGGAAAGTGACTCATCAGTCAATACTCCAGTCACATAAACGTAAGCAACATGTTGCCTAGAACGGGTTTACTTAAATAGGTAGTTATAGGGGACAACATAGGGGCCTAACTTTCCCGTTTGGGTCTTTGTAACCATTCTAGTGGTCCACTTTGACTCCCTTTACTGAAGTGGAAATGAAGCATGAAAGCAGGTGGTTTCTCACCAATGTCAACGCATCTCTGTTTGGCGGTGTGTTGCCGAGAGTGCCAATATTTCCAGTGCTTGAGCTGGTCGTCCCTGCATTTCTCTTCCCCAAACACAACCATGACGACACTCTGCAAAATAATACAGTGAAATCCTGGCATTAGCATTTGTTTTATTATCCCAGTATGACTTAGAGTACTGTCAAATAGGCAGGGTTACAATAAGGCACCTAACAGTCCTAAAAACTATAGTTAAAGGAAATTTTTTTAAAAAAAAGTATTTTAATAGTGTTCGACTCGTAAAAGTACAATATCAATACAGGCTGTCTGGGAGGAGAGCACTCACCCGGACTTTGCTGACTGGGGGATGCAGTCCTTTGCCCCTTCCATGCTCCTTCAGTGTGATTGGATAGAACTGCCCCTTGTTCAGGTAGGTCATTGTGCCATCTCCTGACTTCTGCCGAAGGGATTTAGAGGCTTCCAGTGTGTACTCGAAATGATTCCTAAAATAACAAACCCATACTATTTATTCAAAAAAACAAATTAATAACAAAATAAAATACATGTAGTCATCGCCAATGTTTTTTTTTACCCCGGTTTTCTCCCCAATTTAGAATGCCCAATTATTATTTGTATCCCGGTTCACCGCTGCAACCCCCTGCCGACTCGGGAAATGGAGGCTGGAACACGCGTCCTCCAAAACGTGCTCCTGCAAATCCATAATTTTTCACACTGCGGATCCACAGCAAGGCCACCAGACCTATAGTGCCGGAGGACAACACAGATCTGATGGCTCCACTGCAGAACCGCAGGCGCGCTATCGGCCACAGGGGTCGCTGTTGCACAGTGAACCGTGGATTGCTCTGCCGAAATAATCCCTCCATACCCGGGCGGCACGCGGCCAATTGTCGCCGCCCCAGGAACCCTGGTCATGGTCAGCCGTGACATAGCCTGGATTCGAACCTGTGATCTCCAGGCTGTAGTGTGCATCCTGCACTCCACAGACAGCGCCTTTGCTGGACGCACCCCTCGGGAGCCGGATAAATACATGTTCTTAATGTCAAAATCATTAGGTGGTATAACCACTTACAGGGTATAGGATTCTCATCACAAATGTATTCAACAAGACAGAAATGATGACTTACCCTGAGATACTGTCAAATGTATAACCATCCGGCTCCATTCTTAGCTGCAGGTCACTAGGGAAAGAAAACACCTGAAACAGTCGCAGAGAGAAAGAAGATTGCTGTTTTATATAAAACAAATGATAATAATACATAAGCCAACAACATCCTAGAACAGTATCAAACTGTGCTTTATTTAGAAAAACATGTGAATGCCATGTAATTAAGCATGTCTCCATGTTTTCCTTGTGCATTTCCCATGCTTACTATGATTAATCATGTTCCGATTTTATATATATATATATATATATATATATATATATATATATATATTTTTTTTAGCTTTTACAATTAATGTCTGTGTTTTACTATGTTTTTACAATAGTATACAGTAAACTTTTATAAGGGTAAATATGGAAAACAACCTTATATTTTTGTTATATAATGAAAGCATGCAACGTTCTAATTTCCAAAAATGAGACCTGTAGCTCAGTCACTTCTCTCACTCTATGCTACCACAACAGAAGTTACGGCTGTCCAGCTTCTGCCAGGAAAAAAGGGGTTTTGAAGTGCATTACCCACAATAGATTTTACCTCATGGGCCTCGTCCTTGAAGCTCTCTGTGAAGGTGGAGTCTGGCGTCCTGCGTTGGGAGTTCTGTATCTGGGGGTTGGGACTGAAGTGGTCTGGGTTGAGACGACGGTCAAACACAACGATGCGGCTGTCTGGGTCGGCACAGTGTACACCAGGAGGGAGCCCCACCGTTAAGCCGTGGGACGGGGCTTCAGTCTTCAAGGCGTAGTTGGGGACTGTGGCAATGGAGAGGGTTACCATGGTATCCGGGGAGGGGAAGTGGTTCCTCTTGTCCTGCTGGTTTCCAGGCATGACGATGTTGAGTGGAAGCCCCTTTAAAAGCTGGAGTCTGTTCTCTCCTGCCAGCGTGGCTGGTTCTGGCACAGAAACCATGCAGTTCCTGAACAAAGAACATACAAATTTGTGTAGGTTTCCTTTCCATGTTGTAATGCACATCAATAATACATACAGATGTTAAGTGAACATGCATTCGTAAAGATACGGTCACAGCTGTGCATTGGAGATTCAACAGCAGAACATTTTAATTCACAATTACCAAACCCATTGGTGGTTCAGTTATTGGAAGAGTTTGTATGCATTTTGTATAAGTAGTGGTCTAATTTACAGAGTATGCCATACATTAAAAAACAAAACTACCCACTGACACAGAAATTTCTCACATTTCACACAAAATTCTAAATAGGTTTACATCGCCTAATAGTTCATTTGAAATTGCAAATTCAATATATATTGCTGTAAGTTACATTTTAATATATTGAGCAGTTTATTATTTTTTTTAGGATCTTGTACTGTATGGTCTTATCTGGGTTTGGTCCCCAAGCACGGGTCAAGGTTTTTTAGGAATCTTAAGTCAATTGTAGTTAGAGTACATTGGTTCACAAAGCCCTAAGGCGAATATGTATAATTTTTATGTTGTTTAACATTTTCAGCTAAAGATTGGACAGGAGATGAGAACTGGGGGTGGTCGTGGCTTCAGGTGGCTGTTGGTCCACTTAGTAGCCTATTGTCTTGGTCTAACTCAATTTGTAATCAGTACCATCATACCTTTTGGCGAAATCAGCATCAGTCAAAATAACTTCTGGTTTTGATGGCGAGAGCGTTCTCTTTTCTCGTGGCACCTATAGGAGATCATCACACGGTTATCATCACGCATCCACTCTTACACAAAGGCATAACAGAGGCATTGATCCAAAGCCAGAAACTGAACTTGCTTTGAATGGGAAATCATACCATGTCTAGTTCAAATCTGCTTCTCCTGTCTGATCACAGCTGCCAAGCCTGATTGAAAGTCATACCTAATTTTCTTTTTTTTTTTTTACTATTCCCAAACTGCAAGCACCTTGTAATAATCGTAGAGCAACCCCAAGGCTGCTGCGCTGTCGTCATCTCCGTTGATGCTCATCATGGCCTTGGTGGCAGCTGTGAGCGGATTTTCCAGGAAAGACTTCCAGGCCTCGTCCTCGTTGGTGTAGGATCTCCGCTGGCTGTACGGGGCTTCATTCTGCAGCACCAGCACCGCCCTTTTGCTGCAAGTCAGATGTACACATTACTATATACAGCACCAATATACAGGTTTTACAGAGCAGAAGTGTGCCATTTTGCAGTTATCCTTCCTCACCCTGCTTCAGCTTAACCATTTTCAATAAATCTATTTTACAGATGTTGGGCACAGAAAATGTGATATGCAGCAAATCACAATGCTGACTGATGTGTTCACTTCCTTATGCTACTATACCTTTATAGCATGACTTGCCCTCAGCAAAAAACGCACACATACACTCTGGGAAATCTCTGCTGGTTTCAGAAATAAACAAATGCATAAGTGAACCAACACGAGGTAACCCACCTTTATCAGCCTGGGTTGTGAATATTTACAGCACATGATAAGTTGAAAATGAGTGGCTGGACTGTGAAAGACTTTAAACCTGTGCTGGTCTCAGGTACTTGTCTTGTAAGGGCCAACTCGTTTAACCAGCGATGGTAACCCAATGAACTCTACAATAGGGGGCCTCCAGTTGATTTGCCAAATAGAAATCGCAACTTTAGTCCAAATGTATTTTCTATTACTGTGGAATGCTTTAAATACCCAGGGATACGGCTCAACACAAACTTACAGTAGTATAGTAGATACATGTGGATCGAGTCAAAACATGGAATTCAAGCATGCTGAACAGGATACAATTCTGACTGGACTGGTTTGTCCAGAAAACTGGCCAAGCCAGTCAAGTAAGATTCTTCCTTTCAATCTGCTGTCTTCTGCAAAGACACAGATAGTCAGATATGATCATTCCAGCCCTTGCGCTACTCAGAAAGTGTGCCCAATGTGTTCTTTGATCGACTGCTTGCAATTTGGGTTCCTATAATCTGCCAAAATCCTTCTGACAAGTAACACACCAAAATGGCTTTGACTTTTGACTACACTCGAAATCAGATTCTCTCCAGGTAACCATTCTATAATTTTCAAATGCAGCATTTACTGCTGCAGTCAACTTGGGAGACTTATACATAACTCACAGAACCTACAATAGCCTGGCAGGCAAAATAATGCTAACATAACAAGATGCAGCCTGTAGAAACTGCCTTGAAATCCTGATTAGAAACAATAGCACTAATAAATATGCCATAGAGAACAGAGCTTTCTCCTCCGCTGCGAAAGCTCAGACAAATGTCACAAGCGGTTCTAACTATGAATCACAATGTTGAGAGATCCTGTGCTTTGAAAATGAATAGGTGAACTACACAGAGCTGGTCAAATTGAGTATAGCTGTGGTCACTCTAATCCGTTTGATTGTCTAACTCCCCACACCCCCCTTACGGTCCTCCAACAGATTACCTGTGAATTAGTCAGAGGAGTGCATCACAGAGGATAATAAGCCAAACCGATTACCGAAAACACAATTTTCTGCCAGTTAGGTGTAACTAACAGGGGGTTGTGCTCAGACAGGCGCAAGGCCCTGTCAGGTATGTTGTAACTACCAAAAAGATCCATCAGAGAGTTAGGAGAGAAATACATGCAAGACATTGTATATAGAGAACACCTCAAGGATTCCTTTTGCAGAGCAAATTAACCTGCGTGTCAGGGAGGGCACATTTACTCAAAAGTATTTACAAGGTACTGCAGGGATTTCTATCAATTAGACTGGGAATTGTTCAGGATGGGGTGCTTAATACACAACACCAGAAACGAACTGTAAACGCCTGCCTGTTAGTAGGCCTCATTACGAATGTGCGGAGGGGGGAAAGGGGTGGGCCAGGGGGTGTGCAGTGTCACAGTGTTTCACATCATTTAGACCTTTTTTCTTTCTTTAACTGCGGCTTAGCCATGGTGGTGCTAAGTATATTACACAAATAAACAAGCCGCAGTAAAGAGGAATCACGTAAAGAAGCTGTTTACGACCAAACATATGTTTCATCAGCTCACTCCGAGTTTAAACGACTTAAACACCCACTAACGACTTCAAGATTTGCAAATACTGTTTCTTCCAAGCCGCAACAAGAACATGTAATAATATCACAGAATTACAATGTATTTAATTACAACTAGAAAACTATCTCCTACTTAAAATATAAGTATATGGTTTTTTTTCTCACTACACGGCCACAGGGCTAATTTCGTTCGAAATTAAAACGTTTAAATCTTTTTTTTTTTTTTTTTTTAAAGCAACCTGACGTCCTTAAATAACTACCATTCAGTCGTTTTCTTCATTTAACAATTGATTTTTATAACCAGGCAACAAGGCATCATCCGCAACATACAGAATAGTAAAAAGAGATGACTGCGGTGCTAAAAAATATAACTATTGTCCTGACAGTAGTTGGTATTTAAAGGCGTTTTGTTAGCACAACTGTTTCAAGATGAATAGAGATACCGTAGTGTTTTTCTTTAATTTAAATGCTTTAAGAACATTCAAACGAATGTAATGACGTGAAAGCATTCCATTGCTACCAACAATGAGCAGCGAATGCGCCAGTGTTTTTATTAAAGCGCTGTGTTATTGAAAGCCTGCTGGCAAACCGATTGTTAAGAGATTTCAAAGAAACCAGGGAACAACGCCTTCAATGTGTTCCGTTTCACTGGAGCCAAATGTCTTTTTGCAATTTTCTTATGTATCTCAAGAAACTAGTACAGAAACCAACCAAGTAAGATAGTAATGTATTACTAGGCTAGATTAAAATCGCACTGCCTAGATAGAGTTAAACCGAAAGAAACATGTTGAATAAATATACATAAATAAAAGCAAACAAACAAGCAAAAAAAAGAAAAGAAAGAAATGAATAAAACGCATTTTCAAATTTGACAGTTCTCGTTCAATTAAAAAAAAAAAATAAGAAAAAAAATGTCCATGATTTGTGAAACAAAAAACATAATACATTTGATCGGGAAAAATGTAAAAGCGTTAAACTGTTAATACGGTTTAACAAAATCTTGCTGAAAAGGTGCAGTGTAAGTAGTAAGTAAAAAAGAAAAAAAGAAAAACACGTCTCAAAACCCAAGTTAGAGCTGTATGGCAGGTGCTCATATTCACCTGCGCGAGCTGCAGGTTGCAACTTGACAGGTGAAACTACAAAACGCATCAACACACTGTCTATATCTGTCACACACGCACCCGAAACTCCCGTCTGCTAAAATCCAAACTGATGCAAGTTTTACCTGAGTCAGGTAAATGAGAAGAAGAAAAAAAATCTATCAAAAAAAGAAATAACTCGTTTATTTTAATCCATCTGCCCAAAAGACAGGCAGAAATCTGTATCACTCACTGTTCTCCACCTGAACAAACTGAAGTAATAAAAGAAAGATATAAGTTTGGCATAGACAATACACCTGTTCTTCTGGACTTCACAATACAGTGAGATGATGAGAACTTACTTGTCGTGCTCTTGTGTCATCTCGAACGGTGGAACTGGACTTTCTAGTTAGGATGGTAAATCCGATCCGGCCGCTTTATCTGAAACCCTAATTTGAGTAGCAGAATGAGGGCTATGTGAGAGGAGTCCCTGAAAGAACGGGTTTTGTTCGCTTTTCTCGCTTTTTGGGGTGTATACAGATTGCGAGGCCGGTTTTACATGTGATTGGGATTGGGTTACCTAATGAAGGAGGAGACTGCGCTGTAATAACATTGGTTTGCTGCTTTTCATTGGGTTGCTGTGGTGGGCAGGGCAAGTTTGTGTAATTGCTCAGGGGCAAAGTTGGCATGTTGCGGGTTATGAAAGGTGTGACAGAATTTGTAATGCTTTACTTATAAATAGTTTTCTTTTTACTTGTTGCTTTTGCGTGTTTATTGGTAAAACCCTGCATTTAAAGAAACAAATAATGTCATAAAAAAAAAACTGTGTATCGCGAACATTGTAATAATCTGAATTACAGTTATATATATATATATCACACACACACACACACGTCGAGCCCCCGTCCTCACCACACTAAAACTACTGCCTTTGTGAATAACTAGTGCTGGATAAAATACTTTACTGGCAAATCTTAATTCCGAAGTTGGACCGTTTGCTTAGCATTTTAGGCATAAGGTGCTGGAATTGGTGTAGTAGAAACCTATACAGATATCAAGACACATCTGTCGCGTGCGTGTAGCATTACTAGCCCAACTATAATCTTAACATTTATTTTTAGAATAGGACATTTGACACACAAAGCATTTACATTAAAGCACAGCACTGGAAGCCAAGTGCTGTGTCCAAGGCGAGCTTCTCTGGTTGAATATATCTTCAAGTAAAGATGTGTTCATTGACCTTCATTACTTAAATAAATAAATGAAACATTAGCTTACAGTGTGTCTATCACATGACGTTATTTCTGTGTTTGTCTTATTCATTTGTGCTTGTGAAACGGTTCAAAAAACTGAATGTGGACAAGGGGCGAGTGAAGTGAAGTGAAACAAAATGTTGTTTAATTGTTTCGTTAAAAAAAAAGCGTCCTGAAAAGATCAGCAACGTTTCTATTCCCGTGTTGATGACGAGGGAGAGGATTAAGGGTCTGAAATTGGCCCAAACCTGAAGATTTAATAAATATACTTGAACGTACCCAATATAGGGGGTAGAGGTGAAGCCTAATCGTGACTAGGGTTGCATCTCCCTGCTATTCAGTTTACTTCAAGAAAGGCATAGATTTGAGAAAACATAGGCGCATTTTAACAAATGAATCAAAATGGGGGGAAAAACAAATGAAACAAGCTACTCCGCTTTAAATTATAATTAAACGAATCCCATTTTGGTCCAAGCATTGTTGCTCGTACAAACCACACATAAGAACCGCCCTTTTGTTTATTTAAAGGGCATGATTTGTTTTTTGTCTGCTGGATGCAGATGTAGCTTATTCAGTTAGGCTCTTAACAATGATGTCAGGCCCGTAACTGAGTCTCAAACGGTGACCCTGCACTGTCAAACCAAATATTTAGGAGTTGAACAAATACACTTTTTGCAACATATTTCGATAGATCTTCGTGTTGTTTCAGAATATAATTTAAAGTAGACACACGTTTGAAAAATATGTGTTTCTTAAAACATTTAGTTTACATTCTGCTGAAGCTGAGCAGTCAGTCTGGCGTGTAAGAGACATTATTACCTAACACCTAGACGACGTCTGGCTTGGTCGCTCCAGGCGAGGGTGGTCTGTATAGCCAACGGGCGAAATTGTAATGTTGTTGCTTCTGTTGTTGTTGGTAAGGGCGCATGCAACAATGTCGTCAGTTGCGGAGGAATAGCTGGTGCAGCAGGTGCTACACAGGGGTCCCACGGACTCGCAGGGCACCCGACGAGTCTGAAAGCTTGGAGATAATAATAATAATAATAATTATTATTATTATTATTAAAAACATTGATAATGTTCTTCACATTCATGTTTGTATCATTGTAGCTACCTGTGTAGTGTTAGAAAGTGGTACATCATCAGAATGTGGTAGCCTACACATACCAAAACGTGGCCAATGTAATGTCAGAAAGAGGTACGCTGTCAGATTTGGGTACGTGTGCAATCAATTTCGATCTGATGGGTGTTTTCCTATTGTCAAACAGAGGTACATTTACCATTAATTATACTTTTTTTCTAATGGTGGAAAATATTATAAATTACATTAACAAGGATGTAAAAGACTGGAAACTGTGATAAATTAAATTGATGTAAAAGACCGAAGACTGCATAATTGACCAGATTTGAATGTTTGCTTCCCTGCGCTCTTGGCGGAAGGAAATTTCCTTTAACCTGATTGGACAACATGAGGGCTTAAATCGCTGACAAAGCACCTCGAATGTCCTCTCTCAAACTATGTTTAATCACTGTTCCCAATCAATGCACCCGAAAACATTTAAATACAGAATTCATGTATTTTAACTTAAAATATCCGTTCTTTGTACATGCAACTAGTCTCTGGTTTGAATGACGAGTTAAAATCAAACAACTGCACGTAGTCCAATTACTTTCAGCAAGTAGGCCTAACTGAACAAACCGCGCGATCGGGATGAACACATGTGGAGATAACTAGATATTTTAATTACTAACTTTTTATTTGATTTATTTTGCTAATTTTAGGACCTAACGGTAACTTAAATACTGAAACTTACAAACAGACGAACATGTACTCAAATCCAAATACTTTTATTCTTTACAAGTTTTACAAACAGTTCACAAACCACATTCGCTTTTCTGTACCAGGTACCTGAACTGCAGAACAGCTTCTTTACTATTATTTGGCAAATGGAAATAACCAATAAGCGTCCACCGCTAGGATGAAGCGCGAGTGAATGAGACCTCAGATGGAATTCTGTGCAAACCGCATTACTCACAGAATAAAGAAGAAAACGTTTGTATTTCAACAAAAATTGCACTGCATACAAATTACGAAGAAAAAAAAAATAAAAACTGTAAATGTCAGAACCTCCCTAGATAAGAAATGCCACCAACTCCAATACTTGTGACATGCTACATAGTAAATTAGAACAAACAGGTTGTTCTGCAATTGCTTTTGATTTTAATACATGCTGTATTGTATCAGAATTATCTTCAACCATGTCTACATACTGGAAGAGTTGGCATGTCTGCTTTGTTACTGTTCAATCTTAGCACTTCACATTCAAAAGCCAGCATACAGAAGCTGAAAGCAAATATACAGGAGAAGTACACTTTCATCCCCTACAGTAAATGAATCAGTGAGCCCCCCACAGACACACACAATTTCACCAAAATTCATGCTCAAGTGTATGCAAAGTTTCCATGAATTTGAGATCAACCTCCTGTACAGTATGGCACTGTTAACTCATAAACATGGGATCAAATGAAGCACTCGTCTTCTTCGCTTTCCCGAAGGAGTCGTTGGTGCTTTTGCTTTAAGAAGCAGTCTTTCTGTCTCATGAACCTCAGCATGTAGCAGGGCAGAGTCTACTTTCAACATGAAGGAGAACAGATTAAGTATGAATATGTAACTCCGGGGTAGATGTGGCTCCTCCAAATGGAGATGCCCTTTACAGTACCTGGAAAAAAAAAAAACATAACTGCATTAAAACCCACCAGACTAAATACAATGTTCATTTTTAAGCACTTCAAGACTCAAAACAAATATCAAGAGTTCATACTGTCTGCATCACATCTTTCTTTAATGTAACCCGCATTGTCACACTGTCCACGCTGCATCACATCTTTCTTTAATGTATCCTGCATGAAGCCTGTCTCCGAAGATATTACTACAACACATTAATTATGTTGAGAAGTAAGGAAACTAGGTTCCCCTATTAGTTCATTTACTATTTTAAATCAAAATATTGGACACTCTGTTTTCATAAACAAAATTGATGTCAGACCCAACTATTCTGCCTACTGGTTTTTTTTTTTTAACCATTAATAGGTCCCCATATTCACCATTCAGATTTTTCCTCTATGACCATAAACCCCAAAATCCATAGGGGTCTAGACTCCAGAGTAACAATCTCTGAGCCACACGCAGAAATCAACCCGGCCCTGGCAAATTGTGTACTAAGCAAGCTTACAAAAACAGTCGATACAAAGTAAACACGACACCTTTCATTTTACAATTACTTCAAGGGACACAAATATAGATGTTTTGTTGTGAGGCACACTGTGCTTTCTAGCACCCGTTTCCTTCTGATTTTTATTTTAAGCAGGCCTTTCTCTAGCTAGAACTTTTTTTTTCTGAAATTGATGACAGTGATAATAGAGCCCCACAGAGATAGGGGAGGGAGTGCTGTTGCAGCAACAGTAGTGTCATGACTTAAACAGACAACCCGTTATAGGGGGATAGTTTAAACAGCAGCGTTTCAGCAGAGGTCCCCAGGGAAGATACTATCACCACATTTACTGTTTTATGCAAACAATGAATCCTTCTGGATGCACCATGCATCTTTGTCCTTTATGTTGAGCAACCTTCCTCAACAGTTACCTGTATGGGGTTGTTTAGGGAACCACTAGCTGTAATGTATGAAATAGGTTCTCTGTGATTAAAAAGAAATGCTGGTCAAATAAATAAAAAAAATACAAGTTTTATTGCATGTCGAACAAATATAATACAATTATTTAAAATAATTCCTCACTACGCGGTGATCTGATTCAAACATTCAAAATCCTAAAAGGTATAGACAATGTCAACCCAGGGGACTTCTTTGACCTGAAAAAAGAAACAAGGACCAAGGGTCACAAATGGAGATTAGATAAAGGGGCATTCAGAACAGAACATAGGAGGCACTTTTTTACACAAAAAATTGTGAGGGTCTGGAACCAACTCCCCAGTAATGTTGCTGAAGCTGACACCCTGGGATCCTTCAAGAAGCTGCTTGATGAGATTCTGGGATCAATAAGCTACTAACAACCAAACGAGCAAGATGGGCCGAATGGCCTCCTCTCGTTTGTAAACTTTCTTATGTTCTTATGTTCTTATGTTCTTATGTTCTTATTTGTTTCGATTCCAAAAAAATACATATAAAATTTAATCCAGAACATACATTCCCAAATTATTACCCTTGACTTAAAGTATTGCATACTGCCGGTAAAGGTTTTTCAAAAACACAATTGTTAGTGATGAAAATTACATTTAAAATAATAACGTTTATAAAAGTTACAAATGGATGACAGAAATACAGACTGATGATTTGCCTAAAGCAAAATCGCTGAAGACCACACCCAAAATGCACATTCCACCCAGACACTGATGTACATGTATACAGACACTCAGAGAATGCACATTCCACCCACACATACAGTACATTATATATATATATATATATATATATATATATATATATATATATATATATATATATATATATATATATATATATATACACACAGTGCCGTGAAAAAGTATTTGCCCCGTCTGATTTTCTGCATTTTTGCACATTTTTCACATTGTATTTGGTCAGATTTTTTTTGTGGGTTGTAGTATGTAGAGGGAGTCAGAGAAAAAATAACAACAAAGTTTGGTGCTTCTTTCATTTGTTTGGTGTGCAAGGTAATCAAATATGCAATCTTCAGATGTGAAAAAGTTATTGCCCCTAGTTAACACAACCCAATTAAAGGGATAATTAGGGTCAGCTGTTTGAGTACTTTGGTTAACAACCAGGCCTGATTTGGGCCAGCCCTGCCCAATATAAATCTGACGAACTTTGGCCCTTACCATCAGAGTGAAGTTGTCAGCACACAGTGTTCTACAGGCACATCATGCCACGAACAAAAGAAATTCCTGAAGACCTCCGGAAAAAAGTTGTTGATGCTTATCAGTCTAGAAAGGGTTACAAAGCCATTTCTAAGGCTCTGGGGCTCCACCGAACCACAGTCAGAGCCCTATTGTCCAAATGGAGAAAGTTTGGGACAGCAGTGAATCTTCCCAGGAGTGGCCGTCCTGCCAAAATCTCTCCAAGAGCAAGGCGTAAAATCATCCAGGAAGTCACAAAGAACCCTAGAACAACATCCAGGGATCTGCAGGCCTCTCTCGCCTCGGCTAAGGTCAGTGTTCATGACTCCACCATCAGAAAGACACAAAATGGGATTCATGGCAGAGTAGCAAGGCGGAAACCATTGCTCACTAAGAAGAACATGAATGCTCGTCTCAAGTTTGCCAAAAAGCACCTGGATGATCCTCAAGAGTTCTGGAACAATGTTCTATGAACAGATGAGTCAAAAGTGGAACTTTTTGGCCGGCATGGGCCCCGTTATGTCTGGCGAAAACCAAACACTGCATTCCACAGTAAGAACCTCATACCAACGGTCAAGCATGGTGGTGGTAATGTCATGGTTTGGGGATGCTTTGCTGCATCAGGACCTGGACGCCTTGCCATCATTAAAGGAACCATGAATTCTGCTCTGTATCAGAGAATTCTAAAGGAGAATGTCAGGCCATCCGTCCGTGAGCTGAAGCTGAAGCGCAGCTGGGTCATGCAGCAAGACAATGATCCGAAACACACAAGCAAGTCTACATCAGAATGGTTGAAGAACAAGAAATTAAAAGTTTTGGAATGGCCTAGTCAAAGTCCAGACCTAAACCCCAATGAGATGTTGTGGAAGGACCTGAAACGAGCAGTTCATGCTCGAAAACCCACAAATGTCACTGAGTTGAAGCAGTT
This sequence comes from Acipenser oxyrinchus oxyrinchus, assembly GCA_030684275.1. Taxonomy (NCBI): domain Eukaryota; kingdom Metazoa; phylum Chordata; class Actinopteri; order Acipenseriformes; family Acipenseridae; genus Acipenser; species Acipenser oxyrinchus. The sequence goes on along the minus strand of CM060252.1, from coordinate 8,398,048 downwards.
TTGCATGGAGGAGTGGGCCAAAATTCCTCCATGGCACTGTGAGAGACTAATCAATAACTACAGGAAACGTTTGGTTGTAGTTGTTGCTGCTAAAGGTGGCGTAACCAGTTATTGAGTCTACGGGGGTGATTACTTTTTCACACGGGGGCATTGGGTTTTGCATAACTTTCTTTAATAAATAAATGAAATATGTATCAATTTTTTGTGTTATTTGTTCACTCAGGGTCCCTTTTATCTAATATTATTTATCTAATATTATGTTTTGGTTGAAGATCTGATAACATTCAATGTCAAAAATATGCAAAAATGCAGAAAATCAGACATGGGGCAAATACTTTTTCACGGCACTGTATACAGACACTCAGAGAATGCACATTCCACCCACACACATATATACATGTATACAGACACTCAGAGAATGCACATTCCACCCACACACATATACACATGTATACTGACACTCACAGAATGCACATTCCACCTCACCCACACACATATACACACATGTATACAGACGCTTCAGTGTTGCGCATGCATGAAATGATGTAATGAAGGATTAGGCATATGCTGTGCTACCACACCCTTTTTTATTTTGCCATACTACTGCAAGTATTTTTTTTTTATTATTATTGTAAGTAAAGTGATCTGTAACAGCAGCTGCATTGGTAAAGTGCATTATTGTACATATCCAAGGATTATTGTTGAGATCTGCTGCACCCGTATCTCAAAGACTCTTCTTTACACAGCTCTGACTTTGATTGCCTTTGACTGGTACAGTTTACTTCTCAAACCCAGAGCCAGGTAGATGCTGTTTTTATTTAAAGAAGAAGGAGAAGATTGTGTGTTGACTTTCTGGGATGAAGTATTCCGTGGGAAGCAGGTTTGCTCTGGGATACACAGCAGGTAGCACCCTTGGTGGAGCTATACAAACATATCCAGGATGTCACACAAATGTGATGTAAATAAAAGAGCCTCTCATAATCAAATATTTGAAATACATATAAAAAGTAGACACAGACCTGGTTCAGTTGAGATGTTAGCTGTCGCAGTCTCTAATATATTTAATTTGCAGCGACAGACAATTCTCAACACTATTCTGACCAGCTACCGACGAAAAGAAAAGTTAACAGGACATTCCCCCCTCCAAAACTGCACAAATAACAGATGTCTCAAGTGATGATTTCCCTATCACAGATGAATAGTCATTTATCTCTCTAAATCAACTTAAAAACCTTTCAGATTTATCACATTGAAACAATGGCTCTCCAAGGTGCCATACATTATCGAATGAGGTTCTGGACTTGGTACTGGCTGTTCTGGGGCTTCGCCGAACATTGCTTTATTTCTTTTTCCTTCTTTTCCTTTTTTACATGGAGAGCCACAAGCACACAAATACCTGTAGTGAACTAGAAATTATAACATGGAAAAATGGTCTGACCGAAGTTGCTGGTGCACACAAATTAAAATGAGACAGCACAGTAAATCCTCTGTAATACAACACTGTTTACTAATTTTGACCTAACCATGCTGCACCTCTTTTCAGCACAGCCAATGGGATAAACCATCACAGCAGCGTACAGTAGTGGAGGGCAAGTCCAGGCTGAATGCAGAGCACAACTGTTTCTCTCAGTTCAATGTAAACAGCGTATGCAAAAAAAGTTGTATCCCCCCCAGGATCTAATGAACACAGTCCAGGAGTCAGTACCAGGACAAAGTAGTGTTTTTTTGTTTGTTTTTTATCACTGCTGGTGGCTGCTTATATTAGGATTTTTCACAACCAAAGTGGATTTAATTAATCACATCCCATATTTACCATTCACGTTATTTTGTTTAAATACCCTTAAATACAGCCAGGTCCCGGTGTTGGTCCTTCTAGTCACTTGGGATTAGGGATTAAATTTTAACTGAATTTTCCTGTGGTTGGTACACCACTATTGACTACAGCCAACAGTCGCGCCTGCAACCTCCAAACAAACACATGGATGTAAACTCAAACTCCAAAACAAAAGAATGAAAATCTCTACCAAGCTACAGCAAACAACTTACTCTTTTCTGCACTGTTTGAGTGCAGTGTGCCAGTAGCCGGTGTTCAGGAGTTCATAGACAGCACTCTTCTTCAGGAACGCCCTTAGGCTGTGCCCGTGGAAGCATGGCTTATCCTGGCTCTCCTCATCCCAGGTAAACTGGAAGCTGGATGGGGGCTGCTGTGGAGTCCTCGGGACGGATCCAGTGAGCTTCTTGAACTGCTGCTGCAGGTTGACCACCATGCCTGTGCCAAACAGAAACCAGTTACCAGGAGGGTGGGGAGTTATTAGGTGCTAGAGTGACTGTGGAGTGTACAAGGTGACCAAGATTCTGTGTTCAACCACAACAGGATGCATTGCAGAGGCATTTATTGGAAGTCAGGATCAGAGTTAACCCTTGTTAAAATGAATATTCAGGAGATGCGGAAGATTAACAAAACAGATTTTACCTTTGTTTTCTTTAATATTCATATCACTGTGATGAATTCCTTTTCAGGCTAAAATTGCATATACATCTCTCCTGCGCAAGGCTTCTTAAATCGGACATAATGTTTTCCTGACCCCAAGCAAAGACACGGTGCTCGCGTGCAAATTGACCCCTTAGCAGTCAGGTGGGCGTGCACACAACTCAGGTACCACAGAGATTGACAGACAGATAGGCTAACCTGCCCTTCAGTCAGCTAAGGGCCTTGTGATATTACTTGCAAGATGTGGTCTCTGTACAGGCAAATAACCTGCTTTTGTATTAAGTATAAGACCTGCATGTATAATGTTCTTCAGAGGAATCATTTTGGGTAGTTATGTCCGTAGTTATTTCCTTCAGAAAAACTAGCAACAATGTGACAAGGCAGAGTAAACAGAAAATCTGGTTTGCTTTGGACATTTAGATTAAAAACTATTTTTTTCTAATCTTATTTATTTTTGACCCCAATTCTGTATTTATTTTGTCTTTAAGAAGCTGAGATTTTTTATTTGTTTACATGTCATAGTTCCTAAAAATGAATTTATTATCATCATTTAAATATAAATGTGTTACAGGTTACAGCATGTTATTTGAGTGTTGTGGTAACTAACATGACTATTGATCGTTATGTCACCTCACGTTTCATATTTTTCACATCAATGGTTATTTTGCCATTAACAATAAATCACACCTCACTGATAAAAGTTCCAACTTGCCATGACAATTCCAGTTTCTTTCTATATATATTTTCATTTTTTCCTTGATAACGGCATCTATTGTGATGAATATTTTGTGGTTTACAGGAAGGACGGTTAATACTTTTACTCCTAAAAGGATTCCATGGATTTCACTATTAAATAAATAAATACCTAAAAGCCCAGTAATTACTTTCCAAACTTTTAGAGCAGGAACCAACTTTTCTTTGATTTGTCTTTCAAATGAGAAACAGTAACCAACATCAAAAGAAAACAGCATCTCTAAACACACTTTTGGTAAAAACAAATAAAGGAGTTCACTATGAAAAATCATACTAAAATCTGGACCACACATTTCAAATTGTGTTCTAAGGGTATGCTTCAGCAATCTCTCTCTCTTGCCACTCACAATGCACACACACAAGCCCACTAGCTATTGTAGAGCCACAGTAAAAAATAAAAAATAAATGTAATTCCTGTAAAAAGAGAACATCATCATAAGAGAGAAGAACAGCAGAAACTGACTACACCAACTCTTATTACTCAATGAAGATGTTAAGGGGGCCCATTATTATTATTATTATTATTATTATTATTATTATTATTATTATTATTATTATTAAATGTGAGATATACATATATATCTCCAATATACAGTATATCTCACATTTATATATAGGGTTGCTTTTTTTGGTTTTGTTAACATCCCAACGCAATACTTTTTACATGTACAACTTTTCCAGGATATTGCTGGATTTTCACCTGGATGGTCATTTATTTTTACAGTCACCATGTGTCTGGCTGAGCGGTCTCACTGCTCCCTAATCAAAAAGTGTTTTCCTCCAAAGAAATGTCCCCATTACAGAAGTCACCTACGTTTTTTTTTGACCACAACCGATCTTGTTTTGGAGGAGTAGAAGATGGGCTTCTTGCATTGCCACATGTACCTAAATAAATTATAAAAAAAAGGACATCCCCATATTAGTGGTATTTTCTTAATGTTACTTGCTTTTTATATATATTTTTTCTCATTTATAAATTAACTTGGGCAGGTTCGTAGGCCATCCCTCTTTGTATCTGACTTTCTGATGAGAAACAGATCAGTAGTAATACATATTTGGAAGTGTGTGTCAGTTTGAATGAAACATGCAATTGCTACACAGCATCAAGTGAATGTTCTCTATGAGCATCAGCCTCTAGTACAATCTACCAGCTCTTCATGGATACAAGACTGTGTCTCATTTTAGATACAAGTACAGTTTATACACAGAAACTTTAAAAAAGCCTCTGGTCTACTGTCGTCAAAATTGGATGAGCCAAGATTGTTCAAGGAACCAGTCCTAATAAACAAAGATAATGCTAACCCCATCATTACAGAAGTCCCTGGAGCCACATTAGTCATTGTTGTGTAAAGAGGTTGGCAACTATAAATCGTATTGATATACGGCTTGCTGGTAAACCGCCCTGTTTTTGCTGAAATGAACTCTAGATAAATTTAGTTCAGGTGAGTGGGATTCAAGCCAACAATTAAAATGACACCACCCATTTGCTGCAACTATCAACACTCCAGTACAGGGGGTTCATTCTATCTGTTAGACTTCTTTTGTAGAATGTCATGCATTGTTTTAATAGGTAAATGAACACAGAAGGATACAAGGCAATCTACTAGACAATGCTATCTGAAAAAAAAAAAACCCACACACAAGACCCCAGGTTTTATTTCCCTCCAACAATAGTGCAGATCAATACGAAATGCTGTGATGATCAAATCATTTCCGCGCAGAAATAAAATATCTGCATAACATGAACACCTGGCTCAGTGTTACTGTACCTGGCTACATCCTCTTCCACACCCTCATTCGCCTTATCCAAGGCCAGCTTCATTGTCTTGTACCATTTTCGGAAATTAAAAATTTCCACACCTATCAAAGAAAGTTAAATAGCATAATTTAGAATATTTATTGATGACAGTAAAAAATTACCAAGAAATACTTTGTTGGGGACAAGAAAAAAAAAAAAGTAACTGACATTCATGAATGAGTCGTTCACCTTTGTTAAAACATTTAGGAAGAAGTAGTGCATGCACCACATTTAGATTAACAAAAAATCAAGCCACTTCAAATGTAATGGATATAATGGTCAAGGTTTTGGAACATGATTTATACAACTAGACCATTAGCAAAACAAACTACATTGGAGTTGTGTACACCTTTAAATGTTGCACCCTTAATGAATTATTACTTCACATTATGGGGTTTGTAGGAAGCACCTTTCATCTGCACAATCTGATCAACACATTTTCCATTTAAAATTTCAAAGGGAGGTGTTAACACCACACTAACCATCTATTAAAATCAACCATACAGGAACTGTGTTGATAATATTCAAATACATTTAACCACAATAGCGTTCCTGCAACTGCAACATTTACCAAACATTTAATTACTGTATATAGCCTTAACTGCTCCTAAATAGAATATGGTAAAGTTTACCACATTCCATTTTTTTTAGCACTTCAAGTAACATCCATCCATCAAAACAGGACCAGGTTGAGGGTTGAGGGTGAATTAAAACACAAAAGGAAGCAGCATTTGATTGCCTTTGCACAAACATCGCCCCAGTCCCCTCAGCCTCAGTTTACGTTGTGGCTACTCCATGTGATCCACTGCATTACAAGAAGATATTCAAAGACACGTGGTGAGATATTCACAGATGAAAACTATAGGTTTACTCGATTTGTGTAAAGAGTAGTTAATAAGTTGCAAAGATCACAGCGGCCAATTCTGCCGAGTCAGTGCACAATGGTGCATAAATTCTCTAAGTTTGGGGTTTTTTTTGGTTAATGGTAATAACATGTGCTTTATGCCCAACTTACTGCTGTGTGGACTCCCAGCAATATAAACTTACAAAAATTCTGGTCGTACTGTTCAAAAATAATGATCGCATTAAGGGTTCTTGTGCTGCTCCTCTTCTCCTTCTGAGCCTGTTTTGGGAAGGACTGATCCCTTAGCTTAAAGTATTTGTTTACATTATTTTGGGGGCTTCACCTTTATTTAGCTGCAGTATTCTGTACATACAAAAACTGAATGAGCCCAGGTCCTATTGGAAATAACAAGGCGACTGTCCCACAGCATACCTGTGCTTGCATCTATGTTCTGCATACTCAGAATTCTTGGTGTGTTTTAAGATAGCTGGTTAGCTTATCAGGTGCTCATATCTTTCGAATAAGTGGCATCTAATTGGGTTTGTATGCTAAACAGCCTTCTCTATCAGCAAGTTATGTGTTTTCAGCTCACCTATTGCTATTTCTGACTTCCTGAGGATGGTTAAAGTATGTTGTATTCTATAGGCAGCACTGCATCATATTTTTCTGATGCATCAGCTACACTGATGATGAAAGATGTGATTTATACACTTGCAGGTTCTCATTACCATATTGTTAGTGTCACAACAGCTCATCACTCCTTTGAGACAGCCCTGTGACAATAAAATGTTTCCCCAAACAGTACCTATATCTATATTCTGGTAATCCGGGTATCAGTAGGTTACTCTGCAATGCTGCTGTGGAAAACCACAAAGCAAACATGTAAGTCAGTAACATGCAGACCCCCATGCGTCTGCAAATTCAAAATTCAAGCCGACTTCGTTTTTTATGATGACCAAAAGTAGATGATTTTGACGTATATATCAATAGTACGGCCAGCACAATCTGAAACTCCCAATACCTTATCCTAAATAATGCCATTACCAAGTTTCATCACAATTCAACAAGCGGTTTTAAAGATATATGCAAAAATGATAGTGTGACATACAGATGGAAAAGTTTGAAATATCCAATAAATTTCGTTCCACTTCATGATTGTGTCCCACTTGTTGTGATTCTTCACAAAAAATTACAGTTTCATACTTTATGTTTAGCCTGAAAGAGAGTTCAGGGGGCCTTTACACTGTATCCCCGCAATCTAATACTCTCATTACCTTACTCTAAATAATGTCAATAGCAAGTTTCACCACAATTGAATAAGCGTTTTTTAAATGGAAAAATTTAAATTGTGACCTACATGAATAGGGACATTCATCGGCAGGATTTTGTTGAGACATTAAAACCCAGAGCTGAATTTTAGCAGAGGATACTGCCGTACCTTAACAACACAGATGACAACGGCTACGATTTAGCAGTACTATGGTGGAGGTTCTGCGTCGAAGGGGTATAATTCTATGATTTTTATTAAATAAATAAACGGATACTCCCTGAACGTTTATTACATATTATTTCAATACCATGCGTGTGCTTTCCCATTTAACTTTGAATTAATTGTCCTGAATACTGTATTTCACCAACAGTTTATTGTGGCATTTTAACTGACATACTAAAAGCTCTGAGACAGGTTTCTTAGTAACTGGTTTAGGGGTCCTTCAGACACTGCTGCACAAATGTCACCTTGCTATCATGATCAAATCGCACGTTTAATTGGTTGCTTATCAGTTATTAAAATAGGAATCGCAAATCAAACCAAAAATGTCACTCTCCTCCATCTAAATGATTGAGGTTGGCTTGTCAGAAATAGAGAGGAATTTACCACAGAATGGTCATGCATTAAAAGAAGTGGAGAGTCTGAATCTCACATCTACTGTGAATACTGACTGACGGACTTGTCTGTGAAACATGGGTGGGCGTCATGACTGTATCACTCACATAGGTAAGAAGAAACACCAGCAAAATCTGACACTCCCCATTACTGTATGTTTGTGCATAAGGGTTTTGAGGTTTAACTCGCTTTAATTAATGAATTATTGGATACTACACAGCATTTTGGTAGAGAGAAAAGGAAGGTCTTTATTTTCTAACCATGGCGTGAACAGCCAAAATATGTGTTTCAACACTGCCCTGTGGAGATGGGGGAGTTCAGGTCGCTTCGTTAATCTGATCCTGGACCTAGCTGGACCAAGCCCACAGGTCATCATTTAGAAATTACTTTCTAGCGTTAAAATTGGGGGTGGATTTGAACCAGCAAACTAAAAAAGGAGAATGATTCTAGATCCACTTACAGATCTTGATATTTTATCTCCAAAAATGGCTCCTTGTGTCATTTCCTGCAGATCTCTTGAATTTAAAAGGTGCACATGCATGCAGAAGAGGAACATGTACAGCCTATTACCTGCTGTATTCCCTTTTTTATATGCGTGTCATTCATCTGAAATACTACTGCGATGTCCATTTAATCTGCAACACAAAGGACTCTGCCAGACGCTTCCATTCTAAATGAATTATTCTACAGAATAAATACCTTCTTTGTTTCTGTTCACTGACTCTGCATCATTAGATAATGACCTGCAAAATAAAAATCCACAATTATAACTCTCTCAAATACTGCAGAGTGCAAAACCAATATTCATCCCATATCAAACACACAACCAAAGCTATGGCTGGCTTGTTTTGATAAGGAACAGTAGGAAGTCTGTAAATCTTGAAGAGTAGGTCTCTTGGACAATTTTTACTGGCAAATTATCAACCTGTAAGTTGCAGTCCTGGTCAAAAAGTACTGCCCATAAGAGAGTTAAACAAGATAAATTAGTAGCACTGTGCACTTTCGGTGCTGAAAGCTTTTGGGTAAACTGTGACCTCATCATCTCTAACCTGGATCACAGCCTGGATATCTGTGAACCAACTGTTTGAGTGAAACACAAGGATGGCAGCTACATCTGCGTTTACATGGTAAATGGAAAATTCCTTTGATGCCATTAACGCATGCGTACCTTGCTTCCCACTGCAAACCGAAAGAGTGCTGACTGTAGTAGAATAGTTTGTTGTTTATTGTAAAGAGCTGGTGGTGGGGACGTGTATTTCTGTTATTTGTTTTTTCAGATATGGAATCTGATATTTTGAGATGGTGTAGATGCTTCTGGGTCTTAATTCAGTGCAATGCGTTCACGCAGAATCGCAGACATGCACGCTTATGTCTTTATTAATATAACAAGGAGACAGATTGAAGATGAGTTGCCCCTGTTTAAATAAAGCAAAAATACTGTGTGTAATTATATATATACATTATATATATATATATATATATATATATATATATATATATATATATATATATATAGTACTGTGCAAAAGTTTTAGGCAGGTGTGAAAAATGCTATAAAGTAAGAATGCTTTGAAAAATAGACATGTTAATAGATTATATTTATCAATTAACTAAATGCAAAGTGAGTGAACAGAAGAAACATCTAAATCAAATCCATATTTGTGTGACCACCCTTTGCCTTCAAAACAGCATCAAGCATCAATTCTTCTAGGTACACTTGCACACAGTTTTTGAAGGAACTCGGCAGGTAGGTTGGCCCAAACATCTTGGAGAACTAACCACAGTTCTTCTGTGGATTTAGGCAGCCTCAGTTGCTTCTCTCTCTTCATGTAATCCCAGACAGACTCGATGATGTTGAGATCAGGGCTCTGTGGGGCCATACCATCACTTCCAGGACTCCTTGTTCTTCTTTACGCTGAAGATAGTTCTTAATGACTTTCGCTGTATGTTTGGGGTCGTTGTCGTGCTGCAGAATAAATTTAGGGCCAATCAGATGCCTCCCTGATGGTATTGCATGATGGATAAGTATCTGCCTGTACTTCTCAGCATTGAGGAGACCATTAATTCTGACCAAATCCCCAACTCCATTTGCAGAAATGCAGCCCCAAACTTGCAAGGAACCTCCACCATGCTTCACTGTTGCCTGCAGACACTCATTCGTGTACCGCTGTCCAGCCCTTCGGCGAACAAACTGCCTTCTGCTACAGCCAAATATTTCAAATTTTGACGCATCAGTCCAGAGCACCTGCTGCCATTTTTCTGCACCCCAGTTCCTGTGTTTTCGTGCATAGTTGAGTCGCTTGGCCTTGTTTCCACGTCGGAGGTATGGCTTTTTGGCCACAAGTCTTCCATGAAGGCCACTTCTGACCAGACTTCTCCGGACAGTAGATGGGTGTACCAGGGTCCCACTGTTTTCTGCTGATGGCACTGCTGGACATCTTCCGATTGCGAAGGGAAGTAAGCATGATGTGTCTTTCATCTGCTACAGTAAGTTTCCTTGGCCGACCACTGCGCTCACGGTCCTCAACGCGTTGCCCGCTTTGTGCTTCTTCAAAAGAGCTTGGACAGCACATCTGGAAACCCCGTCTGCCTTGAAATTTCTGCCTGGGAGAGACCTTGCTGATGCAGTATAACTACCTTGTGTCTTGTTGCTGTGCTCAGTCTTGCCATGGTGTATGACTTTGACAGTAAACTGTCTTCAGCAACCTCACCTTGTTAGCTGAGTTTGGCTGTTCCTCACCCAGTTTTATTCCTCCTACACAGCTGTTTCTGTTTCAGTTAATGATTCTGTTTCAACCTACATATTGAATTGATGATCATTAGCACCTGTTTGGTATAATTGTTTAATCATACACCTGACTATATGCCTACAAAATCCCTGACTTTGTGCAAGTGTACCTAGAAGAATTGATGCTGTTTTGAAGGCAAAGGGTGGTCACACCAAATATGGATTTGATTTAGATTTTTCTTCTTTTCACTCACTTTGCATTTAGTTAATTAATAAATATAATCTATTAACATGTCTATTTTTGAAAGCATTCTTACTTTACAGCATTTTTTCACACCTACCTAAAACTTTTGCACAGTAACTGAGACAAGCCTAGAACATGGCCGCGGATCATTCATGTGACCTGCGAGTGTGACACACAGCTGCTCATCCACACCATGAATTTAATTTAAAAACAAAATAATTAAATTAAATGATGTATTTGGTGTACTTACCATTCAAATTCATCATCCAGCTTAAAAATCAGTTTTAAAGTAACTATTATAATGGATGCCGCTTTTATGTCATAGTTTATAGGGATCGCCGGTTTAGCCAAGGGGTCAAAGGTTAAGGATGCCTCCTCGCCCATCCCTGTCCTTTTTACCACTCTCCATATGTAGCTGTGAATTTCATCTGGGGAAGCAGTACAGAACAGAATTATTTATTTTATATATATAATATATATATATATATATATATATATATATATATATATATATATATATATATATATATATATATATATATAATGAGAACACTCTGGACATGTGATGGAGTCTGTACAGTATAAAACACAAATCAGCTCCAATATTCAGAATTTAAAATGTACTTTACCAACTGACACTGATTCCACTCACTAGCCTAGTGGCCTTTTTTTACTATTAAAAATATTATTTGAAATAAATACGTGCACTGTATTTCTATTTACGGAAGAAACTTTTACAAACAATGAAGAAGAAGAAAACCAAGTATGTATAAGAATAAACAAAGCCAAAGGATTAAGCTGTTGCCAGGTCAACTGTAAAGCTGCAGCTTTTAATCTACACATGGCTAACATGTTATTATTGCTCAAGCAAAACAGCTGCCAAAATATGTGTCCCCTTTGTGTTTCCAGAATTACCCTCCTGGAAATAAGAGACATTTGTATTGCTGAGATTTATTTGTAGCTTTTGTTGTACTGCAAAACCACAACATGGTCTATATGTGATCAGCTGAAAATAACTTGAGCCTCTAGCTTGCATGCTCTACTCTCAAACAAGCACAGTGACAGATGAATACCTGCAGACTGACAACCAATACCCCAGCACCTGTCGGTTTTGCCTCCACTCCAAACCATTTGATTAAAAGGCCTGTTGCACTCAAGTTAGTAACGATTGCTGGAAGGTAGTGTATGCACTGGGATGTGTAAGAATATTTTAGTGAGGTCCTCATCTAAGGTAAAGCCTGGGGATTGCAATTCAAATTGATTGATTTACATACCTGGCAAATTAGCTTCCATGAGGTATTTAATGCAAAGTATATTGGGATGCAAAACACAGTTTTCAGTTATTTCTGGAAAACGGGGCAGGTCCAAAAAAGCTGCAATCTTGTAAATGTGTTGTTGTATGCTTTCACATGACGGGAAGGACTAGGATTAAAAACAAAAGAAAAAAAAAAACACTTGTGACCTTAAACATCTAAACACAGTGCATTTCCCAGTTATTTTGTGTTATTCCATAATTTTTTATTTACCCATTCCGGCCTTTTTCATCACCGTGGACTGAAGTGCAAGACTTATGGATAATGACCTCATGCACGTTACCTGTTAATTAACCCCAGGCTACAATCGGCACAATGAACCCTCCCTAGTTTAAATCACCTTGCAATTCAACCCTTCTACTACTAAAGCATTGCATAAGTCAAGCATGTCTGATCAGATCTGCGTACAATACCCAAACTCAAGAGAGTCAGGTCAGCGTCTCGCTCTCATTGTACAAGCCTGTGTTAACAGAGGAGCACCTCCCTGAAATTAAATACAGCAATTAAAATAGATCACAGATTGTGTAAAGAACTGTTCAACCTGACATATTTCCTTACCATGTATTAACCTAGACATTGTGAACAAATACAAAGCAATGCTGGTGGTGCATCTAACACACTAAATCACCAAGCAACCTATACAGGGTGAATCAGAAAGGATGCCGCACAGGGACTTAACCCGATAGATCATTTTTGTGTTGGTGCAAATTTGTTGAGATAAGGTTATGTCCTGTGCATCTATGAACGTTACAAGTGTTGTCATAAAAAGTTAGAAATGTAATATTTAACAACTTTCAGGCAAGCAGCTCCCAAGATAGAGCTGCAAAGCAGATATCACAACTGGAAAATGGAAGGTGAATATTACAGAATGTAGAAAGAGAGACTCCCAACGTACAGCAGTGTATCAGATTTGAAGTCAATAACTTTTTTTTTTCTCAAAATAAGCTGGCGACCAGCTCAATCCATCGCCTAATACTATATGTGCACCAGCTACTTTATTAAATATTAAGATTTGAGTATTATCATACTGTAAGGCGATACATAGTACATAATAGCTATATATATGTGCACCAAAAAATAAAATAAAAATATGTAACCAGGTGCTTGTCAGAGATATTTTGGTTCATGTATAGAGGCTGTACGCCTTTCTTAAGAAAAAGGCATGATGGGATATCAGCTGAGCCCTTGTCAGAGGATCTACAAAATTGCAGAAAACGGTAACTCCAGTTTAATGTAACAGTTGTGATGGTGACCCAACGTGTGCTTAAAACTTGTGCTTAATTAGATGATACTAGTGAGGACCATTAATCAAAACTGTGTACAAATTGAAGAGCCAACAGAATCTCTCAAAACCCTTAGGGTCTAAATTACACAATAGTCAAAGTACACCAAGCAACTCAGAATTGTAAATTTAAAGTTGGTTTTTTTGTTATTCAACATTAACAGGTTGATTTTCATTTCACACAGATTGGTACAAAGCTGTCACTTAGTCACATGCCATACAGCAGAGGTCAAGGTTGAAGGTGAAGTTTGCGTTGTTTCTATGTTCAGTGTTCAGTGATTGAAAAAAGTGTCTTTACTATAAAATGAATATACAGTACACCATATATTCACACAATCTGGAAGTGTACCTGCCTCGACAGCCCAGTGCAAGACATAAGAGACAGAAACAATTACACAGACGTGAAAGGCTTTGAATCCCATTCTCATTTAGTCACCCAGGTATTTCAAAAGACCAAAAGTGCACGTAACTTTTTTTCCTATGGGAAATTTGCGATTCCTTTTCTCTTTTTAAATATGCAGGCAGGAAGATGTAATGATGTACCCAAACCCACTAAATCAACATTTATCTGTATTAATACACTGAACCGCAAACGACTGTACAACACATGCATGATTACCTGAATCCTGGCAACAGCTCCAGGAACAAAGGAGGCTGTAACTCTAGAAGTTGACAGGCCAATCCAGGTGGAACGATGATGGATCGAGACAAGTAAGAACAAGCAGAAGTGTCACTTGCACAACTGCCAACGTGCTACAGTGAGAACTAGATTGCAGGCAGGAGCAATCTGTTCACCCACTTGATACTTATGGGTGCAACGCATTGAAAAATGAAAAGAAACAAGAATAAAACAACTTGTAATAACTATACAGAACGCACCTGCTACTCCAAAAGAAAAATGTAGCGCCCTTAAGAACGTGGCCCAGATTCAACAATATTCATATGTTACAGCACGTTCCTTGATTATATTATTATGTTTTTAATATTTTAGAAGTGTCTCCGCAAGATCGCTCAGCTGAGATGCTTTCTTGATTTTACTGTTTTATTGCACAATGTCATTGGGCCAAAATTAATCTATGTTGCGTCAAAGTACAAAGCAGAACTGATCCATTATTTTTGTAATCAATTGTAACTATGTCCTCAAATACACTATAGGATATCTGTATTCTTATCAGTAAAATTAAAAGGAGCATCTCCATGACCTATAGTTACCGTATGCGTGTGTGACATGTACAGCAAGTATATTTTGTCATTTATGACCTACTTAAATAGAATTATTATTTATTTCTCAGCCGACGCCTCTTATCCAGGGCGACTTACAATTGCTACAAGATATCACATTATTTTTACATACAATTACCCATTTATACAGTTGGGTTTTTATTGGAGCAATCTAGGTAAAGTACCTTGCTCAAGGGTACAGCAGCAGTGTCCCCACCAGGGATTGAACCCACAACCCTCCGGTCAAAAGTCCAGAGCCCTAACCACTACTTCACACTGCTGCCCCTAATGTGCACTGGCAACTACAAGCAGCAGCGTTATTGGTAATTTCACATAAGCAAAATATCCCTCATAAAAACAGGTTGTAAACAGGTTGTAGAATGAATATATGGATTACATATCGTTTGCATTGGTTGAGATATGACTGGAGGACACAACAACCGTGGCCTCCTTTTTTTTTTTTTGTTTATATCAGACAAATGACCATGTTGAAACTTTATCAAGATAACCATAAAGTAGAGCAGTGTTATCAACATGGCCAGAGGTTAAAACAATGGAGCCGTAAAACGGCTTGGACTGGACACCTGCAATGGAACGTGAATGTTAGTCTCTCAGTGTTTGGTATTATAAACTAACCATGGGACTTTGATATGGCTTTATTATTAAGCCACAGTTCAAAGTCATATTACGTGAGTGTAATTTCAACAATATTGAAAACAGTTTATGACATATTACCAAATTGATTAATATTCCCTATTTATAACCTTTTTTTTTTTCTTGGGTTTGTTTTATTCCCAAACCAGGATACTTTAAGCTCATCCAATTCCCATGAAGAGAGCGGGCTGGGAGATAGGACCCTCATAAGCTATGGGGTCACGCATGATATCTAATCGGATGCTGAACGTGCCAGGCTATAGGGGTTCAGTAGTCATTTTCCCACATGAGCCACGTTTTCCTTTTAATCAGTGCACAAGGAGCCCGTGGCCTCATTTACAAAAGCAATTCGTTCAGGTCAGCACTGTATGTACACAGAAGTATAAAGCATATGCAGTACATCACAACACTAAAGCAGCCTATGACAAAGCAATACAGCACCTCGGAAACTTTCCAAGATTACGGTGAATACAGTGCCTAATACAGTAGGTAGAGAAGGAAATACAGTCCAAAACTCAACTGACTACACCTCACCATCACTATCTCTGAACTACGACAACCTAACTAGCATTATCTACACTAGCAGGAATTCAGCTACAGTAATAGGCTACTTGAGTTAAACAGCCTGGGTTCAGACACAAAGTTATAAATAACAATACATCAATGACATACAAAGGACCGCAGGAGAAGGGAGGAGCCTATAATGGGCTCGGGCAGTATTTCTACAGCCCACTGCAAAGGAAAAACAGAAAGAAGGGTAACAGTGTATTGAGATGCTAACAAGAGGCGGAGAGATTTATGGACTCATGACCCAGGCACCTCCCAGTCGTATAATTAAGTGCAGGTTATAGGAATAGCCACGCCTTAGATAATTGGTTCTGGGAACTGCTCGTTACAAAAAAAAAGCATGCAGGAAGCTCTCCTAATATGACACGCATACTTAGAATGCAACCAAGCCTTGTGCTGGTTCAACACACTGATAGAAAGCATATTTGGGTTGTGCCTTGCTGAAGCCTTGAGGCTAAATCATCTTTTTTTTTTTTTTAATTTAGGAGATTTTATCTGGAAACCCCCATTTCAAAGAAATTCAGGAAACACCACAGAACAAACATAGGATCTGTGAGTGAACAGTTTACTGAAGGGCATCTCACTCACTACAGTAAAAGAAGCTGACCATCCCAGCATTCAATAAAAGCACCACTAGGAAAGATCAAATGAAATGCATTCAGATTGCTTTTTTAAAATTTGTTTTCTTTTAACCACAGGCATTTATAGAGTAAACTTGTATCTGCATGTTTTTTTACACACACAAAGGAGATGACTTCAGTACTTTAAACAAACAAGGTTTATTGTATACTGCCAAAAGAAAAGAGCTTCCTGATCAATAAAATAAGTCTAACAATGCCTGTTAAATTTCCATTTCTCTACTCTTCTGATCTTTTCTCTTTGCTTAAATCTTTTATTCAATTCCATTCTCTATTTAGTCATGTAGAATCAACTGATTACCATTTGCAGTGGAGACTTGCACCCACTACCGTTACTCTTGTGAAGTCACTAGCCCCCCTGCTGACACTAGACACTTTTTGTGTGTGTGGGTGTGGCCCAGCACCAATTTTCAATATGATTTGCACCCCTGCATATTGTACATAAAACCACAATGGACTGTTCTTTAAACAGCAAGGAAACTAATCAGAATCCCTTACGTGGTAGAATACCAATCAGATTCCATTGCATGGTAGAATACAGGCCCTGTAATTTTATTTATTTATTTATTTTTCACAATTAATGTGACCCACTTCCTGTTGATCCCAGTGTTCTTGCCCCCTTTGCAGACCTCCATGTTTGATTCTATGCTATGCCTCCCTTCTTAGCTGTGTAACTATGGCAATCCATCATCAAACTGCCCTACCCTTCAGAGACAGCCAAAGCTTTTGCAAAGCAGCCAGACTTGTCAGTGTTTACTCTGAAGATGAGGTCTTTCATCAGTGGTTTTGCCTGCACTGAGCTTTTTTTCAGCAGAAAGTTTCTACTGTTATTTTACCTACTAGGTAAACTATTTTTATAGCACAGAATTTCTAAATTCACAGGAGATGGAGAAAATACTGACTTTAAAATGCTGGTGCTCATGTTGCCATTTTGTATCGGGTGTTACCTTAATGGTTTTAGATATTTAAAATCACAAGTGTCTTACGTCTACCCGGAAGATATGTGTATCTTTTCCATACAACTTCAGCTCCTCAGGAAAGCTCTGATACACATTGATGTAGGGAATGTGACCCTCAGCAGCAAACCTGCACAAAACAAAGCAGTCAAAGTATTAATGCTAAAGCACTACTGGAAATCAGTGGATTACAGAGTAACTTCTAGCCCAACATTGGATTCAGTAACTTCTTGTGGTTTATGATGCATTATTGGATGTTTGATTTTTAAAATAAATACTAAATAAAATAAAAAATAAAAAAACATTAGTCATCAAGCATTACACATTGTCTCAAAAAAATAGGACGACAAAATATGTGCAGTTCAATATGCGAGTGTCAACAGCCAGATTTGGTGGAAAATGTGTAATTGGAATGGCATAAACCTACATGCACCCTAAAGATGTACACACAGGTTCACCATCATGGAAGAAAAACATTACATGATTACTGAGGAAAAGATTCCCCGACTGAGAAGGGCATCGTGAACGTTCTGACACAAGGCTCTGACAGTGCAGTGGAGACTTTGTAAAATGACTTCCACAATAAATTCTTATTTTTTTCTGAAAGCTGTAAATGTTTTTATCCCACAGAAATAAAAAAAAAATGCTACAAGACCACAACAATGTGGTAGCCATGTTAGGTCACAGGTCAGTCTGAAGGTAACCACTCAAAGGTCAGCGCTCCCTTACCTCAAGAGCTCGGACAACGTGATCGATTCCCTCAGCCACAGCAAGGACATGGAACAGAAAGCCAGCGTCATGGGCATGCTCAGGAGCATTCTGGCTCGCTGCCGCTGGGGTCTATGCAACCTGCCATCGACAGATCCTGAGCACACAGAGGTGAAGTCATCTGAAAAACACAACAGTCACCGGCACTGAACTCTGCCTTAGAATCCAACATGCTGCCCATGTTAATAAAAATCAAGTAAAGAAGTCACAGTGCACTGGTTATCTGGACTGGTTGACTTGTAATAGTTAGAGTTATGAACCAACCTGACAGTGGTGACCTGCTCCGAGACGTAGAGGCTGGGCCACTGTTCTTGTCAGACTGCCCTTCATCCAGCTCACTCTCAGACGATGAGGACCAGCCACCCAGGGACTGCGAGTCCGAAGACTGAGAAGACTCAGATGCCTGGGAGAAGAATGGGATTTACATTGATATATGTGCTGTTTATGCGGTTAGTTTAACCCGGACAAAAAATGGTAATGTTAACAAAATGTTATCAACAAAAATTGACGATGTATCTTTACTAAAGCATTCCTTCGACATTTCGTGATTCGATAATTCATGAATTTCACGGTTAAGCCATGTTAACAATTGTACAAGTACTATATTTTACTGTAGAAAAGCCCTAATTCAATCTCTCTCATTTTTATTTTGCAAGTCAAATAGTGACATAAAGAGCACACTACAGTATATAAAGGCCTGCCATTTGTTAAAGGGTTTAGGCCTGGACACACCAGCGCGTCGCATTGCGTCGCTTCACCTAGTGTCACTTTTTGATATAATGGATTTCAATGTACCCTCAAACACTAGGGCGTTGCGTCACGTCTAGGAGCGGCGTGTCCAACGCGTCTGCACTCGACCAATAGCAGTCAACTCCTGGGTGACGTCACCAGAAATGAAAAACTGGAGATGGGACATTCCAGGAATTATTTATAGGTCTATAATTACTTTGGGAAATTGAATGGGGTTTTGTCTCGTCCTCTGTCTTCTCCCGCTTTCATAAAACTATAATCCATAAACACAGCTAAAACTAAAGCCTGTCAAATACTCGGGACTCGGGAAACGGAGGCTGAAACGTGTTCCTGCCAATCCGTCATTTCGCACTGCGGATCCACACCGAAGCCACCAGACCAAAAGTGGACAACACAGATCTGAATGGCTCTACTGCAGACCCGCATACGCCCTATCAGCCACAGGAGTCGCTGGTGCGCTGTGAACCATGGATTGCCCTGCCGACCTAATCCCTCCCTACCCGGGTGGCGCTCGGCCAATTGTGTGCCGCCCCTAGGAACCCTGGTCACGGTCGGCAATGACATAGCCTGGAATCGAACCTGCGATCTCCAGGCTATAGGGCGCATCCTGCACTCCACACGGAGTGCCTTTACTGGATGCGCCACTCGGGAACCCCTGTACTATATTTTTAAAAAACAAACAACCTACGTTTTCTATTTCACTCGCAGTGCAAGGAAAACAGTGAGTATATAGCAACGATATTCACATTGCACAACTAATTAACATGACTTATTTGTATATACTTTGTTTCGTTGATAGTCTTTATTAAATGAAAAATTGATTTAGTAAAATTGACAGATAAAAAGTACTATCTCACACACACACACGCACGTACAAATACGCATAAACACAACTGCGATTATCTATCTGTTTAAATAGGTACTAAAGATGATTAAAAGACAAACGTTCTTTATTTTAGAAGACTAAATTCCCTTTTTAAGAAGTTCAAGTCAAATGGAAATTTATGTTCAAACTCATGTACACTACAAATCTCTTCCCCCTCCTCTTCTGCTGATGTCACACTTTCCATGACTTCCTAAACATTGTCTTTGTATATTAGGTCAGAGCAATAGTGGGGGGAGGGAGGGTATTTTCACATTAAATGAAATGCTATAAAGTACTTTTTTTTATCCGAGAAAGGGAATGGGCGCTTGTATATAGAATGAGCTGGTGTGGCACCATCTACCGTGCGTTCAAAAAAATAAAAAAAGCGAGGCGATGCACTGGAGTGTCCAGGCCTTTATAATAAACACATACAAACCCTCACAAGTGAATCTGTACTGCCACCTTGTGGCTGCTGTAATTGGAGGCTCCAATATGCATGTTTTATTTATAGATATAGTTTTAGATACAGAGGCTGTGTGGTCCAGTGGTTAAAGAAAAGGGCTTGTAACCAGGAGGTCCCCGGTTCAAATCCCGGCTCACTCACTGACTCACTGTGTGACTCTCAGCAAGTCACTTAACCTCCTCGTGCTCCGTCTTTCGGGCGAGACGTTGTTGTAAACGACTCTGCAGCTGATGCATAGTTCAGATACCTTAGTTTCTGCAAGTCGCCTTTGATAAAGGCGTCTGCTAAATAAACAAATAATAATAATAATAATAATAATAATAATAATAATGTGCAGTAGTAGTTCTCTTATTCAAGCCAACGTTACTATCCCTCTTCTACTGTGAATAAAAAAATTGGTTCTTAATTCACACATACATACATAAACGCTACACATAAAATCCTGAATCCTGGTCTGTGTGCAATTGGTAACTTGGTCTGCTTTAGCACTTAACTTTAAATATTATCTTGATTTAAAAGTGCTGAACCAGATTCAACCCCATGCTTCCACAGTTGAAAGAAAGTGCATTGAACCACTGTCTGCAGCAGCCATTTATGAATTGACAGTGAATCTAAATCTGGTACCACAGGATTGCATTGTTTACATGGGACTGCCTCTTTTACATGGGATTGCCATCCTTTATGAATAAAGTTTGATATCTATGAAACATTTCTAAACTTGTGTTAGCCTCTTTAGCCAGTCTAGAACGGTTTCGAGAATACAAAATGATCTTTAAAAGGGGTCAACTCTATACATTTTTATTTAATTACACATCCTAGGTAAATCAACAGGAAAATACAAAAAAAAAATTCTAAGGTCCGCAGTGTATCCAGATCAAACTCCCTCCTGCAACAATGCTGGTTTTCTGTTCTGTTCCACCACTCATTATTATTATTATTTATTTCTTAGCAGACGCCCTTATCCAGGGCGACTTACAATTGTTACAAGATATCACATTATTTTTACATACAATTACCCATTTATACAGTTGGATTTTTACTGGAGCAGTCTAGGTAAAGTACCTTGCTCAAGGGTACAGCAGCAGTGTCCCCCACCGGGGATTGAACCCACGACCCTCTGGTCAAGAGTCCAGAGCCCTAACCACTACTCATGAACTTATACTGCCATGTTTAGAAGAAAAAAATCTTCCCCAAATAAAAGCTGAAAAAAGTAATTCCCTAGTTCATTTACTAGTGGTGTGTGAATAAATATAAATATAAAAATTAACAGGAATACGTTGAACACAGGATACAGCCAAGGTGAAGTAATGTGTTTCTTGTAAACAGTGCAGGGGGCTCTGTAACACTTTAAAACAGTACCCACAGGGGCTGGTGTAAGGATAGGCAACTGCAAAATCCAATTTAGAGCCCAGAGGTGAGGCGAGTTAGGAGTACAGAGAGCAGTAGGCACTGAATGAGATTTGTGGAGCACGAAAATCAAACCAAACAAAAAGTAAGGCTGCAACGAAGGGTACATTTTGACCTTCGAAGGTTCGTAACCTTCGATGGTACTTATTTGCATAATTTACTGGTGACGTCACCATAGCTACTTGTTTATATTTGATTGAAAATCCTATTTTACAGGTAAGCCATATAAATTGAATAAAACATTCATATGTAATTTAAAAATATGTTATATAGAACTGATGTTTTTATAATTTAAATAAAAATACATGTTTATTTACACGTAATTGATGCTGCATGCGCGTAAGCTTGCATTGCAGCTGCACTAACTGCAGCGGACTGAGGCAAAACAAACTGAATTTAACAACATGACCGTTCCAAGCAGGTTATCAGTCAAAAGTCACATTTTACTACTACTAAAATATTAAGAAGAAGAAGAAGAAGAAGAAGAAGAAGAAGAAGAAGAACTTAAAATTGTAAAGTGACCCCACAGACTGGATGTGCCTCCATGATTAACAGTCGCTTGCACAGTTTGCATTCAACTTTTTTTTTTTTTTGGTCGTCTGGGGATTTAACAAAAAAAAAATCCCAAACAGCAGAGGGTTTTCGAGGCATTTCTTTCAATACAGCTTACGCTATACAGCGCTTTGCTGTCGAGATGGCGAATGAAGAAATTTGCCTACGGTTAACACGAGCTGGAGGGGGAGGGACAGACTGTGCTTTTTTCGAAACTAAAATTATTAGTGTTAGAGTATATTTTGTATGTTTCAAACATATTCTACCACAGCACTTCTCTTACACTGTCTTGTACACAATGTAGTCAGTACATATTTTACTGAAGCACTACACCCGCTATAGGTACCGCCCCAGTGCTTTGGCATAATACTTCA
Source organism: Acipenser oxyrinchus oxyrinchus (assembly GCA_030684275.1). NCBI lineage: Eukaryota > Metazoa > Chordata > Actinopteri > Acipenseriformes > Acipenseridae > Acipenser > Acipenser oxyrinchus. The sequence continues at coordinate 8,375,495 of CM060252.1, read as the reverse complement.
TATATGACAGTGGGGCCACATAGAGTATAACAATTTGGTAGTGGATTTGAATACAACAACTTTAAGTAATATGCATTATACAAATCAAAAGATCGAATTTTGCATGCGAGTGACATTTAATGTGTGATTTATAGTATTCATGCATTTTCAAATGATTTCTGTTAACATTAAAAAAAAAATTTAAAAAAAAATACAGTGCGTGAATGGCGTCTGACGAACCTTCGAAGGTTTAAAACAATCTTCAAATTCCTGGCTAGCGAACAAACCTAATACTTTTTTGTAGGGCTGTATGTCAGAGGAAGGGCAGCAAAGTCCTCTTGGTACACGAAAAAGAAAAGTATTCTGAGGAGGAGCTGAGAGTCCTTACGGTTGAGGTCACTCAACATGAAATTGAGTTATTTGGAAAAGCCTCAGCCAACATCAGTTATGCTACCAAAGAGGCCATATGGTCCTCTATAGTGGAGAAAGTCAATGCTGTGGGTGTTACCAGGAGGACAGTCAACGAGGTGATGAAAAGGTGAAATTCAGCTATTAGGTCTAGGATGACCTGCGCAGTGAGATGATAACACCTTCCCACCACATCCTCCAGCATCCCAAACAAAGTGACCCTGGGTTTGAATATGCAAGGTCTTCTCCGTCTTGCCCTTCTCCTCCGAAGGTTTTCTGCCTGTCCTCAACAAGAGCCACGCGTCGCAGCATCAGGAAGTGTACCACAGCAGCCATCCTGAGGCCAATGACAGGTCTCTGCAGGTGTCTGATTTTATACAGCTCTTAGTTACTCAATTCTACAATGGTTTGCACCTTGTAAGAAGAGGTGTTAAGTTTTTGGAGGGTCAGCAATTGCCTAAGTTCAAGGCAAAAATCCTTACATAACATTATAATGTTTGTGCCTGCTTAGTATCCAGATCTCTCCCAATTCCATGCTATTTTCTTCATTTGAAAGCTTTCAATATAATTAATGGATTCATGATGGCAAAGTGCAAATTTGATGGCGGTGCAGAATGCTGGGGTGAACGCCATTCTTTGCATACGCCACATTTTTTGTGGCTGCGAAGTCCCACTTTACGGCTACTAAACACGGTTTGCATGTGCAAAACCCTGATTTTGGCCACAATATGGCCGTTTTGCACGTATCGTTAACCCTGTAAACACCAGTAAGTATAATGTGTCTGCTCTTAAAACATTATACACAAGTTGTCAAAATGACTGTGATTCTTTTACTTGTATGGATCTGTACCGCACTGACCTTTCTTATTCTCATCATGTCTTCCAGAGGTTTTTTGGTGTAGGCTTGTCTACTCTTCTGCAGATATCGGCGCCAAAAACTGCACAGGATTTCATCCTTCAAACACAAAACAAGCCACACAGTTACATTAGCTCAGGCAACCATTTACAAAACAAGCCACACAGTTTCATTAGCTCAGGCAACCATTTTACAACACCTGCCCCAGTAAAGTAAATTATGCAAGTAAAAATAAATTATATAAAAAAAGAGACCCAGACCCAGAAACAGTTCAAATAACATTTTGGTTTTGTTCTCACCAACATACTTTAAACTGTGGGCAGACTCCTAGAGCTTGAATAGCATCAGCTTGCAGCTTCAGTATGAACTGAAACCCCTCACACAAGTACCACTCCCGGCCTTGCTCTAAAGAGAAAACAACAAGGAGTGACCATGTTTTCAAAAAGACACTCTTGCTTCAGAACACATTTTACAAAGTGGCCAGAACGCTTCAAGGAGAGGGGCCTGGAATGTAAATAAGATCTGACTGTAGAGGAGTACTGTAAACAGACCACGAATGAGAATTAAAGGACTTAAATGTGGGGCAAATAATACAGCTTCAAGATCTAAATGTAAGCAACATACTCACCGAGTTTCGTTTTCTTTCGCAATCCTTTACTAATAGAGAAGATTCTTGCATTGGCAGTAAAGGAATCTGCAGTGGTAACCTCTTTTGTTTTCTGTCAACACAATGACCACTGTGTGAACTTTCATAATGCAGTGCCTTTTATAGTTCAAAAAAACAGTTTTCACACACTTGAGTTAGCTATCTTTATGTTGAAAACATCAGCTGATATTAATAAAGCAAAAACATAAAAATCACCTTAACAATTTTTTTTTTAGTCTGGCTTGTCATTGCTAACTACTTGCATACTGGAGTTGAACAGTATCTTATTCCCGGGGAGCACATTTCTGTGCACTAATCATGATTTTACATGTTTGTGTATGATCTCGGATTAGACCTTGAAGTCACCAATTTTTTTATTTTTTTATTTATTTATTTATTTATTTATTTATTTTAATGCTGTGCACAGATAAAGTTTTGTTTTTATTTATTGCAGCATTTAGAGCGCATGTTTCACAAAAATAAATACATACATAAACTAGTGTTGTGACTGCGTTACACATCAAGTTCCTTTTAACTCACCTCAATCACATTGTGGCAGGACCTGCAGTAGAACTTGCCTTCGTCAGTAATGCCCCAAGTGACCTCAGAACACTGAGCACATGGTTCTCTATAATCTCTCTGCGGGGGGGGGGTAAATAAATAAAATACTAGTAAGACTTTATACCTCGAATGAGATTGTGTGTGTTTAAACGTCTTGCGTAAGAACATAAGAACATAAGAAAGTTTACAAACGAGAGGAGGCCATTCAGCCCATCTTGCTCGTTTGGTTGTTAGTAGCTTATTGATCCCAGAATCTCATCAAGCAGCTTCTTGAAGGATCCCAGTGTGTCAGCTTCAACTACATTACTGAGGAGTTGGTTCCAGACCCTCACAATTCTCTGTGTAAAAAAGTGCCTCCTATTTTCTGTTCTGAATGCCCCTTTATCTAATCTCCATTTGTGACCCCTGGTCTTTGTTTCTTTTTTCAGGTCAAAAAAGTCCCCTGGGTTGACATTGTCTATACCTTTTAGGATTTTGAATGTTTGAATCAGATCGCCGCGTAGTCTTCTTTGTTCAAGACTGAATAGATTCAATTATTTTAGCCTGTCTGTATACAACATGCCTTTTAAACCCGGGATAATTCTGGTTGCTCTTCGTTGCACTCTTTCTAGAGCAGCAATATCCTTTTTGTAACGAGGTGACCAGAACTGAACACAATATTCTTGGTGAGGTCTTAATAATGCATTGTAAAGTTTTAACATTACTTTCCTTGATTTAAATTCAACACTTCTCACAATATATCCGAGCATCTTGTTGGCCTTTTTTATAGCTTCCCCACATTGTCTAGATGAAGACATTTCTGAGTCAACATAAACTCCTAGGTCTTTTTCATAGTTCCCTTCTTCAATTTCAGTATCTCCCATATGATATTTATAATGCACATTTGTATTGCCTGCATGCAATACTTTACACTTTTCTCTATTAAATTTCATTTGCCATGTGTCTGCCCAGTTCTGAATGCTGTCTAGATCATTTTGAATGACCTTGCTGCTGCAACAGTGTTTGCCACTCCTCCTATTTTTGCGTCTTCTGCAAATTTAACAAGTCTGCTTACTATACCAGAATCTAAATCATTAATGTAGATTAGGAATAGCAGAGGACCTAATACTGATCCCTGTGGAACACCACTGGTTACCTTGCTCCATATTGAGGTTTCACCTCTAATCAGTACTTTCTATTTTCTACATGTTAACCACTCCCTAATCCATGTGCATGCATTTCCTTGAATCCCTACTGCGTTCAGTTTGAGAATTAATCTTTTATGCGGGACTTTGTCAAAAGCTTTCTGGAAATCTAAATAAACCATGCCATATGCTTTGCAATTATCCATTGTCGATGTTGCATTGCTTTGCAATTATCCATTGTCGATGTTGCATCCTCAAAAAAGTCAAGCAGGTTTAAGTTAGACACGATCTCCCTTTCCTAAAACCATGCTGACTGTCTCCCAGGATATTGTTACCACCTTTCCATTTCTATCACGGTGTTACTGAGACTTAAGACATGTATTCACAATATTCATTCAAGACAAAATGCAATCGATGGTTGCCAGTTTCATATCAAGCTGATTCACCATGTCACTTACGTTACAATACGTAACTCGTATGAACATTCGCGATAGCCACTTCAATACACAATGTAAATACAGTTATCGAAACATGGAAGAGGATACATAGGTATGAGATAGTTGAAAACCTTACTGTATCTTCCTCGTCCATTATTTTAGGAAAGAAAGCAAAGACGTTGGATATTTTTTACTTCTAAACTTTCTACCAAGCGCAAGGTTTCACGTGGAACTTAATAAACAGCGCTGCTTCCGGTGTAGCAATAAAATCCTGCCGAAGTACAACACAATGTTTTCTTCCGTGCATCGCGCGTGTTATCACACTCACACACTCAAAAATAGAAAAATCTGTCAAATGTTTGCTTGTTAAGCTTTAATATGTCATTCTAATAACCATAAAGTGAGGAAAGTACACAAATTATGAATTTATTTTTGACATACAGGGAAAACATTACTGCCTATTACCTTTCAGTTCAGGGCGGTGAGTGTCAGATGTAGTAGCCACTATAGGCCGCTAGAGGATGCAAAATAACTTAACAACTCACTACACTCAAAAACACAAAATTCTACCACATTTCTCATCCTTGACCATTGTTATATTAATTTAAAGAAAAAAATGCTTTAACTTATTTTGAAAGCCGTAATGTAAGCATTCATTTTGTTCGTCTTTCGTGCAAACATAAGTGTTATGGGCTTCTTATGAACAACGTTTTTTTTGTTTTGTTTTTTGTTTTACATTATATCCAAAGAACAAAACAAAACCAGTAAAAACAAAACAAAGAAAAAAATAAATAAACACAGATTACATATGCTACATAATCTATCAAATGCCCAGATTCCAATAAATGGTATCTATACTGTTCAGAGAGTGGTGCCAACAGAAACCGGAAATCTATATACTAATAATAATAATAATAATAATAATAATAATAATAATAATAATAATAATAATAAAAAGGGATGATGCAGATACGTGCAAAGTGATTTGCGGGTGCAGAAACCCCATAATGCTGGCCTAAGTCGTGTTTAACAGCCTTAAAGTCTGATTTTACCGGCCGCTAAAAACAAAAAAAGCCTATGTAAAGAATGGTGTTCACCTGGCGTTCTGCACCCGTAAATCTGGAAATATACCTAATCTAGGCCACTTGTCGTCTCTGCTTGAACAATGCAAGTCTGGAACTCCTAATCTAGGCCACTCATCGTGTCTGCTTGAACAATGCAAGTCTGGAACTCCTAATCTAAGCCACTCGTCGTCTCTGCTTGAACAATGCAAGTCTGGAACTGCTAATCTAGGCCACTCGTCGTCTCTGCTTGAACAATGCAAGTCTGGAACTCCTAATCTAGGCCACTCGTCGTCTCTGCTTGAACAATGCAAGTCTGGAACTGCTAATCTAAGCCACTCATCGTCTCTGCTTGAACAATGCAAGTCTGGAACTCCTAATCTAAGCCACTCGTCGTCTCTGCTTGAACAATGCAAGTCTGGATCTCCTAATCTAAGCCACTCGTCGTCTCTGCTTGAACAATGCAAGTCTGGAACTGCTAATCTAAGCCACTCGTCGTCTCTGCTTGAACAATGCAAGTCTGGAACTCCTAATCTAAGCCACTCGTCGTCTCTGCTTGAACAATGCAAGTCTGGATCTCCTAATCTAAGCCACTCGTCGTCTCTGCTTGAACAATGCAAGTCTGGAACTGCTAATCTAAGCCACTCGTCGTCTCTGCTTGAACAATGCAAGTCTGGAACTCCTAATCTAAGCCACTCGTCCTCTCTGCTTGAACAATGCAAGTCTGGAACTCCTAATCTAGGCCACTCGTCCTCTCTGCTTGAACAATGCAAGTCTGGAACTCCTAATCTAGGCCACTCATCCTCTCTGCTTGAACAATGCAAGTCTGGAACTCCTAATCTAGGCCACTCATCCTCTCTGCTTGAACAATGCAAGTCTGGAACTCCTAATCTAGGCCACTCGTCGTCTCTGCTTGAACAATGCAAGTCTGGAACTGCTAATCTAAGCCACTCGTCGTCTCTGCTTGAACAATGCAAGTCTGGAACTGCTAATCTAGGCCACTCGTCGTCTCTGCTTGAACAATGCAAGTCTGGAACTCCTAATCTAGGCCACTCATCCTCTCTGCTTGAACAATGCAAGTCTGGAACTGCTAATCTAAGCCACTCGTCGTCTCTGCTTGAACAATGCAAGTCTGGAATTCGTAGCTGGACTGTATCAGAAGACATGAAACTGAGTTAAATGCCTTCCCGCTGTCAATAGCTGACCATCCATGAAAGACTGTGTCTAATTCCTTCAGGGAAACTGTGGGTGGAAATGCTCAAATCGGTTCTCTACAAAGACTCAACCCGTCATTTTATTTTATTTAAAAAAAAGTAGTTTCGTTTTGACTTTATTTGATTTTTTTTTACTTTTTCTGTTTCCGATTATATTGACTTTGACGCTTTGATAGGTCACTAGCTACTGTAGTAGTACCTGCTAGTAAATCCCTACCCTGTTATTTCTATACAATTAAATTACTTTTTTTTAAAAAAACATGCAGCCAAACTATTCAGCCCTTTTATTTTTATTATTTGATCAAGGACTTTGTAAAAGTTTTCACTTATAAAACTTTTGCCAGCTTCGACTGTGGGGTGTTTTTTTTTCAATGCAACATCACCGCTGCTGACTCAAGGGGAATGTAGATATATAGAAAACCCACACTCCAGCTTCCATATATCTTACAGAAATAAAGGAAGGTTATTAGTTCCTCATATTGGAAAAGCCCTGGTGTGCCCTTATTCAGCCAGCAGGAGTCACTGTTGTATTTCTGTACAATCAGGAATTTAGCATTTCCTTCCTTGGTACAGCTGCCTCACCTGAATCCAAGATCAATTTTCTTTCTCATAACTCATTTGTATTAGTTTATTTGAAATAGACTGGCTTGCTGGCTTTTATTTCATGAAACAATACATTCTTCCTTGTGACAAAGGCCCACATCCTATAAGTTGCAGTAATGGGCAAGTAGTTACGTGTTTGCACTGTTGGGAGTTCAAGAAGCAATTCACACACTTAAATATTCAGTTTCATTGCCAGCATGGCTCTGCGAACAGCAATCCTAACCTGAACCTCCTTTTACGTTTGCCTCTCCCAAGCAAAGTCTTGTGATGTGGACTGATCTACACTGGAGTCTAAATTGAGACCTGAGGCATCCAGAGATGAACATAGTTAGACGCTGTTACACAGTTACAATTCCATTCCTTTGAACATTTATAGAAAATGAATTACCCCTTTCCCTTCAATTCAATAGCAAGTTGCTGAGCAAATATAAGGCATCCATTGTTTGCCACTATGCAGGGATGGAAATAAGACTCCTATTGCATAGCAGTTTGACCCGTTCCAGGTTTCACTACAAGCTTGATTAGCCACAGTGTATAGGTAACAAGCTCAGATTTGTGTTATTATGCTCATAGTAAAACCAAGAAAGGATCAAAATGCTCGAAATGGGAGTCAATGGGAGAAAAAATGAAGCCATCTGTTATTGTCACGCATAAAACTTGAAAAGTCTGCCCTAACACTGTCAGTACTTGACCGTTCAGTTCTGTGAATTTCAGTGAAGTTTCAGGAAAAACCTAAAGAGTCAAACATCTGAAATGATCATTAACATGGGTTGCCTTCGACACAGAAGCACCTACTGTTCGTCCTCACACTCAGATCGAGTGTGAAACTGACTCAGATGTTATTACCTTGGGTCAAACAATACAGAGCAACTGTGCAAAACCCTGGTCCTGTTTGCACCGATTACAGTTTTGATTTCACACCCTTCACTGCTTATGACTAGAGCTGCTAAATTGCCTGTCCGTGAGTTACTAGACATGAAGTAAATTGACTGAATATTGCATCGCTCCCTATTTGTACAGTGTACCATGCCTGGTCAATTCTGATTGTTCACTTCTCGGCAGCCGTGTTGCTTTTCTCGCATCTTTTGTGTTCCACCCAGGTTCTGGTTCTTGTATGAAGATATTGTGACTGTGTGTGGCTCTTCAGAATTAGCCCCCAGTTAGGATTGTCAGTTAATAATAATAATCAAATTATTAAAACAGAAAGGTGAACAAATCTATAAATGGAATTCAAATGTCATTCGTGCACAGCTCATTTAATAGAAGTTCTCTAAATTGAGGTGCTATCCATAAGGAAATGAAATGTAGTATCAGGTGTTTCTGCTAAGACAACGTTTTTAGTATCATTTTCAAACTCTTGTCAAACAGCCGCAGAGGCAGGTTTGGTAACACACTCGTCAGAAACTTCTTTTTATATGGTCATCTTATAATTAAAGAAAGTGATCCACTCCATATTTCATTTTGAATAAAAAGTTATTATCTTTATTATTAAAACATTGCTGCAAAAAATTAAACAATGCATATCGACACCAACTGTGTCTTCATGAGGTACAAGAGTAGCATTGAATCTCAGCTCAGTTGGATTATATACACCTGAATTACCTGTCAAGTAATTACATCATTAATTAAATACTTAATTGCACAATCACATTTTATCATGCATCCAATTAATTAGCAGAGCTGTAATCTAATCGATGGTTTACTTTGTTTATACCTGTTAAAAATACACATACATAAACAACATCTTTTTTTATAAAGTATTCATGTCCCAAAACAATTACAATACAAAATTTAACAAGTCAATTACACAACAAATTACATGTTTTGATAAATACACTTGAGTTTTTAAGTATGGGTTAAGGTCTAATGTTTTGTTAAGCCCGTGAGTTTCCATTGATTTTAGATTGTAAATCCAGAACGTCTCCCTTCTCATAAGCTGTTTAACTATATTTTCACTTCTGTCAGAAAATGTGACTTTCTCAAGACCTATACACTGCAGGGTGGATACAGAACAGTGATTGTGAGTTTTACAGTGTCTCGCGATCATCTCCTTAGCCTATGTGACAGATTGGTTGCACAGTGAAGAAACGTATCATTAGTCACAACAGCCCTCTATGGATAAAATATGTCCCATTTGGCACTGGAAACCTTCCCTACAAGGAAAATTCTAATAGAGTAGTGTTGTGTCCCAGATGGAAGGCATGTGGCATGCATAAGGGGCAAAGTGGGGAAGTTCACAATGGCATTGGTTGCACTATCTGTGCCCTGTGGCTAGAAAAAGAGGACACAACTTCTGCAGCATTTATTTATTTATTTATTTATTTACATTTATTTTACAGTAGCAGATCTAAATACCGCAGCCCTTAAACTTTTTTGGGATAATATGGTCAGCATGATTGGATGATGAACTAAGCAGTGTGGAGTAGTGGTTAGGGCTCTGGACTGGACTGGAGGGTTGTGGGTTCAATCCCAGGTGGGGGACACTGCTGCTGCTGTACCCTTGAGCAAGGTACTTTACCTAGATTGCTCCAGTAAAAACCCAACTGTATAAATGGGTAATTGTATGTAAAATTATGTGATATCTTGTAACAATTGTAAGTTGCCCTGGATAAGGGTGTCGGCTAAGAAATAAAAATAATAATAATATATAGACAAATGCAGTTTTCAGGCAACACAATATTCTGAAATATTTCTATTTACAATAATATGAACTAATATTGTGTCCAACCACTCCAGGTAAAAAAATAAACTTAACTACTTCAGCATCTGGAGACTTAATTAAACAATGAAACAATTTAGAACAGGGTTGGAACAACGGCCAGGAGAGCAGAAGGGCCAACTTTGGACACCCCTGCCCTGAACCTTGACTGGTACAGAGTGTAACCACTAGCCTGTCCCCCTGCAACATGCTGCCTCTAGTCAGTGGAAGTAAGAAATACATCAGTAAGAAACCACAGAAATGGCTGTTTGTTATATCCACTGGGGGCAGAGTGTTGTGGATGTGCCAGCTGTACAGAGTGTGTTTCAAATGTATACTTCTGAGTTTTAAAAAGTAACCCAAGATGTGGTGACTGAAATGATTTACCAGGGGAATCTAAACAAGAACAATACATCAGTTAATATAACTGATATTTCAAAGACACATCAAGTTGCTCTTTAAAAATGGATCCCATCAGCACTGCTGCAGGTGCTCCTTCTGCAGTCACTCCTTCACCCCAAATCATATACTGACTCTCGAAGAAGGCTTGTGGCGGACCATCCTTTCTGCTTGTTTAGGAAATGCAAGAGCAACACAGACAGACCACTGACCACTATGTTCACAATTCCACATTTCTTGAGAAGGATGATATTGTACCCAAATAAAACGAGTCATGTTTCCTTTTGAAGGATGTTCTACAGTATATGTATGGGACAGAGCGATCACAGTATAATTTCCCATCAAATCACTGATATGGAAATTCCCATAGCAAGCAACCAAGACTCTGCTTTGCTTATCTGTTTCCAGGCTATATCTGTAACCATCTGGTTCCTTTACAATCCCTTTCATCTTATTTTAGAGGCAAATGGGTTTATCGGAAACAAACTAAGGAACATTATGCTCTGACATGTGAAGCCCAGATTTTCTTCCATTTCAACATTATTTAACACTGGGGCTCAGAATAATTACTGGAAGCACCATGCCTAATACTAATACCACGAACATGCAGTATAATACATTATAATATGCTTTCATTTAATTCTGCCCTATGACTGAATGTTTTTCTGTGCAAGAATGCTAGTTTGAAAGACTTAGACAACTTCTGAAGTGTTCAAATGTTATGCTTTACTCGATTGGTCAATACAAATAGAAGAACAAAACAGCAATGTTTACACACAGGCGCCCCTAGTGCTTGTTTATTGACTTAAGTGAACTAAATGGGTGATTGCATATCAAGTAAATAATTATTCATACCAAAATGAGGCGTTAGCCATTTTTCTTTGTCTCCTGTGAGGATAAGAGTATCTTTTTGCATGTGATACTGAATGTCACATGACTGTGTGCACCTGTGTAAATACCAATGTCTCTCAACTACCGCTATCGTTGAATCAGAGAAAACCGCAATGTGGCTGAGCAAAGACCAGGCAGCAGTATGTCTTTCAAATGGCAAACTAGAGATTTCTTCAGAGAAGGCTCAATGGATGGGCAGTGAAACTACCAAAGTACGTGATTAACAGCAGTCCATGTGGACAAAACTCATAAAAGGATTAATAAAAAAAATGCCACATGTGACAAGTGAGTACAGATGACTGAACAAACCATGTTTTCTACTGTCTGTAATTCAACATGCGTGTTACAGTTAGATGCTCCTTCTATGACTCCAGTTTTATGCAAAGTGCCTACTGTAAGCCCTCTTGGCAATGCAAAGCAGATCCACTTCAAGCTCTGTGGATGCCTTGTCACAAAGGAAAACCGTTTGAATTTTATCCTTTCATGGTGCCGCATATTTCAGAGGAAGGCAACAACAACAACAAAAAAGCTTGTCTTTAACTCTTACAGAAAAGGAGGTACCGTGCTTGTTTTTCAAGCTCATTGCTATTTTACGAATATTTAATTGTTTATGTTGGCAGTGTTTGTTTAAAATTAGACATGGAAATGAGAAAGCACTGCCTGTTATTGATGCTGAGCTTGCATTGAGCTATACAGTATTTGGGATTGTTTTGTGTTTTTATATACCCTCGCTTGAAAAATAATTCAAGCCAACAGATGCTTTCAAAGCTCACGTGGTCCGTTTTTTAAAAGAAACTCCCAAATCAATCAAGATTTGGTTACGTTACCCACCACCATGCCTCTTACAGGATGTGTTTTGAAGAAACCATCTGAGGTGTGTTTCATAGGGTCAGCTAGATCCTTCTTTAATTTATTGTCATCCTGCCCAAGACACCTCCATTACTTCCCATTATGGACTATCTGGGCCTGTTTACAGCTGTTCTTTTTCCTACAGATCCGGGCCGCAAACATTCTAAAGAGATGTAAGGATTTTGCAAGTCATTGTAGAAACGAGTAATTAAGAGCTGTATAAAAGCACTGCAGAGACCTGTCATTGGCTTCAGGATGGCTGCTGTGGTACACTTCCTGATGCGGCGACACGTGGCTCTTGTTGAGGACAGGCAGGAAAACCTTTAGAGGAGAAGGGCAAGACAGAGAAGACTCTGAATATTCAGACCCAGGGTCATTTTGTCTGGGATGGATTGTCCTCTCTGCTTGCCTCTGCAGTGGTGTCAGCTGTGATGTGGATGGCAGCCCTCCTCCTGTTCCTGCATGCATGCCTGCAGGCGCTTTTGTTCGCCGCCGCAGGTCCTGCCACCTTTTCATCACCTGGTTGACTGTCCTCCTGGTAACACCGACAGCATTGACTTTCTCTACTAGACCACATTGACCTCTTTGGTAGCATAACTGATGCTTTTCCAAATAACTCAATTTCAGTACTCAACTGTAGTATTTGGTATTTAATCATATCTTGATGTAACTATCACTGTCACTTTTATCTGCTGTATTATTGAATTGTATTGTGTCACACTTGTACTTGCTTGAACTAGTCATTGTATTTATCTTGCTCTTATTGTATTATTACCTGTACTGTAACACTTGAAATGTATTTGCTTACAATTGTAAGTTTCCCTGGATAAGGGCGTCTGCTAATAAATAAATAATAATAATAATAATGCTGAGTGACCTTAGCCAACTCTCAGCTCCTACTCAGAAAACTTTTCTTTTCTTTTCCGTGTGCAAAGAGGATTTTTCTGCCCTTCCTCTGAGATATTTTTTTGTTTGGTTTGATTTTCGTGCTCCATAAATCTATACCTCACCTACTCTGTACTCTTAACTCACCTGACCTCTGGGCTGTAAGTGGGGAATAGCCCGATGCACAGGCAGCGCTCATAGCGACCCTCATTATCATGATTTCAGCTCATTATTTGTGTGTGTTGAGTAATTTGCATTGCTCTTAGCTTACATAGGGCGCAGTTCAAAATAATTGGATTTTGCAGCCGCAATTGTTTGCACTGCGCTTATCCTTACATCAGCCCCTTGATGAGCCACCACTGAATCAAACCCGCCCTCAGCAGGGTAAACTGGGGTCTTTCTGTCTGGAGGTATAGAAATCCTCATTCAGAGCGTTCAGTCACAGTACATTACAGTTACAGACAGTGAGTTGTTCAATACATGATCACTGAAGAACTTTGAGCACTGAAAATTCTGTGGTCTCCAAGAATACATATTAAATGTCTCATCACAGGGCCTCTGTTTCACTGTGTGTTCAGGTTCAGGGCTGTGAAATTCATTGCTGTTTTCCAGAAAATTAACTCAGGTTTAGGCTCATCGCTATTTAAAAACCTGAGACTCACTGCTTTGTTTGTTGTGTTTTCCATATTTATTTATAGATCTCCTTTAAAACACCCATTTGGGCAACTTTAAAAGAAAATAAACAATTTACAAACAAGTATGCATACATCAGAAATGTCCCTTTCCACTGTGGCAGTGTCAGTGTGATTTCTATCAACACATTCTCAGTCTCTGGGTTTCGCAGTCACTGATTCAAGCAACAATGTGTTTGTAGCCATGGAAACCCTCTTAGAATTATCTGAATGGCATCAAGGACGTAATAGTCACTGTGCTGCCTTAAAGACACGGTGGCCTTGTAGGAAATATTAAAGAGTCTTACCCTTTGCACAGTTTATTATATTTAAGGCCCTTCATTTGCATGTTTTAAATAATTAATTCCCGTTTTCCATGCAAAATTGGGGTTAATTGTGGGGGACCGATAAAAACAACTCTCTTCTTTACATTCGCCGTGAATGCTAAATATGGCCAGTGACCTTGCAAAGCTGTGTAAATCACTATTTCTTCATAACGTTTGTGAAAGTACCTTTTAGTCTATTTATTAACAGTAAATGTAAAATGCTGTTCTCAGAATTCCTTAACTACAGAACTTGTTGGATCCTGCAAAGTTATTTAGTGGCTCTTTGTTGGTTTTTAGATTTTTTTTTTGTATCTGCCTCCTGTAAAACAAAATGAAAAACAAGACAGCGGAGTCTTAAATGAGTTCCAAATATAAGCTTTACTGTAGATGCAGTTTATATACTGTGTAGTATATTGGTTTTGTGCAGGTGTGGACAGATTGTGAGACTCTCCCTGGAGGAATCTTCACTGTTACTCATGTGTACATCCAGGGAGACACGGCTGCCTACTGCAGGTTGACTGTGTGCCGCTCCCCATCGGGAAAGTCGCTCCTCAAAGGGCTCCGGATAATGGTGGGGAGGCAGCAAGGACAGTTAGGATAATAGCAGGGGTGAAAAACGCATAATTATACAGTTTTTATAGCAAATGGATGAACGCCCCTGAAAGTAATTGTAGCCAACAAAATAATTCCATAAATCTTAGCCGTTTTGCTCCTCTATCAGCTACACTGGTCTCAGATGTGCAGTTTTGAAAGTAACACATGTTATAGCACACATGTATTTTCATTTTAAAACATGTTATCTGGTACTGCTTTCTGTGAAAGGCAACTCTCAGTATCTACACTAAGCCTCATTCTGGGGTAATCTGTTTACACCTCCTGGGTCATTTTCACTGGCTGAAATCATGTTACTAAATAGGGGTACTGATTGCATATTGATTGGAAAAAAACCCACTGAGGGGCAGGGACAATTTCACTATCCATGAGACATCAGGTGTGAGGCCTAGGGAAGATCTGACCCACACAAATAAATGCTGTCTCTGGTCAAAGAGTGGGCCATGTTCACAATATTGCTATCAACGTTTTAAAACAAAAACTAAAACAACATGACAAAGCTTGAGATAAATAACTAAGTAGGGTCATTTTTGAGCTCTTGTTTGTTGTTACTTGTTTTCTGTAATATTACCAGTTGTTTTTTTCCTTTTACAAGAACATAAAAAGATGCAATCTTAGCACTGGGGGTTCTGTTTCAGGTTGGGTCTCCCTATTCAGTTTTATAGACGTGCCGAGCACAAACAGGACCAGTGATGGAGAACATTCCCTCACCCCTGCCCTGTGGATCTTTAAAATCGGTATTACATTTTAAAAAACACTGCTGGTTTCAATTTCTGTTGAGCACAAAGTCTATATCTCATACAGGCATCTGATTCCTGACCTGATTCCAAAAACAGAAAACCTGTAGCATTTACTGTAGCAAATGGTCTGATGCATGTGTGATAACATCTATAAAAAGAAGAAAAAACATTCGGGGCAGAGTAGGAAATGTCGTAAAGATTCTGAAAATGTAAGGGCTCCACCTTAAGGGGAGTGTGTCCTTCCATTCCCCTCAAAATTGTTTTAATTTTTGTTATTTTTATGAAGCTTGGGGTTTATTTTCTTAAATGTAAAACAAGCTCTGGATCCTGCGTTGTTTGATTTCCCGCCTGCAGAGGGAGCTCTTCTATATTATTTGGCCCTTTTGGAGCATTGGTCTTCAGTGTAGCTGCAGACTGGCTCCTCAGAGTGACAGCACTGCGGAACATTCCAGCAGTCAGGCCTTGACAGGATTCCGGAAGCTGTGCAATCTGAAATCCACTAGCTTTGTTCTTTTAAGTCAAGGTGGTTTGACACCGCCCAGCTGTTCAGATTTCGCAGGAGCTCTAGGGAATCATAAGTCTCAGTCTGGCACAGCAAGAGCTTACATTCTCTGTGTTAAAATAAATAAATAAAATAAAACATATAGCATCAGCAATAATCTTATAATTGTTATTTCAGAGACGAAAATGTCTGTTGTAAACTAAACCAGTGCTGGCTCCAGAGTGGTGGTGGGTGGGTCCTGTGTTGAGTAATAAGGAGTATTTTTCCATCCACAGAGTGCAGGTTAATGGAGCCTAGCATTCGTTTTTAGTACTCGGGCTGCCTGACTGTGTGGGGATACACAGTGCTGTATGCAGTCAGCAGGGTTCAAGCAACATGAAAAGCAATTGCTAGGCCTACAGAAAGAGAATGTGAAATTGTGTAAAGTCTTCATTTTAAAATAACTCTTTATTGGCCAGAATGGGGAAATCTCACAATAACCCTTTTCTTTATTCAAAAACTGTAAATAGAAGGAAGAAAAACAAAGTAAAAAGAGAAGGGGGAGCAAAGGAGCTTGAAGAAATATCACTTAACAAATCACAACATGATAATCTTAGTTGAAAGCTGAAACAGCTCAATATTGTTCAGTGTTTAAACAGTCACAATGACATGCGTTGTCTTGTAAGTAATTTGATCACAGATTGTTATAGTAAACATGCACACCGAAGGCCTAGTGGCCTCTGGCTGGAGCAAAGGGTGTTGTCTAGCCTCAGTAAGCAGACATTTAGGATTTTTCTGGAATGTCTGTCATTTTACAAAATGGCGTGAAGTTAAACATCTAACTATTCTATGAATGCATTTTCTTCGGGGGCTACCCTAAGGCATATTTTAAAAAGCTTTTTTTTTTCTTTTTTCTTAAGAAACACAGAAACAATAGAATTAAGAAGAAAGCTGTAACTCCGGGCCAGGATCAGGTTTAATCATTACCGTGTGGCCCAACCCTCTGGTTACAGCTCATCTGAGAGGTTAGTCAGGGGGCCGAGGCTGGTTTCAGGGTGGGTCTCCCATCTGCTCAGAAAGCAGACTGTTTCTGTAAAGATTTTCTTTACACCGGAATACATTACATCACTGACATGAGTCACAGCGTAGATCTGCAGCCCTGGTGATATGCATACAAATATCAGGCATGGAAATCTTCAGGCATGGAAGTATTTCTTTGTGTGCCTGATCCCTATCACCTGCCAGACCTGTCTGCCCCCATCAATGACTCCTGTTGTTCTGAATGTTTGCAAATGGTGGAGTTATCAGTGGGGGGGGGGGGTTTGAGATGCCCTGTATTTAGTTAGAAACTTTTGACATCCCTCAGATTTCCACGTGCTTCTGTCGTTAATATTCACTTTAACCCTCAGTGGAAGCTGGGGAATTGAGAAATATACATGAGGCTTTAACTTTGATTTTCAAATGCAGTACCGTAAATGGTGTCGCTAGGATCATTTGTCACCCACAACCACAGTATAAAACGCAGTAACAGCAGTACTGCTGGAAGACACTGCAATGGCAAACCTTTCGACAAGGAGTCTTTCTACTTATAATTTATACATTTAAAAAAAAAAACGTTGTAAATGTTTTTTTTGTAACTAGTTTGCTCTGACACTTTCTATTTTGAGTAACATTTTTATTATTTATTTATTTATTTATTTATTGCATTTATATAGCGCTTTTTATACAAAGGTATCACAAAGCACTGTACAGTACATAGCAGAAAAAAAGAACAAACCACAATACATTTGTATAGCATGTCACACATACAACTGCCACAATCAGACCATTTAAATAACAGTGTACACATAATAATACAAAAGCAGCAATTTTAAAGTTACATTAAAACCCACTAAGATAAGAAAGCCATTTTATAAAAGTGTGTTTTTAGTCTCGACTTGAAAACTGTAATGGTCCCAGCTTCCCTGACAAACGAAGGCAGAGCATTCCATTTAGGAGCTCTATAAGAAAAAGCCCTACCTCTCATGTTGCTTTAGTTACCCTAGGAATAACCAGCAGCCCCACATCCTGTGATCAGAGTGTGGTTTGGAAGATACGGGGTCAGTAACTCCTTCAAATAACTAGGTGCTAATCCATTCAGGGCCTTGTAAGTTAACAGCAAAATCTTAAAATAAATTCTATACTGCACAGGGAGCCAAAACAGGAGTAATATGTTCACTTTTCCTGGTTTTAGTCCAAATTCTAGCAGCGGTATTCTGAACAAGCTGCAAGCGGGATACTACATGTTTTGGGACACCAGAAAAAAAATGCATTACAATAATCAATTCTAGATGAAACAAAGGCATGCATTAGTCTCTCGGCATCAGATATGTAAATAATTGGTCTAAGTTTGGCTATATTTCTCAAATGATGAAAAGATACTTTAGTAACTTTCCTAATATGAGTCTCAAATGAGAGATCAGGATCAAAGATGACCCCCAAACTCTTAATTTCTAGTTTACGTTTTAATGAGAGACTGCGAGGGTTGAGCTCATGTAGTCCCACATTTCCTTTTAGTTGGTTCTGTGAACCCACTAACATAACCTCTGTTTTATCTGAATTCAACATTAGAAAATCCTGTGACAGCCAATGCTTGATGTCTGTAAGGCAAGTAGCTATAACACCCAGGCAGAAGACATTCCTGGCTTTATGGACAAATACAGCTGGGTATCATCAGCATAGCAATGGAAGTTCACTCCGTGTCTGCGGATAATGTCACCTAATGGTAGCATATATAATGAAAACAGCAAGGAACCTAGAATGGAGCCCTGTGGAACACCACAGACAACTTCCGATAATGCTGATTTTACATCCCCAATAGAGACAAACTGAAACCTATCAGAAAGATAAGATTTGAGCCAGGATAGGACAAGGCCAGACAGTCCTATTGTGCTTTCAAGATGATTCAGTATGGTTGGAATGGTCAAAGGCAGTACTTAGATCTAGAAGAGTTCAAACTGATGGAAAGCCAGTCAGAGCTTATCAGCAGATCATTCACAACTCTGACAAGGGCCATCTCGGTGCTATGTGCAGCGTGAAAATCAGACTGAAACTTCTCGAATATACCATTAAGAGTTAGAAATTCTTGTAATTGAATTGCAATAATTCTCTTTAGAACCTTATCTAATAATGGTCTATAGTTATTGAGGACTTTAGGGTCCAAATTGTGCTTCTTAAGCATAGGCTTTACCACAGCTACCTTAAGTGCTGAGGGAAGTATACCGGAGGAAAGTGAACCATTTATAATTTAAAAAATGTGGGTATTATTAACACCAAGAACATCTTTTAAAAGTGTTGTAGGAATACAATCAAGAGAGCATGTAGTATCTCTCATATGTTTAACTAGTTTTGTCAGTTCCTGCAAGATAATCAAACAAAAAGCCCCCATAGTAGCCTTAATAGGAAAAATTCTGTGGAATCTCATTTCTGATGTCTAGTATTTTATTTTTAAAGAAATATCAAAAGTCATTGCAGCTGTGAGAGGAGCCAATGTCAAGAGTAGGACTATTAGGGGAAGGATTAATTCATTTATCTTGGGTAGCAAAAATAAATCTTGGATTATTTGTATTTGTTTCAATTAAATGAGAATGATATGATGATCTAGTCAACGCTAGAGACTTCCTATATTTAACCAGGTGGCCCTTCCATCCGATGGAATGAATGTGCAGTTTAGATTCCTGCCATCTCCGTTCTGGTTTACGACCCTCATATTTCATCTTACGAGTTGTATCATTAATCCACGGTGAGCTTTTTTTAAATGACACTCTCTGGGATACCAGTCAAGGTGGTGGTGTTGGTATTAGCCAGCTCATCTACTGAGGTCTCAGAGAGTGGTCATGAGCTCAAGACATCAGAACGCTTAACAGCAGCTGAAGAATTAATTACTCGAGATTTAAATATACGGTCTACAGTCTTTGTAGATACTGGCAGATTCACCTAAAAAAGAATGGCATGATGATCAGAAATAGTAAGATCTAGGGCTATGACGTTCTTAACAGCTATATCACGAGAAATTACCAAATCTAAAGTATGGCCATGATTATGCGTAGAACCTTTGACATGCAGGATATAATCTAAGGAATCCAGTAGCTTAAAAAATTCAGAAGAGTTAGAATCAGAATAAATGTCAACATGAAGGTTCAAATCGCCCAATAAAAGAATCCTATCATATTTGATGTCAATATAGATAGCAGATCTCCAAATTCAGTCAGAAACAGCGGGTTTGACTTAGGTGGTCTATAAATAATTACAATATGAGCAGGTATTGGACTGTTTAATGTCAAGGTTAAAACTTCAAAAGATGAATAACCTTCAGCAATTTCCTGTTTGATTCTAAGTTCACTATGGAAAACAGTAGCAAGTCCACCTCCCTTACAGTAGAGCTGAGCTTTCTGGAAAAAGAATAGTTTAGGTAGAGAAGCCTCAATCAGGGAAACAATCAGCCTTATTAGATAGAGACCTGACATTAAATAAACCTAGGGCATGTGATTGTGCAGGGGTAATAGGAATCTGACGAAGGTTACTGTAGCACACACCTCTGTGTTAGCTCAGTGGAGGCTGTGTGGTCCAGTGGTTAAAGAAAAGGGCTTGTAACCAGGAGGTCCCCGGTTCAAATCCCATCTCAGCCATTGTGTGACCCTGAGCAAGTCACTTAACCTCCTTGTGCTCCGTCTTTCGGGTGAGACGTAATTGTAAGTGACTCTGCAGCTACTGCATAGTTCACACACCCTAGTCTCTGTAAGTTGCCTTGGATAAAGGTGTCTGCTAAATAAACAAATAATAATAATAGTGGGAATGGCAGGATACTTTAACCTGAATTTTACATGCCTCTTTAGATTCCCTCCCCTCCCCAGGTACTAGTTTAAATACCTTGCTAGGTGGTGTTCGATGTTATGAGCTAGCCTGCTTGATGACCTGCAATGTATTGAACATCAGCTGGTTTATATTTAAATTCCAGCATGCATTTTTTTATGATGACACAGTTCAGATTAAAGGCTTGGACTATCCCAAATGAAAGTTCCCTTTGCGTGTGATTGTATAATGAGGTTAAGTGTACAAATAAAAATACTAATCTTTGTAATATGCCTTTTGTTGCAACTACACAACAGAACACTGTCTTTACAATCCCCAGTACAGGACACTGTCTTTACAATCCCCAGTACAGAACATTGTCTTTACAATCCCCAGTACTGGACACTGCCTTTACAATCCCCAGTACAGAACACTGTCTTTACAATCCCCAGGTCTGATCAGCACATTGCTGCACAAAGCTACTGGAGATGTTTGCTGGAAGGGTTTGCTGATAGGGAGGATTGCTTTACCATGCTTTACTGTTGTTATCTGTTCTCTACCATGCTTGCCTATAAATGTTTTCATGACGATTTTACACTTTACTACAGTAAACTTTGCTGTAGATAAAGTTCTCATAAAACTGTCTTAAACAAAAGTACAATATATAATGTACAATATTATAGGGTATATTAAAATATTACAGCATGCATGGAGTGATCCGTGGAACTCAAAACTGAAGCCACAATAATTTCATGACCAATTTCATTCCAAGACCCCTGCAGAATAAACTTTTACTTAAGAATTCACCTTGAATGCATGTAATTTAATTTGCTCAGAGAGGAGTACTTTATTGAACTAATAGGGGCCGTTCATGACCTTTTAAAAGGCAATGACATTTAGTACTGTTTCCTGTATGCATCTCTATAATACAGGTCACTTGGTCGGTTCATAGATATGGTGGGGGCGGGGGGCTGGGTACAGCATAGAACTTGGCAGGTATGGTAGCAACAGTAGACCACGCTGTAAACAGCAACCTTTAGGATCGCACAATTGGCAGTCATTTTCTATAATTATGGCTTGGAGGACAACTTCTCTCTCTCTCTCTCTCTCTCTCTCTCTCTCTCTATATATATATATATATATATATATATATATATATATATATATATATATATATATATATATATGTACAGTTTGGTTAAACAGCCTTTATTTATTTGTGATTGTTTTGGTTATTTATGGCTAGTTAACTACCTGATTATCATCAGGCTCTTTTAGCCAATAAGGTTGGACATCTATGTTGTAGTTTGTGCTTCCATGTAGAAAAACAAGCTACAGTCCAAAGGTTGTTCGTTATCACTGTCTCTTGCTCATAATGAAACTGTTTTCTTTGTTCCGTTGGCAGGACTCCAGTCTTACCCAATGTAGAGTTACCCAAGAGGTCTTGTAGATGTTCAGTGCAGGAAAGCAGGCTGACAACAGAGGCTTGCAACCCTAAAATCTTTTATTATTATTTTTTATAAGTAAACAGAATAGAACAGAACAAAGCTCAAAATCAAAAAATTAAGTATAACTATGTACAGCTAAAAAAAAAACTCCAGAGTGCAGGATTAATTCTGGCTTCTTTAAACAAAACCAGCATGTAGGCTTAGTCAGGGCAAGAACACACTTCCCTAGCAAAAAAATAAATAAAAATTAGCTCCTCTTCTCTCCAACCTACCCCTTTTATACCTGAACTCAGGTAACTCCTCCCCTTAGAACCAACCAAGAATAGAGAGAAAAAAACCCAAATTTAAATACAAATAAATAAGAGCAAACACTTAAATAAGCAATTCTAAATTATAATGCAAAACAAAAAGAATTCAAAAATCTAAAACTTGGACTTTTAAAAACCCATAAAACCCTGTACCTTAGTTAGTTAGCCTCATAATGTAAACTAACTTCACCTGCACCCTCTATACAGGACTTACGGAAACACAGAGGTCATATTAGGCCCCTCTGCACAAAATGCATACCTACCAAGTCTCCCAATATAGAGGTGTGATCTCCCGTTTCTCTAATAAGCAATAATTGCTTTAAAACAAAAGTCCAGTTCAAACAAGGCTGTAGTTTTTATTTTGTTTAAATGGGATGGGACTTGCACCATCACACCCAACCCCATTCATCTTGGCAGGAAAGATAAGAGATCCCATGTTTGCAGACTGTTAGCACAGTTGGTTGTCATACGGCACTTAGTGTATCACTATTTATATTTTTTATCTTAACAGCTAATACAGCTTAGTATATGCATTGTGTTTGATGGTGTTGATCCCATATCAAACGCTTGCCAAGCCTGTTCATAATGGTAGATCAAATTATTATTATTATTTTTTTTTAATTTAGTCGTTGCCAATAATTTTTGTATTATTTTCTCCCAATTTGGAATGGCCAATTATTTTTAGGCTCAGCTCACCGCTACCACCCCCGCGCTGACTCGGGAGCGGCGAAGACGAACACATGCTGTCCTCTGAAGCGTGTGCCGTCAGCCGACCGCTTTTTTTCACACTGCAGACTCACCATGCAGCCACCCAGTTACAACTCAGCCCTGGGCAGCTTACAGGCAAGCCCACAGGCGCCTGGCCAGACTACAGGGGTCGCTGGTGCGCGGTGAGCCAAGGAGACCCTGGCCGACCTAACCCTCCCTCCCCCCAGGTGGCGCTCGACCAATTGAGCGACGCCCCCTGGAAGCTCCTGTCCTTGGTCGGCAAAGGAATAGCCTGGACTTGATTCAGTAAAACATATTGGTTTTGTTCGATTGTATATGTATATTCTGCACATATATGGGTTGCATGGGTTTTGATCATAAAACACCACAATCTCCATCTTTGCATAATGTATCGTGAAAACCTGTAACAGGGGCTTTCTGAGACGAGAGAGAAACGTTAAAACGCTGTTCAGGCATCCAGGTTTTATTTATTTACAAGGGGTTGCAGGCAGTTGCAGTGGTTGGAGGCCATTACTAATGGTAACCGTAATGTGGAAGGATATATACAAACATGTACATGGCAAAAAGTAAAAACAAAACACAGTGGGAAAAACAGCTACTAAACAAAAGCTAGCCAAACACGGGCCAAGTGCTGCTCCCACTAAAAGGGCGGTCCTGCTCCAGGAACCTTCTCCCTAATACACTGGGATGGGATTAAAATCCCCTAAATTCATCCCTTCCCTAAAGTTGTAACAATTATCCTGGTTAAACACACAGTGGTAATCTTGGTTGGTCCTTGGCTATCCACCCTGTCATGAATCTTCACACTGGTGCACAAGGACAGGAACAAACAAAAGCAGAACAAAGAAGAACCAAAGATTGGCTTTCCAGCCCTCTTTTAAAGGCAGGTGACCAGGCTTAATGTCAATTCTTCAATTGACACCTGGCCACCTGCTGCACATTCCTTTCAATTAGACAGGGAGGGGAGTCTAATCTCCCAGCCCTGCCATATCTAATCAAACAAAAAGACATTCTGATGTGCAAATCAAACAAAAACATATTCTTTATAGGGGCAGGTCTCACCCCTGCCACAGGCCCATATTCGACAGAAGAACCCCCATCATGGTGCAGACACCTTGTGTAAATCCGTGAGGATGATGACAATGCCATCTCATTATTCTCATTATTTCAAGTTTGTGATAACATTTTAGAAATAACTTGAACTCTGGAACTCTTTAAGAGCTGAAAGCAATTAAAAAGGTCTAATTAAGTTCAATTAAGGGTCTATTTAAGTAATTGAGAGCTCAGTTGGAATGAAAACCAGCAGACACGGGGTCCCCAGGACTGGTAAACCCTGATTTAAAGCACTGATCTCTCTGCATGCTTTATTCAGAGCCCCAGATTAGCCTGTCTTCTTGTGGATCTCCATGAAGACTGCATAACACCAATCTTGAAGGCACTCGTCTGACATTATCAAAATATAAGCATAGCAGGCAAACTATTAGGAGGCTGTGTGGTCCAGTGGTTAAAGAAAAGGGCTTGTAACTAGCAGGTCCCCAGTTCAAATCCCACCTCAGCCACTGACTCATTGTGTGACCCTGAGCAATTCACTTGTGCTCCGTTTTTCGGGTGAGATGTAACTGTAAGTGACTCTGCAGCTGATGCATAGTTCACACACCCTAGTCTCTATAAGTCGCCTTAAATAAAGGCATCTGCTAAATAAACAAATAATAATAATTAGTAAAGCAAATGTATAAAATATACCAATTCGCTACGCTCACCTTTTCTAAGAGAGACAGTGAGGTTGCAGCCACAGTTACAAACTGTGGGGATGGTGCAGTTGGTGAATCATTTTCTTTTTTTTTTTTTAATTTAGTTGTCGCCAATGTTTTTTACCCTGGTTTTCTCCCCAATTTGGAATGCCCAATTATGATTTGTATCCCGGTTCACCGCTGCAACCCCCTGGCGACTCAGGAAATGGAGGCTGGAACACGCGTCCTCAAAGCGTGCTCCTGCCAATCCATCATTTTCGCGACTGCGGATCCACAGCGAGGCCACCAGACCTATAGTGCCGGAGGACAACACAGATCTGATGGCTCCACTGCAGAACCGCAGGCGCGCTATCGGTCACCCCCTAGGAACCCCGGCAGTGACATAGCCTGGATTTGAACCTGCAATCTCCAAGCTATAGGGCACATCCTGTACTCTAAGCGGAGTGCCTTTACTGGATGCGCCACTCGGGAGCCCCGGTGATTCATTTTCTAATCAGGTAGGATTTACCTAGCCTCCTCCTGACGAGCCAAGTGCTCACTGTGGCGTTATGTGTAGGCTGAGTCATGCTTCAGTCAGAGAATCAATCCCAAACCGCTGAGGTGATTGCTGAAAGGGATGACTGATGCTGCCTGGAATGCTTTGAAGTGTGTGGAGACAATCCAAAGGGGACTGCCAGGCGAGGAAGGGGTGTGAGGTTTCCCTTTATAACCACTGGAGAGCTCTTCTGAACTGTGGGACAACTGCAGCAGCGGGCACTGGTCTTTCTGAAGGCTTTTTCCTGTGATGTCAGAGAAAGGGGTCTTGTCCAAGGACTGGGGGCTTCATTACACCAATGATCTCTTCTTCCTGTGATGACACTGTGTGTAATGTGCTACAGCTCTGGTTTTTATACCTGTTCCTCAAATTCCCCCAGCCTTCCCGGTTTTACGTTTCAACCAGATCTCTGTTGCACTTTTTATATATCTGTATTGCAGTCTGGCAATAAATGCAGACTTTATCTACTCGCTGTTAAAAAATCTGGCTATCTGTAGGTGCTGTTTTAAAACAATGATTTAGTTCCTGGTTAAAACGAAAACCTGGTGGGTACATGAGGACTGGGGTTGAACACCACTGTGTAATGAGACAAACAGTCCTGCTCTTTCCAGATTTCCAGATCCTACCGAGGGTTTCTGCATCCACCGGATCTGAATTCGCGAGCTTCTGGCATCTACTGACTCATTGCCTGCCTCCGTGTGAATCAGTAATGACAGAAACCGTAAAATCCATTTCTGAAAGTGAACAAGTACTTTGGTTATCAAGTGAAAGCAACTGAGTTTTCATTTCCAACAGTTGATCAAAGTTCAGGGTGTCACTTAGCAAAACACATTTGCCCTTTATCAATCAATCAATGAATGAATGAATCAATCAATCAATCTTTATTTTATATAGTGCCTTTCATAGTGGACCACCATCACAAAGCGCTTTACAAGATGCAGTAACAAGAAAATCCATACTTTAAATACAGAGACATGCATAATACATGATATACAGTAAAAAACAATGCCTAATACAATACAGTGAAAAATGCATAATACATGATATAGTAGCATAATACATGAAATAGTAGCACCAACACAGCAGCTGATAGCAGATATCAGGCTTAAAGAGCATGGAAAGCAAGAGAGAACAAGTGGGTCTTGAGAGTTGATTTAAAGCGAGCGACGGTGGGAGCGTCATGCACCAAAGCTGGGAGAGAGTTATAAAGAGTCGGTGTGATGAAGCTAAACAAGCGTTCTCCAAGTGTGATTACTTGGGGTTAACAAACAGGCCAGAGTTGGAGGACCTCAGCTTGCGAGCAGGGACATAGCGGGTCAGCAGGTTGAGGAGGTATTCGGGACCTGTGTGACAAAGGGGATTGTAGGTGAGCAGGAGAGTTTTGAAAGTATTCCTGAACTTTACAGGTAGCCAGTGCAGCTGGGCAAGATGGGGGATGATGTGTTCACGTTTCTTTACATCTGGTAAGGATGCTGGCAGCGGCATTCTGAACTAGCTGCAGTTGGTTTATGGTGCATGCCGGGAGACCACCATATAGAGTTGCAGTAGTAGAGTCGAGAGGAGACAAATGCATGACAAAGTATCTCCACATCCAGGAGGGAAAGGTAAGGACGGACTTTGGAGATGTTTCGAAGATGGTAGAAGGAAGATTTGACCACGGAGGAGATGTGGGCATCAAAGGAGAGGCTGCTGTCAAGAAGTACACCAAGGCTTCGTACTGTGGGGGAAGGCTGCAGGAGACAGTTTCCGAGGTTCAGGGCAGCTATATTGAGATTCTTAAGTTAGGTTTTAGATCCTACTAGAAGGAGTTCAGATTTGCTAGTGTTCAGCTGAAGAAAACTGGCAGACATCCAGGCCTCGATGTCTTGAATGCAAGCCGAGAGCCGGACCATGGCAGAAGGACATCCAGGGTCAAGTTTTAAGTAGAGTTGGGTGTCATCAGCATAGGAGTGAAACATGAGGAGACAAAAATAGTTTTTTCTGAGTTTGAAGGGTAGTGGATGATAGTGGAAGGTTGATTAGTCAGATCATCTGTATAAATAATGCAACTGGGAAATCAGGGACCACTGTGTGTGTGACGCAAAAAGAAAACATGGGGCACACACAGGTTTGGATAAAGGTAGTTCCGGGACCTTCCCATTTTTAAATGGTTTAAATGGTTTAAATTCCAATTATTATTATTGTTGTTTTTTGAAAAAAAAAGAAGCAACTTTATCTGATTAGCAGGTTTTCTTGTTTCAAGTTGTGTGTGTATTAAGAGATTCAGTATTAATTAGACTCAATGGCATGCCAGAACACATGTTTTTCCAATGTGTCTTACTGCACCTTTCAACAATGCAGATAAACTGCTGCTGCACAGTCGGCTGATGTTTTAGTAAAACCATTTATATGTACATGGTTTTCTTATTTAATCCTCAATAGGGAGGTCTGCAGTCCTCCAGCAGCAGCAGACACCATGAAACTCCTTGGACGCCTCACTGCTGACCAGTTCATTAGCCAATGTAGTGCATTGGCTCCCTGTGAAATACAGAGTTCAAAAGAGCTTATTAATAAAATCTAATTGCAACAATTTGATGGCTGTTTGCAAATCTTAATGGTGAATCTTTCATTCCGGTTCAAATTAACTGAATTGAATTGAGTGTCAAATATATACAGTATGTATTTAAAAACAGTCATCAAATTGTTGCAATTCCATAATGGCACATCCAACAATTGTAACTGAGTTTTGGCAAATCACAGACTTAAAGCTTGTTATTGTAAGCAATGGTTTCAAGCAAGCAGGGAACTTGTTTCAACTAGGCTGTCTGGCTAAAGCTAGTGATCTTATTGATATTCATTTTTGGTATTAAGGAGCATCTTAAATTGAATACCTTGTATATTTTGTGTTATGTTGTTCATACATTGCAAAACCCGATAATGATGTATTCATGAATTGTATGAAGCCTATATCTTAAGAACCTGTCTCTTGAATTCATCAAACCTTCCAGGTACGTTTGTTACAAATAGCAATGCACATACTGTTGATGATGTTTTTTTCCTCTTTTCATAAAGTCTGCTGCACTGGTATGTGAAAGGTTTGTTGTTCTTAAAGGGTAAACAGTGATAGGAATGAGACATTCCAGATTCCACCGGAATATTTACACACTTCTCATGGAACTAACATTGATATTTGCAGAAAACTGGTCTCTTTAATAAAGCAGATGTTTAAATGATATGTTATAACAAGATCAAGTTTTAACAGGATAAAAACAGCAGTAAGAAATTGCTCAGAACATTAATTTCCCTGCTTCTAGCTGCAACTATGTTTCTTCTTTCTATATTGGTCTGATTCCTTTCGGAAGATTGCTTTTGCCCTTGCACTTGCCCCTAAATGGGGCTCTAACATTTATTAGGTCCATGCAAACCTACCCAATTTAATTAAATGTGTCTGCTACCGTTATCATCTACAGTCCACAGTCCTATCTGTAAGATCAAAATACAGCTAAAGAAAGAAAGAAAGAAGGGAATCCCATTATTTCCACCAGCCTAATTGTTTCTGTGACGAAGGAGACCTCTTGATTTCCACCCTGCTCATTTGAATGCCATTTTCACTGGGCATTCCTGACATACAGCATTGAAACGACAGCACTTGTCAGCACAGCTCTCAGTGTAGCGTCTGCACAGATCCCACAAGGTGTGTCGCTTTATTCATTTATCAGTGACTCGCCCACAGGTGAAAGAAAAAGATGCAAAGATAAGAATGGAATTCTGTGGAATTTGCATAATCATTGAACAAGGTGGGAGCCGCGGTGGAGTTTACAGAGCCGTCTGTAATCAAATAAGCCCCCTCTTTAAGTGGGAAGTCAAGACAAGACACCCACTTATTATGTAATATGTAAACCTCTACCAGCTTGCAATCAGATAGCTCTTTAAAGCAGTAACTGAGAGCTAGTATGAGCTTGCCCTTTATTTAATTTGATTGTTACCAAGGTTTTGTTTAGTTCTTCCATTCAGCCATCTTACTGCTACATGCTAGCTAGCATCACTACAGATCACAATGACACCGGCTGGTTAAGTAAGTCTTATTCACACATAGGAAAGTAAACAGCTCCGGTATTTTTGTATTTTTGGTTCAAGTAGTTTGACTCATTCTAGATATCTGACCTAGCCCTCACAATCATGTTTACCATAAGCTGAATATACATGTACCTACAGTTCAATAGATACTGACTTTAAACTTCACTAGTAATGGTAGGAAAAGTTTTGAGTTTTGGTACAGCGAGTGTCTGTATACTTTTTATTATAATAAGAATACGAATTGCAGTACTGTATTCTTTATAATATTGCATATATGGCTATACCACTTAAAGACATTGGTGTTTGGTGTTTCTATGACAATGGTCACTTTCTTTATTAAAGAATTCCAAGCTTAAAAATGCACAAATGCATCACTATGAGTGGGACTCAATAAATCTGTCTGCTTTCACCGGTGAGTGGGTTATTAATTACCCTTGTGCTAATGCATTTCAAGGCTGGCAGACAGTAAGAGTTGACTCATGTTACACAGAGCAGTGGGGGTGGAGTGTAATGTTGGCATGCTGAAGAATATAATAGCAATTATCTGGTAAGTATACTGTAAGTGAAGTACAAAAACCCAGACATTTGTATAACTTCTAAACCATGTTGCACACTGTTTTTTTTTCTCATGCTTAAACCATGAACTAATTAAATACTTGGTAACTGCCACCACAGCCAATCCATGTCCATCTTGTACAAATATTCATTGTGCATCATCACAACCTGGCATTGTCATACCATGAGTGCTGGTAGCGAGCTAAGCTGATTTCATCAAAGATAGCTAAGCTGAGAATTCAACTGGGCCAGACTGAGAAAGGAAAAAGAAACTGGAAGGGTTTTCAGTGGTACAATTGTATAGTACCTTCACCACCAATTCCTGTGCATAAACTAGGGATCAAATAAGATGTACTGTGCATGGTTCCAGATTACATTGCCAGTGTTTTAACCCTGTAATGCCCAAGTGTTTTTGAAATGAGAAAAGCTCATTTCCCTGTCCGGCAACACATAATGTACTGCATATGGAAAATTAAAAAATAATAATATCATGTGTGATACAGAAATGGGCATTACAGGGTTAATACACTATGCTTTGCTTTTAGTTTAAAACAACTAAAGCCCCTTTCACACTGGCATGATCTACCTGGGTCAGAACCTACCCAGGCAAGACCGGGTGTCATGCGGGTCGGGAACGCAATTTCACACTGCTTTTGATAAAGCGCAAGTAAACAATACGGTATCAGTGCTAGGGAAGCAGCTTGTTATAGACGCTTCCATCCAAGCTTCTCTGGATTGAACCGTCAGCCCAAATGTTGATTTTAGAGCAAATGTTTCTTCATCCCTGTTGCAATCTGGCGCATGGCTAAACAGAATAAACAGAAGTGTTCCTTGCGGAAGTGAAACCGTCACACAGACGTGGCTGTTTGTTATTGCGTTGGCTCACGGACGGCCGTCAAGCATTTTGTCTCGCTCAACCCGGGTCAAAGCGTGTAGACCCACATCCTGAGGTGAGACGCTGGGACCCGGGTTAACCCAGGTACGTGGTTTCACACTACGCGGGATTGTGATCCAGGTAGCCAGGACCCGGGTAGGAGTGCCAGTGTAAAAGCGTCTTAAGGTTAATGTACAGTCCCTATACAAGTTTCCCATAGTAAAAGCATAGCAATGTAATAAAGCACAGTGAAAGAATGGTAAAGCCCAGTTACGCATTGTAAAGCACAGACAGTATATTAAAGCATGGTAAAGCATATTAAAAAACATGGCAAACCAGGGTAACTATGGTAAATATATAGTATAACCATGGTTAAAGCATGTGAAAGTGCAAAACACCCACTTTTACATGGGGTAAGAGCCAAGCAGCACTCCTGTTAGATTATTACTGCTGTCCTGTTGTTTCTTCACCTCATACATGAAGAATATCTGATTTCAATGGGAAACTAACAGATGTGGAAAACAGAGATCTGTTGATGTTACAGACATTCTATCAGCAAGGGGGTTGGAGGCAGGAGTCACAGGTAGTAAGAAAGCTCGAGGAATTCCTGTATGTTAATCCCAGAAGATTCGATTGAGATTCTGTATACCACTTGCAATACTTCATTTAGCCCTTTACAATGAAAAGGCAGATCTGTGTGAGCGTGGCCTCCTTTCTCCACAGTCCCAACCTGCTGCAGAATAAGACAGAGACGTGACCCCAATAGAAGCACAATGCTGTGCTCAGTTGAGCTGTAACTGGATATAAAATAAATCTTAACAAGGGTCATCCTGTGCAACTATTAAAATGTGATCCCTCTGTGGCTCCTGTGATTTATCGGAAACCAGACTTTGCTGGCTTTTCAGAGGCAGGCACACTCCTTGCCACTGGGCTAAATAGACATGTTCCTACTTGTTCCAGCAGAATCTGCTATAAAAGCTGAAAAATGAATCAATGGGAACAAAAATAGCGATGCACCAATTATCACCAAAACTGTTGTCTCTGGTTCAACAAACAATTATTGATGAAGATAAACTAGATATTACTTATTTCTAGCTGCACTATTTTCATGTTGAAAGAAGCCACAAAATATTTACAACATGATAGAGAATGTTTATTACCTGTGGCATTATGAACATGATTGATGATGATATTGTTCAACTTAAAATATAGTTTACATGCATGCTTGTTCAGGGAACTGTTTGAATAAAAGGAAAAGTATTTAGCCTGTAACATTCACACTGAAAAACTATACAAAAAGATATGAACAATTAATCAATCTTCTGTTTTTGGGGAAGGTTCAGTTAATCGTTTTTGATTCTCCCACCAATTTCCATTTGTATTATACTGACAACATTTTACACAACACAAATATATAAACATGTATTTTCAACGTAGGTTAAAAACAGTAACGTTCTTTACTTTGTTAAAAAATATATATTTAAAAAACATATGGGCCTCTATACCTTATGCTTAAATGTCTTGTTATAGATAACATTACCACTGCTGATTTTTAACAATACGTAGCACAGATCCAAATATATATATATATATATATATATATATATATATATATATATATATATATATATATATATTTTTTTTTTTTTAAAGCCCACTTAAAGTGACTTTCAGTAGAAACTTCACTGACATGACCTATTTTGTTTGCAGGCAGAAGATGACGTGATTGCGAACTGGTTTGTCTGAACTGCTGACCTAGTTTTCAAAGTAATGAGCTCCTCGAGTCTCCTCCTTCAGGACTGATGCTGACAGTTCCACAGTTCTCAGCATGAAGTTAGCTCTTCATAATGAACACTTTAAGTTATATGAATACAATCTATTACTAAATTTGAAAAAAAAAGTAAACAATAATTCATACTTAACCCTAATACTAAATACTAATTAATCATAAATAAGCTTTTTTTTTTTTTTTTTTTTTAAATGTATCCTACACTGATGTCTAATTCACATACATACATGTACATGACTATATTTGAATTACACTAATTAAAAAGCAGAGCCAAAATGCAGTACATTTAAAGAAAGAAGGACAAACAATGACCACTTTCTTCTCCACACATACTGGGGATGTCGTCAGGTAGCCCTGTGAACGTTACTTCATTACACAAATGGATTGTTGATGATGTTAATGATAGCATTTGAGGCCTGATTTTAGAACTCAAGACAAACCGTCACTGTTTTGTTCTTCTTTTGAATGCCTCAGCCACTGTCTGAATGGCAGATGAGATGCTCTGTAGTTATAGATGGCAATTATGGTGGAGTCATTATAGCTTGAGAACAAAAAGTCTTTCCTCATGTGTTTCACACGGTTAGAGTAAATCACCAGCTGAGCAGTATAGATAACTGGATTGACGACAACATTACGCAGAAGATTTTCTGACTAGATAACTGCCTCCTCTTTAAAAATATGTTAAGGATTTTAATGAGCAATCTGCCTCAAAATTTCAGTGGTACCCTAAATATGATTAATTTACTAACACTGCTGAATGGCTGGGTGGAGCACTTGTTCTCTATTTTACACCCAAAATTAATTTCCTTATTACTGTAAGTAAATGTCTATATACCAAAACCCCAGCTGTTTTGCCAAAGTCCCTTTATTTGTTGCGCATTACACACCTGGCATTTTCAGTTCTGTTTAGGTTACAGGCTGCATGTTATACTGTAGATAGTGCGGCTGCGATGACTCTAAATAACCCAGAAAACAAATTGTGAAAATATATTATTTGTTTCAGATTGCTGTTAATTATGGTTATAGTTAATTACAGGTTTACTGAAAAAGTCACTTATTCAAGGATTGCAGTGAATGAAAGGATTTCATAGCAATTACCCAGAAAAATGGCTAAATAAAAACAATAGAGACAATCCAACTTGCAAGGTAATTGTTAGGGAACAAAGAGATGGAAGACTGAATTACCATTGAATTAGTTAGAAAACTGCAAGTAGCATTATGATTGTGTACACAAATTACACCTTACTTGCCCAGAGACAGTCCCAAAGATGAAATATGATAGTAATTTTATTTAATACGGAGATAGAAAAACATGATGAATAAAACACACATTATAGTATAGTAATAGTATAGTATAGTACAAGAAAAATCTGCAAATTCAGAGTGTATCAATTATATACTAGTTTTGTATTTAGTAGTGTTTAAAATGGCCCAAGACCAGCAATGGTAAGTCTGTTCTGTTTTTTGTTGTTGTTTGTTTTACTGTAACACATACTGTCAGGACATGTGTAAATGAGGCTGCCTTTTCCTGGACTGCTCTAATCCGACTGTTTCCAGCTTTCTCGATGTAATCGTATGTAAAATGAATGGAGGAGCAGGATAGCCCCGAGAGAGAGAGAGAGAGAGAGTGGGGGAGTAAATGTTCTATCTGGTGTACAGGGTTTGTGCAAACAGCTTGCAGCTACTTGGGTTTTAAATGGGCTCTTTGCATGGAAAAAAAGCTGGAAGCAGAACTGTGAACTTGTCTGACAGTGCTGACAGAGATGAGGAGGAGGGCAGTCAAACCTACTGCTTGTTCAGGAAGGGGGATTCATTCTGCTCTGGAACACACAGAGCTGGTGTTACTGGCACACCTACATTTAATGCACTGTTGTGCTGGATGGGCTATGCTGAGCAAGAAGCAAGGAATGGTGTTTTTTACATGAAAGGTCATTAAAAATGATGTTACTTCCCTTTAAGCATTTAGTCAATTTAATGATAGGCTTTACTGTGATTATAAACTTGTTAGCTTTTTGGAAAAATGACAGCTTAATTACAGTTGAGGAGCAGAGCAGTGGCGTATATGAGAGCACACAAAGAGCCTGGATTGTCTGTCTTTACTCGCACCCCAGAGTGTCCTGTCATTACAGAATTGTGTGTCTTACACTGGTACCCTATTCACACTACTTAAATAATTAGCAATCATCAGGTTTTGAAAGCATCATATTGTAATCACGTGGTTAAAACGTGCTTTGATTTTGTGCTATTTAAATAGTGTGGATAGAGTATTGGACTCCCTTTAAATGCTGTGAAAGTCATCATTACAAATTTAAATCTATGCGTGTGGTAATTCTTTGCTTTTTAAAATGTATTGGTTATTTGTTAATACAAAATAAGTGTGTGCCTACTTGACTCCAAGACTTTCATAACTTTGAATCAAGAAAATGTCTCTTCTTTCAAGAAAGCGTGTTGTCTCCAGCTTCTTCAGCCTCTCAAATCTTTCATCTCCTTGATTACATCCCCTTATTATAGGGTGGAACAAACAGCCTTAACACCCAGTTACTAAGAAATCCCACAAGACCCTTCAATGTTATTGTTGCTTTGGCCACAAGGTGTAAACAGCATGGCTATTTGAATGTTGTGCAGTAAATATGCTGTGTTTAGTGATTTACAGTCTTATTTTCGTGACCTTGAGTAACCCTGTAAAAGAGCCAGTACAGTAACAGGAGGAGGCTGGGTTTGAGCTGGTCACCATGCACTTCTCTATTGAACATTTTAACCACTCTGCAGCACAAAGGAGACAAACTTGTTTGCGTAAGCGTTCTGAAGCCGACAGCAGCAAATCACACAACACTGCCCATTTAGTCAATATATATATATATATATATATATATATATATATATATATATATATATATATATATATATACACACACACATACACACACAAAACCACGTGTTGTGGTAATGAGCAGATTATTTGCTAAAGAGCTCAGGTGACCACTTGTCTTTTCCAGTTTCTTACTCTTCTGATTCCCTGATTGCCGCCTCAGGGCAGTTTTACAGCCAGGTGTTTCTTCACTGTAGCCCTGAAATTGGAGATGCACTGCTTTGGAATGTGCTGAGGGAGAGAGAGAGAGAGAGAGAGAGAGAGAGAGAGAGAGAGAGAGAGAGAGGGGGGGGGGCTGGCCTGCTGCAGGATGAAGTGTCTCACCTTGGTGAAGGTCATGCGAATTCCCAAACGCTAGTTTAAGGAGGAATCTTTGTCACATCAGGCTTCTGTGTTGAGGTGAATCTCAGGCAGCAGTGCACTTACTTTGGAGAGGAACTGCATTATTAATACTGCCAGTCACACATGATAAGGGAAACAAGGCCTGATTACTGCAGACAGATGCTGTGAGGAGCAGTTTGCGCTGCTGTGGTTTGCTGTGCTTTGCAGTTTGTTAGTAAATCAAAGATGTGAGAACCAAATGTATAGATCATTAATACAGTCTAAACCCCCCCTCATTTTGTCATTAAAGCGGTGTGGTTAATTATGGAGTTTACTGTTGTTGCATGGTTCTGGACAGACAAATTAAAATAGCTGTGTGGCGGGGCAGAAGAAAATCTCTGCACATAATTAGGGGGCAGGGCAAAGCCCTGCTTATAACTGTATTGTGGTGTAATATATTATAATTTAAAACTAATGTATTATGATATGTTGTATTTAAATGCATTGTGTGGTTTGTGTACTGGTGGTGGTTGGCATGGATGGTGTTAATTCCTATCCCTGCCAAAAATGTGAGAATGTGGCTGGTGCTGTTTATTTAATTATTGTTTGAGTGTTGTAATTATTGATAGTCACCGGTCTGTTTCTGTGTTCGGTGTGTATGTGTGTATGTGTGCGTGGGTGTGTGTGTGGGTGTGTGGGTGTGTGTGTGGGGGGGGGCAGGTAGGTATTACTATCAGTGCGCAGACAAAATTTGAGAAAATGTCCCCACAAAGCAACTAGTGCTGGGCAGACCAGCACAGTAATTGTTTGTTGGATTTGTGTTTGAGATTTGTTTTTGTTTAAACCTTTTATTTCGCTCTGTGAGCAGTGTTGTTGTTTAAATATTTATTTTATTTTTGTTTGAATAAAAATGGCACACCAGTGTGCTTTCACCCGTAGTACCTGCCTGTGTGTCTCTCTGTCAGCTTTCTGGTCTGGGAACGTTACTACTCAGCCAGCCTGTCACAACTTGTAATTTACACAACTTCATGTAACAACAAAAGTAGCTTCTTCTCACATAATTGATTAATATGTTATGGAAATCAAAGTCTGCCATGTAGTCTTTAGTGTGATATAGTGAAGGGATGTCCAGGTAAGGATGAGGTAGGGTCCACATTTTAAAGGTACAAACTTTCCTTTACTTCTCTTCACTGATTACAAGCCAGCCTGCTGTAGCAGCTTACTGGTCTCAATGATCAGCTCACTGTAAACTCTCCCAGGCTAGCCCACGCATCCCTAACTAATGAAAACCCTTATCCTGCCCACCCGGGAGTCATACACCTATAATAACCCAAATAAAACCTGCAACGACACCCATAGGACCCTTAGCTGTCAATCATACCTCGTAACGTGCTGTAGACATATCCCACCCTCTATCCCAGACACACACATTGGCGCATGCCAATCATGTGAAACCACCCCAGGAACTGGCGGGTCCTTAATCCAGCATCCTATTTACTGTGTTCTGGCAGGTGTTTCTTCACCACATTCTGGTAATATTTACCACATGCCTGATATTTGTATGCTAATTGCTTTTCTGTGCTACAGAAGGTACAAAAGTGCATGTTTAGTAGACTCCAGTGGGTGTCACATACACAGGTTCTACGCACAGGGCTCATAATTACACATAATTAGAGCAGAAGAAAAGGCTTTGAACTGAATGATAAAGGCCTGATAGCAGCCCCCTAACCCCGCACTCTTGAACTCTTCCCCCCTCCTCCTCCTCCTCCTACCATTTCCACCCAGCTCGCTACAAGGAGGTGGAGGAGCTGCAGACATCTCTGTCCATCGGTCAGCTCACAACATCTGTGGGTTTAAATCAGTGGATATCACAAAGCAATCCATGGTGATGGAGCTCAGAGGCACACAAAGGTGTATTTGCTAGGCTTTTATAAAAAACATGGAACTTCTATTTATTAGTTCTGGTTTCATGTTCACGCTTTTACCCACTGCTGTGTAGCTGAAATGAATCCCGTGGTTTTGAGCTATTCAATGTCTTTGATCCAAGACATACACTCCCCACCTCCCTGGCTCAGGGAAACAGGCATAAGGAATGGAAAGGGTGTATTAGCCTTCCTCAGCTCCACCCACATTGCAGAGGGAAGCTGTAATAGTCATACTCCAGTGCTGTAGCTGCACAAGCATCCCTTTGAAACCACACAAGTTTCCTTTAGTGTACTGCAGTAAATGGTATTGCATGAAGTGACTTACTAGGGAGAGGCTTAGAAACATAACTAAAATGCTGATGTCTACAGCTTGTATTGAACTTCCTGTATTTAACTAACACTGATATCCCTACAATCATCGAAACCCATCCTATACACTTTGTATCTGCTGGAGTGCAGCACCCATCCGAAAGAAATTTAAAATAAAAATAAATCTGACTGCAGGCATAATTGAAATGTCCTTTACAAACACAAACATAAGAGCTCTGCAAGTCTGCCACCCTGTAATCAATGTATTCCAGTTTATTGTTGAATGGGGCATGTTCCAAGGCACTGTGGTATTATTATAGATTAAACAGAAGTCTATGAGCCAGGACAGTGACAGACTGGATATCGCTCCTTATTATTCATGTCACATGACCTTCACTCATCCTTTGTCCTTGCTTAAAGGTAATTTCCTGCTGGTACAATCCCTTTTAAGAGTGTTCAGCTCTTAGAGTGACAAGACATCATGGAGGCTTAAAGGAAGGAGACAGCTTTTGTGCCTGTAGCTGATTTGTAAACAAATTGGAAAATTATGTTTGGAGTGCATGTTTTTTGTGATGCTGTAAGGATAGAATGTGAACAGGCAAGACCCAGCTGGAAAGTTTGGTAACAATAAGCTGTGGCAGGGTATAAGCTCTGCACATGTAAATAGGGTGTTTTTGTTTAGTTTAATGAAGTATAAGCCACAGCCATATGGTATATAAGGGGAGCCAGTCCTTCTGTTTGTTGGAGTCTAGAACAAGTTTTGGGATGACCAGCCTGGACAATCCAAAGCATTTATTTTGAACGAAAGGTGATCATTGTGTTTTGTTTAACCTTTTATTTTGGTCCTGGTGCCCGGTTTCTTTCTTCTTCTGTTTGTTTGCTTTTCTTCTGTTTGTAAATAAATGTGTGCAACAGCACTTTCACTGCAGCTTTTCAGCCTCTGAGTCTCATTCCTGATGCTATCCTGCAAAAAAATATATATATACAAAACTATGTGTGGTATGAGATTTGGATTTTATGACCTCATTGGTGTTTGCATTCTACAGATTTTGACTTTTTCTAATTTATTTCAATTTAATTTTCATTACATCAGCCGACATTAACAATGTAATAGCTCTAATTTAGTTCAATCCACAGGTTTTGAAAGCCACTGGCATGTGATTTGCCTTCTACTATACAAAAAGGAACCTCTCTCGCACTCTTTTTTGAGCTTCAGCTGAAGAACAATTTGATTATGAAAGTCCCTGGAGACATCAATGGCTGTGAACACTGTTGGCAATGTTTAGGCTTCTGAAGCAATGGATTGTGGAGGACTGCAGGAAAAGCAAAGTTCAAAACATTTGTTAGAAACATTTACCAGAAACCTGTTCCCATGTTTCATCATTAACCAATGAAGTAAAGATCTTGTGTGTATTCTGATTATTCTACTTGTTTTTTTAAGCCTTGTGAAAGTGAAGTTGCAATCCACTGAAGTTACACTGATGCAATCTAAAAATATAAAGCAAAAATATAAACGCAATCCAAAAATATAAAGCAAAAATATAAAGCAGCATATACGCAATCCAAAAATATAAAGCAAAAGTATAAAGCAGCTTATACACAATCCAAAAATATAAAGCAAAAGTATAAAGCAGCTTATACACAATCCAAAAATATAAAGCAAAAGTATAAAGCAGCTTAAACACAATCCAAAAATATAAAGCAAAAGTATAAAGCAGCTTATACACAATCCAAAAAGTGTTAAGTACAGGATGATTGTTAATTATTATTTTGGGTTAATAAAAGATTTTTAATTTTATTTTAATTTTGTACTTTTCTAAAAAGAAAATGAACATATGACCCACTACATAATGGAACAAAGAAGTGATTAAAATCATAAAAAGGTTTAATGTCAAACTCCTCATTAAGACCCCTAGGTTTTGCCAACCTGACCACCTTGGAATTTCTAATTGAGAGATATATAGATGATACACTAGTTTCTTATGGATAGGGCCCTGTAAATTCACAGGAGAATTAGAATGACATGACTAACCTACAATTCAGTCCTAAACCTCAAGATGTCCGTGTATCCACTCCAGCTAAACTGACCAAAATAATAATTAAGTAATCAACCCATAAAATGGCTATTTAAAACGCATACCCTAAGTACAAGGGACAATTTTTGCGTGTAAGCTGCCCAGAGCTGCGTTGTCCTCCAGTGCTGTAGCTATGAGGTGACTGCATGGTGAGCCTGCAGTGTCTAAAGAAGAGAACAGCGGGTGTTCATCTTCGCCCCTCCCGAGTCAGCACAGGGGTGGTAGCAGTGAGCTGAGCCTAAAAATAATTGGACATTCTAAATTGGGAAAAAAAAGCTTGTACATTCTAGGACAAGTCGTCTAGAAACTGTGGTAAATTCAAATCATCAAAGTTTATTAACTAAATATTTAATTAACTGAAACTACATACGTAACATGCATGTTTGTACAAGTGGCACGAAATAGGAGAACAAAGATGCAGGTAATGGCACAGGTGTGCATAACCTGAAATAAATTATACCTGCTGGCATAACCTGCTACTAAGGACTCTGGGAACATGTACAACTCCAGAAGTATCTCCATATCACTAAGGGTTTGGATCCATTCTGGGCTGCTGTTTTGTTGTTGCTGTGTCCTTTTAAAAGTGAAAGTATAGAAAAGTAAACTACAGCATAGTGAAAGCATGGTAAAGCATGGCTAAGCACTGATATGGTAAAGCATATTAAAAATACATGGCTAGGGTTTCTTTGATTCACATCAGGGCTGAAGACATTTAAATATTTATACTTCACAGGTCTTCCGTTTAGAGAAAGGGAAATGTTATATTAACAATTCATAAGATGTAATGTTTAAACAGAAGATATTCCAGGGGGCATCCCGCTAGACTTTTCTCCTGAAGGAAGAGTGATCTGTTTATGGGTAGAAGTGTTGAAGATGTGTTCAGTTTGTTGTAAACACTCCTGGGGCCCTGGATGTTCCTGCGAGCAACACACTTATCTCGCAATCTAGAAACAACCGCCTGGATCAGAATCTCAGTGCCAAGAAACACAGATGAAAGATAGAAGTGTGCCAATCTGCACCAAGCTGTCAAAACTGAGATTACACCCACCCAACTACTCATTTTCATAAATGTTTTTTTTTTTGGTCAACACAATTATGACTAAACCAATATTTAAAAGTACAGTATTAGGGCAAGTGTGATTAACCAACAACATACAGTATAGTTAAATCTTGTAGCTGGAATGAAGAGAGTAGCTAAGTGGTTAAGATTATTTTGGTATCACTTGGGACCGGAAAATGTATAATACAGTGTGCTGATTTACTTAGGTACTGTAAAATCTAATACTGTGCCCCAAAAAAAAGATAATATTTATTTGAACACTTTGAAAACTCTATTACAGTACATACACTAGAGGTACTGTCCAGGTATACCTGTAATTCAAGGATTGTATTAATTTGATTTTCTCCATCATGTAAACAAGGATTTTACAGCAGATATACCATACCTGCGAGACATGTGCGAATTTACTCAGCATACTTGATTATAAACTTAGAAAGAAAAATCATATGCTGGACTGCACAGTCAGATTTACATTGATTTTAGTCAGACAAGACTTACAAATATTTGCCAGATTCCAGAATAAGGTTCTGTATTGTAGAGAGGATCACACCATTAGTTTCAAATAATAATAATAATAATAATAATAATAATAATAATAATAATAATAATAATAATAATAATAATAATAATAATAATAATAATAATAATTTCAATATAAATAAAATAAATTAGGTTACTGATGGATTCATGCTTTACCTGTAGTATTGCAAGCATTTCCCCTTTCCCCAAGACTTCAATAAAGAGACTGATGTCAGTGAGATCCATTTAGTCCAAACCTTGAAAAGATCTCCATCTCTGCCTGGGTAAAGCACACCGCTTTGAGCATCTCTCACTCAGTGTTACTGGCAGTGTGCCTCAGCAAGAATCAGTACAGGTGATTTATTGTGGTGGAGGAGGGTGACGGGGCCCTAAAGTTAAGTTTTCACAAAGAACAATGCTTTCCTGTGTTTATGTACCATGTGTGAGAATATAAACAGTGGTTAACAGTCAATAAACTACTAAGCTGGTTAATCATTACAAAGTAGAGTATCCTTCTCCCTGGAGGTTTTTAAAGATAATTGCTATCTCTGCGTGTCCACTTACTGAGAATCAACAGCAAATATGATGTTGCATTATTTGCATGCTACTCTGAAAAGCAGTGATAAAATATGTTTTGCAAATAAGACCAGAAGACGCTATGAGAATGATCAGATTTCACAGCGAGTGTTATCTGAAGCACAGTTAAATGAGTCTGCCTTCCCAGTGATACAGTTTTTTGGACTCTTCCCTACTGTCACCAGTTGTTTTACAGAAACCAGGGGGATAAGAGTCTGCTGCACATTACACCATTGGAGCACAGATGCCAGACTGACTCACTTACAACTTTCACAGCAGCAGGTAGTGTAGGAGAGATTTAATGTGCGTGAACAGTTGCTAGGCAGGATTCGTGAGACAGGACCCTGAGGGTGTAGCACAGTACAGACTTGTTACGTAAGTTTGCCTGTTCATCAGTTTTAACAGCAAGTAGGTGTGCGCTTCGATATGAGTAAGAAATGTCATATTGAACACGCAACTCCCTCACCTCCTTAACTGTATTACTTTATCAGGCCTGTGGGTTACATCTTATCACAGACTGTGATTTAAAAAAACACATTTCACAAAAAATCCTTTAAGATTCCTGAATCCATTAATCAAAGTAATTACACATTTTAGTTCACTTTCATGTGGCTTTGTGCCACCCAGCTTTAAACTGGCTCCAAAAAGGACTGCATTGTTGAAGAATTGCCAAATTCTCTGGGTTATCGTGGGTAAATAATAAAAAGAAATGCGATGCATGCTTCCTATAAAATTATTATTTATCTTTTTAATTTGACCAATACCACTAAAGTATGCTAAAGCATGTTATTGTTATTAATATAGACAAGGCCACACCTCTAACACAATGCTGGGTCATTGTTTGAGTTCTCTTAGAAGAAACAATGCTTCCTATTGATCCCCCAACACTACTTTCCATAGAATAGCTGGGTCCTTCTTTGAACTACTTACCAGGTCCAACAAAACTTAAGAATTGTGATTTCAAGAGCTCAGAAGTCAGATTTGTGTATTGACTCTCTCAGTTTTAGCTGATAAAGGGTAGCTGGTCAAAATCAGGGACAGTCTGAGCCCCTGCATCAAAAACAGCCTTCCCTTTGAGAAACACTAGTGGCTGGGAGCAGAAAGAAAGAGTATTCAAGAAGATGGTTTTCCTCTGCATCTCTACCTCTCTGGGTGTGTCCCATGGAAAGTTCACACAGGAAGACACCAGCCAGATGTCGGCCACTCACCTCTCCTCACACCGCCCATCACTCTAGATGAAATATGATCTCTCCTATCTTGCTCACAAATTGATACTGTAGCCTGGAGGAATCAGAGTAATGGGGCGTTGCCATGACACACCTAGGCAAACACCAGCCTCTGTCAGTCAGCAGGAGCCTGGTGGTATGAAGTCCCAGTTGCTGTGTACCTAGGAAGAAACTACCAGGATTTCCCTGGGCTGACTCCCAGCTCATTTAGATTTGTTGTTAACAAACAAGCACAGAAAACCGCTCTTACTGCCCTTACATACTACAAGTAGCATGACAGCTGCAGCATACTTAAAGGGAATCGCGATATATTATTTATTTTTGTTGATGTGTGTCAGTTTTTTGCCAAAAGACAACAAGATTTTTCCAGCAAAAACAGAGCTCACTCCCCTCCAGCAATGTTTACTTTCTCTCTACAATATACAGTATTGATATTTAAAACTCAGAACAGCTTCAAAGGGCACAGGCTGGCTCAAATATTTATA
Organism: Acipenser oxyrinchus oxyrinchus; assembly: GCA_030684275.1. Classification (NCBI taxonomy): domain Eukaryota; kingdom Metazoa; phylum Chordata; class Actinopteri; order Acipenseriformes; family Acipenseridae; genus Acipenser; species Acipenser oxyrinchus. The sequence continues at coordinate 8,331,814 of CM060252.1, read as the reverse complement.
ATTAACGATTGCACATTTTTATATGCTCTACCCAGACACAGGGCACTTTTACAATAGTTTGGTTAAAAATAGAAAACTAAAATAAGCTATGATTAGATAACTGCAATCACTGGAAAAGGGTATGCTCATAATTTGCACTTTTATTTCTCTTTGCCATCTAATTAATGTATTTTATCAGTATTTTTATCAGAAAATTGTGAAATAGAAAATGATTGCAGTCATAATATAATGTTTTTGGCACATACCTACTGTGCACCCTACATACCTGGTCTTTCTTTTAAAAAAACAGCAATGTTCAATAATAATTACCAATAATAATTATCAACAGCATGTTCAATAATAATTACCACTGGCACTGGATTTTTCTATTGTTAACGGGTAACTAAAGCTTATTTTGTAATATGAGATTTACAGTATTAAATATCGGGGCATTAAGGGGGTCGGTTCCCCTAATTTTAAGAGTGGTTTTCTTGACACTGCTGGCTAGTTCCATTCAGTGCTTGTGTCAGCACTTCTGCTTGGACTCTTCTTCAGGTGGTAAAGGTAGCATTGGCTGCCACAGTCTCAGACTCGAAATATCAACTTACTGTATCTCAGATTTTAAAAGCCAAACCAGTGAATATTGTTATTGCAACTATGGTTTGCATAAGTGGTGTGAATTCACTGAGGTGACTTCGCATGGACACTTACAGATTGCTGATGAAAGGCTCAGCAGGGTCTGTTTTAAATGCAAGTTTGTAGGTAGTGATACATGCTGTGGAAGTGGTAATTACACCATGGCTGTACATTGCCTAATTCTCTGTTATTTTATTCATGCATTGAAACACAAAAAGAAAAGTAAAGAAATGCCTTTTAACAAAGTCTCTCTTTTTAAAAAAAAATAAATTTAGTGGTCGCCATTTATTTTTTTTATTGTTTTCTCCCCAATTTAGTAATGTCCAATTATTGTTTTTAGGCTCAGCCCACCGCTACCACTCCTGCGCTGACTCTGGAGGGGCGAAGACGAACACATGCTGTCCTCCGAAGTGTGTGCCGTCAGCCGACCGCTTCTTTACACACTGCAGACTCACCATGTAGCCACCCAGAGCTACAGCTTCGGAGGACAACGCAACCCTGGGCAGCTTACAGGGAAGCCCGCAGGCGCCTGGCCAGACCACAGGGGTCACTGGTGCTTGGTGAGCCAAAGACACCCTGGCCGACCTGGCCCTCGGCCAATTGAGCGCCACCCTCTGGGAGCTCCTGTCCTTGGTCAGAAAAGGAATAGCTTGGACACGAACTCGCAACGTCCAGACTATAGGGCGATCCTGCACTCCACGTGGAGCCTTTACTGGATGCACCACTCGGGAGCCCCCCTAACAAAGTCTCTTTTTCAATGTCGTTCACTTTGTTGTTCCCTACAGCACTGCAGTAGCTCACTGCACGGAAATCAATCTGCGGAGGGCTTTTAAGAGTCAAAACATGCTCTGGAGGTCTCACTGTCGCATTAAACACCCTTTTCTATAGTGCTTATATCATGAGAGAACTCATTCATTATTCAGCTGATGTCTCAGTCTAATTAGAAAGCAAGGTATACCAGTGAATAAACGATTTTTACACTTCTTACACATAGCAGGAGAGTTGTCTTTGATGACAACACCTCCCTTTCCATCCAGGTTCTCACTATCCTACAACATTTTATTGAATTAAACGACTTCAGTTTAATATAAACACTACCCTGTCATTTAGCAGTTTCTTTACTGGCTCATCATATTCAACCAAAGTTCAAATTCCTTTTTTTTTTTTACTTCCCTGAAGTATTCATTAAGTCCCAGACAAAAATGATACACTAATGATTGATCTACCAAAATGGTTCTGATGGATGTTAACAATGAAGAGGTTGACTGGACATTTGACAATTCTTATTTGACTTTTTTTAAATGACTGTGACAATCATGGGGAAGTGAATTAACACTTTGTGTAAATCTGAAACTGTTTCAGAAAAAGCTGTAGCTTTTTTTTTCAGGAAGTTAGTTATAAATAAGCAATGGTCAAGATTGCAAAACAGGATAATACATAAAAGGAATTAGTAGGTGTGACAGGTTGGCCGAGTAGTAACGTTCCCAGACCAGAAAGCTGACAGAGAAACGCACAGACAGGTACTATGGATGAAAGAGCGCTCTGGTGCGCCATTTTTATTGAAAACAAAAATAAAATAAATATTTAGTTTGCATGGCCGACAGTCAGTAATCACAGACTGCCGACCATGCATTCACACGAGCTGTCTGTCAGAGACGAGCTGCTAACACCACCTCTGCCAGACCACATTCAAACAAATAACAGTAAAGAAAAACATTGTATTTTAAATCAACACAAAATACATTCAAATCATACCAAAACACACAAAACAATACATTAAATCACCCGTTCTTAAACCCCAAAACAATACAGTATTTACAATACATTCACCCGTGCTGAATAAACACACTACATTTCTGCCCCCTCTAATTATGTGCAGGGCTTTTCTTCTTCTTCTGTCCCGCCACAGTAGGTAATCAAAGGGGAAGTCTCCTAAATGATCATGTTGCACAAAATAATTTTAATGCGGAAGAAACCAGGAAAACTGCATGGGATGTTACTGATTATTTTAATTGTCTGGTGCTGATATAATAAAGGAATAATGCACTCCAGGTTGTGTGTTGTTCTGGGATAACATCACGCCCTGGGTGGCTGGGCACAAGGCCGCATGCTGAGTGCATCCAACACCCGAGAAGTGATGTTATCCCAGCACAACACACAACCTGGAGTGCATTATTCCCATTATACAATGGCTCACACTGTAAAAAATAGCAAATAAGACTCATTTCATATTTTTAAAAGTGATTTTAAATTAGACAAATGTGGAAATAACATTCCGTCTCATAAAATAGTTCCTGTTTTCTATTTACAACTGTAGTAAAGTATTAACTATGATGTTGTGATATATATGCTAAAGTGTTATTTATGTTTAAAGAGAGTTAACAACAACAGGACTTCAAGTTTTTTTTTATATATGCTGTGAACACATTGTTGGCAGAGTTGAACTCTGCATTTGACAGTATATTAATGTTAAGGCTAAGGGGTAAGCCCAATGTAACTGCTTATGCCATATGGCTATCCGAAGCTATTTCTGACAGAGGCATACGACTGTATTAAGGTGTTCTATCGTAGCCGTTTTCAAGTCTATATTTGTGTTACTCTCACTCACCCAGTCTAGTCCCTCAGAGTCGATCTCCAGGTTTGTTTTTTATGTGTTGTTTTCTCTCATTGAGAGGTGCTGTCTGGTCTCCTGGCTGCTCTCTGTTTGAGGGCTCTTTGCCAAACGTGGTTTCCACAATTGTCATGTTGTTTAAGGTAAAATTCACTTCAGGAATTGTGTAATTTATTCTGTGTTATTGACAGTTGTGGCGGATTGATATGTCTGTCTCGGTTTTCAGTGAGGTGGTTGCCAGTACTAGATCTGTGATGATGTTATGCTATCAGAGCTCAAGGATCTTTCTTGCCATTGTATAATAGTAATTATATAATGGGTATTTTAAATAATTTATCCTGATTGGTTAAAACAGATCACATGGGTGTGTTGATATTACAGCATATCACCATGGGTCGGCACTTCTTTTCAAAAAGGGGCAAATCACTGATAGATATCCATACGCCAGTAGAATTTTGAAGAAAAAAAAAAAAACACAGACATGTTGAAATTTATTGCGATAAACATGACTGACAAGATTTATATAGATGTTGATCTTTTGGGGAACCGAAGTGTACATGAGATACAAGTGTACAAGACTTGCAACGCACCCGTGGTGTGGTGATATTAGAGTATATCGTACACCCTGTTGTGCATTAGTGCTTACATAATGCATAATCAGCAATTACTGAGCTGTGTTAAGACATACCCCTGCTAACATCCACCATAAATTGATACTGCTTTCAAATTGACCAGCCTCAAGAAATTCAATGACCAAGTCAGAGGAGACATGAAAGTGCTGCAGCAAAGAGAGAGGGTTAAAAAGTGACCAGTACTGGCCACCCAGAGTCGCTAGCGTTGCAAACTATTCAAACTCTGCCACCAGTGCCACCACAGTTTGAATATTGATTTACTTACCAATTAAAATAGATACATTGCATCAAAGTTACTGCTTGCCAGTTATTTGTTTAGGCTGGTATAACTTGCCACTCAGCTATTAAAACCCAACACAAACATATTGCTGTAGCTGTCAGTTCCTCTGTATCGTGAATAGTTTTGTGGAAAAGCTGCTCATTAGAAACGTCTATAAAGAGACTGTCTGCGTGTGAAGATTTGAATGAGCCCAAGCCTCGCTATGAGTAATGATGGAATACAGCCTGCAACAAATGTGCCAAACTGACACAGTGTAAGCTGCACTACAACTACACTATGAGGTGGCTCAGTGGCACAGGGTGGAATTGACTCACCTCTTCTGCCTCTCCTGGATTCAAATTATCCTTAAATTTCAGTTTCTTGCCTTAGCCCCCACTGAAAAACTGTCCACATCAAGAAAACACCACACTATTCAGCACAACTGTCAGTCTGCCTGAGAGAGGCGAGAGTTGGCTCTCATGGCTCCTGCCAGCCGTACGGTACTGTACCCAGTGGTACAGGATAATAAATAGCTGGTAAAAGACTAGGAGAGATTTTGTACACTAGCATAGATATTAGGTCAGGTGATACTAGTTTGTTTGTTACATGTTATTTTTAAATACATAATAATGAATGCAGCTGAACTGTTTTATATTTGGCCTCACAGAAACTAAAAATGAGTTTTGCTTTGTACATTCATGCCAATCCCTACTTTTTTTCCCAAACGGCAAATTTATACAGAGTCTATTTCCAACACAATAAAACTGTTAAGAAGATACACAGAAGTTACATTTCACATGACGTTATTATGACAGATGACCATGGATTCCTTGGGAACTGCAATTGTATGATTGATACTTTCCAACACTTTGTGATTTAACAGTTACAAGGAACAGAGATCCTTTATTCATACTGTAACAATGACTAATTTGGTATACACTAGAATTATGTATCAGTTTTGTTTGGCAAAGTGGCTGGTATTTTGAAAAAGCCCCAACTTTTTGCTGAAAATACAGGAAATGAGAGCCAGCAGAACACAGACACAGGCATGTGACTAGGCATGTCTTTATATGACTTCACTGGAGTCTTTATTCTCTGGATAAATAACTAATGGTAAGCTTTATTTTTTCGTGACCTGTTTTTTTTTTTTATTTATTTTTTTTAGCCACGAGTATAAGGTGTCTCTGTGTTACTGGTGCTTTCAGATCTGACATACTGGTAGATAGATGGGTCACATTAACCCATGTTGCATGGGTCAGTAATATTGTACCATTTTGTAAATGTTTTGTCCGTTTTGTTTTTGTTTATTTGTTAGTTAAAACTGTGCATTTAACCGTGCAGCTTTCTGTGTCTGAGTCTCTGTCCCTGCCGTTACCATGTGGGCTGTGAAGCTACCGCCTACTCGATTTCTACATGCTTGAAATTGAAAGCTTACAGAGTTTGTAAAAAAAAAAAAAAAGAAAAAGACAGTATGTGAATAGCATTGCAGGTGCTCTACAATATTCACAGTAAGGTTACACACAGGTAAACAAGTTCTTAACATCACAAACTGTTCAGCAGTTTTCAGGTAACTTTCTGAATAGCATAAAAAATTACCAGATGTATAGGCACCATGGTCTGGATTTTTTAATATGTGAAGATAACAAAGGTACATAACATTGGAATGGCATACACTGTTGTCAGAGCAGAGCTTGGGTCACGTGTAGCTTGAACCGAGAGCAAACAGACCCTATAATGGCACATAATGCTGATAAAAGAGGTCACATTTTGCAGACGGAAACATTATAATGTCCAATTGACAGTTCAAAAACTGGGCAAGGAAGTTTCAGCCATATAAAAGATGTGATAAGAATGTAACCAAGTTAAAGGAATATTATATGCCACTTTATTTAAAAAACGTCAAAGGGAATACAAAATAGGGCAGGTATGATACAACACTCCCAAGAAAAAAAACGGAAAGTGGGGAGGAAAATTACCATAGCAATAGTGACGTATTCTCCCTTGCTCTTATTGGAGGAAACCCCGTGGCCCCAGCCGCAGCCTACCGGCCACTCGAACCTACCCCCTAGAGCCCGCCTCTAAGATTATTGGGCGGTAGACTGAACGATGATGTTCGACTGGTGGAAATCTCGCTTTTTATTGGGGGCCGTGTACGCCCAGACACACCTAGTCTGTCAAATTGTGCGGTTGAGACAGGAGGGTTCTTTTTTTATTACTCAAATCCCGGCTAAAGCGTATCAATTTGGAGGAGCCGAACAGAGACAGAGAAGGTTAGTCTTATGTTGATTTTATTATCTCTTTCCAGATTACACTATATAGCATGATCCGATTTATCGAACGAGGATACAAGTTTTAAAATAGAGAACATTCAAATAAGGCCAGAAACCATGACTGGTCAGCTTGTAGTCAGTGTAACGGCACAGTTTTTGCCGCATCCATTTTGTCAATCAAATATTATCCCGGCAATTGCTCTTCCCCTTACTCAAAGAAGCCGCCATTTTCTGTTAATGTATATGTCCATCTAATATATTTAATTTGTGTAATGGTATTTTGGGGGTTATCTTTGACGTGGGTTGGTATGAAACGCTAAGTAGACGGAAGCACCGCAGCCTTATTTGCAAGGCGATACAATGGAAGGGACCTCGAAATTGGCATTTACAGATGATTTGCACGGGAACACGTTGTTACCCGTTTACTTTTAATAGGTAATGGGTGTATGGTCTGGATGATTTATTTGCATGTATTTAGGGTAAAAATAGTTTTTTTGTGTGTGTGTACCTTCAACGGCTACAGTCTCTGAAGCACCCATTGTGAGACTTCATTTTAGTCTACAATAATTTCTTGAAATTGTATATATCTTGCCTTCGCTTCGGTATGGTTCAATACGGACCGATATTATGTCGTTTAGCGAGGTTTGCTGAGCAGTGTCTAATGGCATTAACGGCTAACAATTCAATTTGATTATGCAATCGACTGGATCGCCCCCCACTATATGGGGTTTAATGATGCATTGGACAGTTTTTTTTTATGCATAGTGGTGCCTGATGTGTTTCTCTGGCATCGTACAACGGACTGATTTTTGTCTTTTGTTTCCATTGTATTCCTTTCAGGATTTGAAGGACTGACATATCGCTGTATCTACGACTGCTCAACGGTTTGCAAACGATAGTTATCTTTCATTTTGTTCCTCTCATTTTGAAAACTTTTTTGTAATTTAAAGCAGAAATAGCTAGATATAAATTATAATGGATAAAACAGAGCTGATTCAGAAGGCAAAGCTTGCTGAGCAGGCCGAGCGCTACGACGACATGGCAGCTTCAATGAAGGCGGTGACAGAACAGGGCGCCGAGCTGTCCAACGAGGAGAGAAACCTCCTCTCGGTCGCTTATAAAAACGTTGTAGGCGCCCGGAGATCCGCCTGGAGGGTCATTTCCAGCATCGAACAGAAAACCGAAGCCATTGATAAGAAACTTCAGATGGTGAAGGAATACCGAGAGAAGGTGGAAGCCGAGTTGAGAGAGATCTGCAATGATGTGCTGGTGAGTAAAGCGCGAACGCACCTCCCTTGAATTACCGAAACTTCTAGAGCGCTAGGGTGGGGGCCATTACTTTAGGTAGATAGTTATCTGGTGGGGGTACTGTGGGAAATGTACACGATGTTACACTTCAGTCAACTTCAGACTTGGGTGTCGGCAGTAAAGTACATAGGATAACTAATGTGTGTAATAACACCTGCTGCAGAAATCAAATTGTGTCGCTTGATTGCACAAATACGATGTTAAATTTACTTTAAAATGTTCATACCCATAGATAATGACTTTGGTTATTTTTTTAGTTTTGCAAGTACGTGCGAAAGATTAAACTTTAATATGTCGGTGGTTGGACAGGGTTTCACTAAATGTATGGGGAGTGCGTCGTTGGTGGACTTTGACATCGCTGCAGTACTAACATGGTACTGTGATCAGAAATTCATCAGCTTTGTTAAATCATCTAATATTCTGTGCACTATATATATATATATATATATATATATATATATATATATATATATATATATATATATATATACACACACACACTACCGGTCAAAAGTTTTAGAACACCTCCATTTTTCCAGTTTTATTGAAATTTACGCAGTTTAATGTCTCAATGTACTCTGAAATTAAAGCATAGAACAAATAAACAATTGGAGATAAAAAAGAAATCATGGAATCGTTTTGTTTAACAAAATTTAATCTAAATTTTTGACTCATCAAAGTAGCCACCTTTTGCAGATATAACAGCCGAACACACTCGTGGCATTCTTTCTACAATGGAATTCAAATATTGTTCGGAAAGTTCTTCCCAACACTGTTGCAGAAGTTCCCACAAATATGTTGCACTTGTAGGTTGCTTTGCTTTCACCCTTCTGTCCAGTTCATCCCAAACCAGCTCGATGGGGTTTAAGTCTGGAGACTGTGCTGGCCATTCCATGATTTGAAGCCTACCGTCTTGTTCTTTTCTTCTAAGGTAGTTCTGACATAGCCTGGAGGTATGTTTTGGGTCATTATCTTGCTGTAGGATGAACCCCTGACCAACTAGGTGTATACCAGAGGGTATTGCATGGCGCTGCAAAATGCTGTGGTAGCCGTTTTGGTTCAGGGTGCCACTCACTCTGCAAGTCGCTGACTCTGGATCCAGCAAAAGAGCCCCAGACCATCACGCTTCCTCCTCCATGTTTGACAGTTGGTGTCACATACCGAGGAACCATCCTTTCGCCTACTTGACGGCGTACAAAAACCCTGCGTGATGAACCGAAGATTTCAGATTTTGATTCATCAGTCCATAAGACCTTCTTCCAGTCTTCAGTAGTCCACTGGCGGTGCTTCATGGCCCAGGCAAGCCTCTTTTTCTTATTTTGCCATCTTAGCAATGGCTTTCTTACTGCCACTCGACCTGTCAAACCTGCAGCTCGAAGTCTTCTCTTCACAGTTGAAACTGAGACTTGCTTACTTCGACCAGTGTTAAGCTGTGCTTGAAGCTGTTGTCCTGTGAGCCGCCTATCACGCAAGCTGTTGACTCTCAGAAACTTGTCTTCTGATTCTGTTGTGGCTTTGGGTCTGCCAGACCTCTTCCTGTCAGTTTCCTCCAGTTTCCAAGTGCCTTTTGATGGTGTAGGAAACTGTACTCACTGACACCTTGGCTTTCTTTGCAATTTCTCTAAAGGAAAGACCTACACTTTTAAGGGTTATAATGGTCTGTCTGTCTTCGTTTGTTAATTGCCTTTTTCTCGCCATTATGATCGCAATATACTACTTCCTGCAGTACAATACTGTCCAAATAATGCTTAAGAGGGTGTAGTAACACAGTCTGTTCCAACACTGCTTTTATACAGACAGAGGGTTTGTAAGTAATCAACAAAAGTTGGGACACCTGTAGGAATTGTTAGCATCAACTTTCAAGGGTAAATTTACTTCCACTGCTGCAGAACAGCTGTAAGTTGTTAACCCATTACTTGTTCCCTGAAAAAGGCCTTTTTGTATAACTCTGAAATGCACATTATTTTTCAGTTTTTGTTAACGTAAACTTTTTTTTTTAACCTCTGGCAGTTTACCGCTTACCTTTGTACCATTTCAGGTTATTCACTGGACTTGAACTGCTTAAATTTAAAAAAAAAACTGGAAAAATGGGGGTGTTCTAAAACTTTTGACCGGTAGTGTGTGTGTGTATATATATATATATATATATATATATATATATATATATATATATATATATATATATATATATATATATATATATATATTTTGCAGGCACTGTACAGTACACAGCAGAAAAAAGAACAAACCACAGTACAAGTGTCAGTTGTATGTGTGAAGTGCTGTACAAGTCAGACCATTTAAATAACTGTATACACAATACAAAAGCAGCAATTTTAAAGTTGCATTAAAACCTACTGAAAGCTAGTTTATAAAAGTGCGTTTTTAGTCTTGATTTAAACTGTAATAGTCTGACAAACTAAGGCAGAGCATTGCATAATTTTATGAGCTCTACAAGAAAAAGCCCTACCTCCTGTGTTGCTTTAGTTGACCCTAGGAATACCAGCAGCCCCGCAACCTGTGATCTCGGATTGCTGTTTGGAAGATACCGGGTCAGTAACTCCTGCAAATAACTAGGTGCTAATCCATTCAGGGCCTTGTAAATTAACAGCAAAATCTTAAACAATTCTATACTGCACAGGGAGCCAATGTAAAGAGGCCAAAACAGGGTTAATAAGTTCACTTTTCCTGGTTTTAGTCAGAATTCGGTATTCTGAACAAGCTGCAAGCAGGATACCACACGTTTAGGGACACCAGAAAAAAGTGCATTACAATAATCAATTCTAGATTAAACAAAGGAATGCATTAGGCTCTAGGCATCCGATACATAAATAATTGGTCTAAGTTTGGCTATATTTCTCAATGGTAAACAATGCATCTCCTGTGTCCACAGTATTGCTGAAGGTGCATCACCCATTTGCCTCTGATCAATAAATGTTTTGCTGCAGGACTGAGTGTAATTCACCAGGAGTTGAGTTGCTGTCCAGAGGAAAATAAGGGTTGGCTACATAGCGGTGTTTCAAAGTTGAACTCATAGGGATATTGGCAGCTTCTCCATGGACCAGACAGCTGTGGTAGAAATTCAAAATGCCTTTTGGATCTGGGGTTCAGACTTGTAAAGAATCAGTTTGATGGGAAGTGGGTGGCACAAGCCAAAATGCCTGTAGCAACACCCTTGCACAAAACATGGAAGATATATGGGATGGTGTGGGGTGTTTTTTTGTGAATAGCAACTCTTAAGAATTTGAATTCCCAAAGGAATTGACCTCCCTACCCACCCACATGCACTTTTGAAATTGCCGATTTGCTAGCTTTAAATGAGTGAAAGACGCCCCTTCTACTAGCAAATAAGCTTGTTTTATTAATGTAATAAGATGTTCTCTGTGATAGATGTGCGGTTGGTGTGGGTCAGTTTAGCTAAGGTGTGTTTTTTAAGGGTGGAGCTGGAGTGACTTTAGGTAAACCAGGCCTTGTTTCAACAGTGCTTTGTTCTGGCTGAGTTAAGCTGTATTTAGAGAAATTGGCTCTTGAACTAAGATTAAAACTGGGAACCCGATTCAGGCTAAACTGAGATTGTCTAAAGTGTGTGCTGCTTAACCACTTCATCAGCTATCCCTTAGTAGGCCATTAGATAGTTACTGCTGGTTGAAAAAGACAGTATGGATTTTCTTTAATGTTTTGAATATTCAAATACTTTATTTTCTATTAGCTGTAAAGTACATAAATGGTCGGAGTAAAATACAGAAAAGGAAACTTTTTGTATGGCAGAATTATGAATTTAGTTAACCCATTAAAATACATTTCAAGCAGTGTGTTTGGAATAATTCGCTGCAGTTACTGTGAAACTACCTACCATACATCTCTCTCATTACAAAGAAACAGATATTCAATTAAAAAAAATGAATGTCGGAGTCATAGAACAAAAGATGTGTCCTATTCTACTACCTGCAAACTGAATACTGCTTCTCTCGCATGCCTGGAAGCGGAAGGGGCTATTTCCTCCGTCCTGTCAGAAATGCAGTTTTTTTTCGGGGGTTGATGTCACTGAGGTGATGCAATCGAGGGCCCATCAGTATTAATCCATGGGCTTGTACTAGCAGTATAACATGCTGTATTTATGAATTGGGTGGGGTTTGCCTATTCCTTCAAAGCTGGGTGGAATAAGTTAGCTGTAGTTATAACCCAAACTGTTTATTAAAAAAAAGTAAAACAAAAAAAAAACATTGGTTTAAGCCAGTCATGTCTGTGCATTCTCTGTCGGTTCCTTTTTTATTTTCTAGCTGCAGAACGTTTTGCTGAATGTATTTCAATATAAAATGAATATAATGTAGATTTCAATGCAACAATTTAACTCGGGTTTGTCTTTCAAAAAATCGGTTCAATCTTTTTTTGGTGTTGATTTGTAAATCCGTCCTTTTGAGTGCATGTTGGCATTGTCCCAGTAGGAACGTAGAGAAATCCATGCCTGCTTGAGCACTGATACTTCAGTCCAACAGTTATTTGTAGTATTAACACCCTCCGCTCCCCCTTTTTCCTTCTAAATTGCCATTTTCTGTAGGAAACTGACAATGTCATCAGTTAACTGGTAGCAAATGCATATTTCAGTGTAGCACTTCTTGTACAGAAGCAAATGTCCTGTCTTTTAGTCTGGAGCAGGATCGGTGTATAGGTGACTGTGCCAGTGAGTGTGGTTGACTGTTGGCATCAGGGGGCTGCAAAGCTAGAATCCCCACTGTGCCAGTCAGGCTGGAACAAGAACCTTTCATGCAGCACCTTTCCGGCAGTCTGGTACCGGGGACACTTTTTTCTGTAAATTGTCACGATAATTGATCTATCGGCTGAATAAATAAAACAACTACCCTTTTTTACAATCGCAACGCCATGGGAACAGATATAAGCTTTTTTCTCTGTACAGTATATAGACTGCAGTATAGTACTCATGTCTTTACTGGAGCTTTTAAAATTAAAGAACAGCAACGTTGTTTAGGCTACATTAAACGTTTGCCATATGGGTGGGTTTTTTTTGTTGTCATTTTTGCTATTTTGTACAATTTACATTGACAGCAGTGTGGAGTAGTGGTTAGGGCTCTGGACTCCTGACTGGAGGGTTGTGGGTTCAATCCCAGGTGGGGAGCACTGCTGCTGTACCCTTGAGCAAGGTACTTTACCTAGATTGCTTGAGTAAAAAACCCCAACTGTATAAATGGGTAATTGTATGTGAAAATAATGTGATATCTTGTAACAATTGTAAGTCACCCTGGATAAAGGTGTCTGCTAAGAAATAATTAAAAATACACAAAAAAAAATCCTATCAATGCTTAGTGACGTTCCACTTTTTTACATTAATTTTACAGTGAGCTAGTGTCTTTCTAATTTTTGTTTTTATTAGAAAACCAGTCATGCTTTGCCAACGTATTGTCAATGAAACCATGACGTAAAGTTAAAAGCCTAAGCATATTGTTTAAAATCAATAAAAAAAAAAACGTTGTAAATGAAGGTAATACACAGTTGAGTGATGCATGTTTTATGGCAATTGCTGAAGACCGACACAAACCCCTAGGTATTATTGCAATAGTGGTTCAAGGTTATGTTTTCTGATTAATTCATAATACTATTACTGATTTTAGTAGGTGATATTTAAAAGGACACTTTTGATAAGTTGTTTTACATTTCTCTCTAGGGACTACTGGACAAATACTTAATCGCCAACTCTACCAACCCAGAAAGTAAAGTCTTCTACTTAAAGATGAAGGGAGACTACTACAGATACCTTGCTGAGGTTGCAGAAGGAGATGCTAAGAAACGTAAGTGCTTTAAGATGTATTCTTTGGTGTAAAATGTAGGCACTGTTCATTCAGTAGATTTTGACGTAGACACGCAATGTCAAAAAAGACTGGCTTTAGAATTGAGGGAACCCAAAATTGTTCAGCAGTTTGCAGAAAATGTTCATAATCCGTTTTACTCTGGAATGTTACCCTTGATGTGCAGTGATTGACTTGCTGTGCTACTCATTTGGGGGTAGGGGTGATCTGTTTCAGCTGCTGTTCTGTTTGTTTAGGTCTAGGATTCATTAAAGTGAACAAAATATAATTCTTAATGAGTTAAAATGGAAACGGTATCTCGGCCGTATCACGTTGAAGTTCACATTCCTTTTTTAAAAAGTTAAATAAACGTTAATTTTAAATCCTTTGCGTGTAAAGAGAACAGTGTTTTTTTTTTTTTTTTTTTTTTTTTTTAACTATAGGCCGACACTAACGTTTGTATTGAATAATGCAGTATTTGGAGGTTAACATCTCGACATTACAATTTTCCCTTTTTATGGTCATCAAAAAGATGTAAAGCACAGGTTTTTTCTCCGGAAAAAGCAGAGAAAACCATTCAATGGCAGAGTGAGGCTGAAAAAAAAAAAGGGGGGGGCGGATCTGAGATAACACAGCCATAAAAAAACAAGATGGCTGCTTCTGCATCCAGCGCTCAAATAACATCACGGACATTTGCAGAGCTTTTTGCGATGTTACAGTAATAAAATGACTTGGATTGCATTATTGAAGAGTGGTGATAAAACGACTCATGAGGAGATGATTTATCAGTATGCACGACTATGAAGAGGTATGTATATAAAATACAGCGAACAAGGGGTGGGGTGGGGCTGGAGATGCAGTACTGAGTGTCATGTTGATATGCAGTGCCTTTTAAACCTGTTACTGTGAAAGTACTTTAACAGCCCGTCTAAAATTGCGCATGATAATATAAATTGGACCTGATGCGCTGAATAAATGGACCGCTAAGGGTTAATATACAGTTGGTACAGAATAAGGCTAAGACATTTTTCATACTTGTAAGTAGTGCAATCTGCCTAACAATTACATTTATGCATGGAGACAGATAATTTCTGAAAGTGTGGATGGCACTATTTTGATCGAATTGTTACAGTACTTCGTAACTGAGATGCTATGGGTTTAAACTTCGGCTTAAACTAAATTCTGAAGACTCTGTAAACGAATTCATTATAAATTGGGTTAAACAACACTTCTAAATGAAGGTAATCATAAAGCCTTTATCAAGACAATGCTTGTGTAATCATTTCTAGAACATACAAGCAGGATCTTATGGGTGCATGCAGCTGGCTGCTCCTTTGTTCTTCCAGTTTTTTGGTTTTTTTGAGCAAATGTACCTACTGTATTTGGTTAGAAAGCAAGCAGAAAATAGTTTTGAGGTGTACGTGAAATCTGCAAGTCCCAGAGAAAATGTCTATTTATAGGTTAATGGCTCCACCTAGCTGGCAGACCAGAAACGATTTCTACTTTTATTTTTCTTTTTTTTGTAGCAGAGCTTTCTCCCGAGGGCAACTAGACAACACTTGGTGTTGTGGTGGTTTGTTTTCATATAGATATATAGCTAGGTCTATCTATTTATGAAACCTTGGACTTTTATCCAAGTGTTTCTTTGGTCAAAAGGTCTTATGGTTGTCTAAAAATCAATGTTGCCTGTAAAAAAAAAAAACCTGCGTCCTTATATTGCACGTATCATCCCACTGTCTGAAATCAATCTCCAGAACGTTTATTTAAAAATACAACATATCTTTATCAATTCAAAGGACCCCTTTGGTGCAAGTGTAATATTTATTTTAAATGTTTCTGTCCCCCCCGCCTCGAGTGTCTCAGCAGCCGGCTCGCTTCCCGCTGAAATAAATAACAGGATGACAAATAATTGAATAAATTGAAACCTTTCCTATTTTATTTATTTTTTAAACTACCGTTTTGATATTACCACCATTTTCAATATTTGTTTCCCTCCCAATTCCGTTCGGACTTGTTTTTGCTTCCTGTCTGTCTCTGCTGCCGGCAACGCTCCTGCCCCTGACTTTTTTTTGGTTTTGTTTGTTTTAGTCCAGAATTGCGAAAGGTTTCGTAAAGCAAATACAGACTGCCACTTTCGCCAATTATCTGAAATTTATTCCCCCTTGGGAAGGCAATACAGACCTCCAGGGACAATATTCCTAATCTAATCCCTGTTGGTCAGTATTCCCCTCCCTGGCCGAGATACTGTTTCCATTTTAACTCTCTCTGATGCGACAAATGGCAGCCGTAGTTGCCATTGATGTAGATATGTATACCTGTGTGTCTCTGCTGTCGAGGTGATTAAAAAAATATATATATAATTTTTTTTTTTTAGCTTAGAGCCAGCTGCCCAACGTTTCGATATGTTGTACATATCTTTCTCAATATATAATTTATTTTAAATCTGTTAATCTTGATTTTAATTGATACAATTACTGCATCCATCTCATTCAAATGTTATTACTGATATCATCATCATCATCATTATTATCATCCCAAAAACTGCCAGTCAAACTTTATTTTTATTTACACAGAATTATGCAGAAATTGTTTGAACCAACTGCTCAGTCACAACTGAGTCAGTTTATTAATTGCCATACTGCATTTCAAACAAACTATTCTTATCTGTTTCCTTTTAACCCTTTGAGTAGTACAAACGTACCTGTATGTTCGCTGCTCTTTGGTCCCCAGGGAGTACGAACTTACCGGTACGTTCTGCAACTTTAAATTTGAATTACTGAGCCTACAAAACCCTTGATCACATAATATTTTAAAACTAGGTTTCTGTAACACCTTTTATTGGTCTTTTGCGCCCTCTGCCAGATACTGACTGAATTACATATAATAAACCAATTCACAAAATGTCAACAGTGTCTGTAAACCGGCGAAAATCACTCGGTGAGAAAAGTATTAGTAATAATACTGAATTCAGATTTGATTTAAATTCAAATACATACAATTCTTACACTGAATCAGATGTCAGTGAAGATATAAGTGAAGAATATTTACCATCAACATCAAGTGACAGCGAAGAGGCGGCGCCAAGGTCTGTGCATTGCTCCATGCGTCAGGAGTATACACTCCCTCTGCCCCCAGAACCCGTTTACCCGGATATGATTTATTCCTCTCTTCTCTCTCTCTCTCTGTCTGCCTTTTTTTTTTGTTAGGACATGTTATGGTTGTTCCAACGCGTTATTGCCTACATATTTTTTGTCAAAACCTTTCCCTATAACTAAATAAAAATATATATTTGTTTTAATAATTTACAGTTAAAATAATTTCTTTCATCTTGTTTGTACGCTGTACTCGTAATCAAGCGCATGCAAAAAAAAAAAAAAAATACTCACTCCCGTAGGACTGGCAGTGCATTTTAGAACTCACTACTCAAAGGGTTAAAAGGGTAGCTGTTGTACTCGAACTGATTTTCATTCATACATGACCTGGAGAAATGTTATATCGGGTTGTTCACTGTAATAGGGTTTGGTAATTTGCTGTATCAGAATAGTGAAGAAACACCCAAATTGAATTTGGTGAAATTTGTAATTTTTGAAAACCATAAAATGGAAAGTACTTGTATGCTGAACACAGTAATTATGTGCCCTTTCTCTTGAAAAACAAATCCAGCATAGATTGCTAAATAATTTCATGCTTTTCTCAATGCACACTGTTTCAATCTTGTTACCTCCTCACGCCTGTTGCCATGGTTGCAGTTTGTGTGACGATGGCAACGGTTGCATATGTCACATGACTTGCACTACAGTAGGCTATCTGAGTCCGCCTCATCTTTGAATTAGCCTACCAAGGTCTTTGTTTTCACTGAGAGAATAAGTCACACTGGAGAAAGTTCAGTATCGGTCACTACAGAGATCATTTTATCCGGGTAAATTTTGTAAAAGTGATCAGTCCAATAGGGGACGGGGGAGGAACAGTTTTTGCTGCTTGGATTGTTAAAGTGGGTTCATTTTAGTGCAGTTAGACTGTATATATTCAATCCTTGAAATAAAATGAAGTTGGTAGCTATCCACTTTGCAACCGCATTAGTTATACAGGGTGTCCCACTGAAAGTAGCCCAGTAAGTGTTACAATGTACAAATAAATACATAATCACATGATGGAGCAGGCACAGACATGTACAAGAATCCTTGTTAATACAAACTTGGTTTATACAGGAATGTCACTCCCAACATGGACTGAATGCCAACTTATACTTTTGGGGCTATTTAAGTGGGACACCCTGTATGGTATTGACATGATGTAGCTTGATTCACAGACTTGCAGAGATCCTGAATTTAAAAAAAAAAAACCACCTGTTACTGATGGGTTGGAATTGTTCAGTTGCTGCCTAATGCATTCTGTGATACTGGAACGAATGTGTGCAAGTAAATCTTTCTATCCAATGAACTGTCACAGTTTTAAAAAAATAAACAAATATATTTCTCATTCAGAAGTGCTTTTATGTTTAGTGCTTTGCTCCATAATGCAGTTCCGTGACTAACTTTTTCTATTCAAACGACGACTGCCCTTACTGTGTTGCATGCACTCTAGTATTTTAAAATAGTGCCGCAGGGAATGAATTTACGTATGCTGAGCGGGTGAAGACACGGCGATTAACGTGTGTTAAAATTAAACCAAAAATGAATTGCAGAAGTTAACTGCAACTGGCAGCCCTAATCTCTCTCTCACTCACTCACTCACCCACCTGCCAATTGGTACTTCTATTAATCAAGACCCATCATTCAGCCTAAAAAAATGTTAACCCAGCATTTAAGTCTTATGTTGGACCAACTTCCTTGAAACAAATTTTAATGCAGGTGTTTTTCTAATGTGATTCTTAATGTCCCTTTTCTGTTTCACAGAGACGATAGAGAGCTCTCAAGGCGCCTATCAAGAGGCATTTGAGATCAGCAAGAAAGACATGCAGCCCACACATCCCATCCGCTTGGGTCTGGCCCTCAACTTCTCTGTATTCTATTATGAGATCCTCAATTCTCCAGAGCAGGCCTGCACATTGGCAAAAACTGTAAGTACTACAAACCTGAAATTAGTACATTTTGAATGTTTTTCTTTTTTTTTTTTTTTTTTCCCGTGATGAAGCAATTGTACAGACACTAATTTATTGTGGACATACCCATGTATATGCTACAAAATGCATTTATGAATCATTTTCTAGTGAGTTTCACATCTGTGAAGCATGTGAAGAACCATGTTGGGTCAAAAAGCTGATCAACAAGGGAAATTGCCTTGTGGAGTATTTCCTTGCCTCCATATGGAGAACTGTATAATACAAAATGGATTCCATAATACAAACTAGAGATTTTGGGTTTCAGGAAGTCTGTTTTGAGTGTGTGAATGTTTACAGGTGTTGGTGATAACTTTTTGAAAGCTTGTTTTCTTTTTTTGACTAGTTTTATACATGTTTTTCTGTCTTAGGCTTTTGATGAAGCTATTGCAGAGCTTGATACACTGAATGAAGACTCATACAAAGACAGTACCCTCATCATGCAGTTGCTTAGAGACAATCTAACAGTAAGTGTTACTTATTTCATTCTACAGTGTTTTTTTTTTTTTTTTTTTTTTATATATATAAAGTCAATAGGGGTTTCTTTGGATTTGAATTTTTTTTTTTATGCAATGAAAATCAGAATTTTGGGCCTTAACTTGTAGCAAACAGCAAAGGCTTTAAAATGAAACCCTTTTCTTAGAAAGCAACTTACTGTTCAAACTATTGAATACATTTTCAATAGAAAAAAGTACACCACAACCCTACTTGGAAGTACCAGAGTCAGGAGTCTGTGTGGTCCAGTGGTTAAAGAAAAGGGCTGGTAACCCAGAGGTCCCCGGTTCAAATCCCACCTCAGCTACTGACTCACTGTGACCCTGAGCAAATCACTTAACCTCCTTGTGCTCCGTCTTTCGGGTGAGACGTAATTGTAAGTGACTCTGCAGCTGATGCATAGTTCACACACCCTAGTCTCTGTAAGTCGCCTTGGATAAAGGCGTCTGCTAAATAAACAAATAATAATTACCGCCAGGTACAAATTTTCACAAAACAACCTGAAATGTTGTATTTCTGTGTTACTTGATTCTCATCAGCTTAATCTGTTTTAATGCTGTCAGTGTACTTGGCATTTGGAGATCATTAAGACTATACATGGGTACAATAATTTGAAGTGCCTGTTTGAAAAGGCGGACAATGTAAGTGTTCTTTCCCTTTCAGTTATGGACGTCGGACAATGCAGCAGACGAAGGGGATGCTGGAGAAGCTGGAGAAGGTGGCGAGAACTAAACTACACACGGGGTCACCTCCCAAAACAAAAAAAACTTTTTTACACGTCTCCATTCCTTATTGCTCCACTCAAAATTCTTATAGCAATGAAATCCCATTTTATTGAATAGCTGTGTATGGAAATTCAACAATTGTAATCTTCTCACACTGCAGCTTGTGGGGGGGGACCTCCATTCCTTGGTTTGTGTTGATTGTTTGTCCTGGCCTTCCTGGTGTGCGGTTACTGCTTTAGAACAGTAATAATAGCTTAACTTTTATATAAACATTAAGTAACTTCCAAAAAAAAGTAAAGGACTAAAGTGTATCTGATATTAAAAGTATGGAATCCAGTCTTTAAGTGACAGTGGTTTGAATTCTGGTCCTGTTTTAATTAAGTTGTAGACTTTCATGGAGGGGGGTGGGTGGGGGAGATACAATGAGACTTAAGGTAAGGTTCTATGAGGCACAACCATCAAAATGACCCTGTGTATTATGCTGGCTTGTTTACAAGGCAACCTGTCTTTTCTGTTCCGTGCTGCTGTAGGGGCCAGTGTCTGCTTAAACTGGGGAGGCGACAAGCATTTCACACCCAGGTGCTGTCATTGGTTTCAAGCCTTCACAAACACTCCTGCCTAGTTCTGATTCCCTTCAATGTGTAACATTACAGCATGTCAGAGTAAAAGGTGGCGCTTACTTAAGACAGTCAATGTGCATGTCCTTTTATGTACACTGGAATGGAATCAATACTATACACCAAGTCCAAGTAACCAATTGGGTACTTTTTCAATGCAGGGTTGTGCACATGTACAAGGGTGTTTGGTCTGTCCAGTGATTTGATATTAGAGATTTGGACCACTGTTGTGTGTTGCTAATCATTGATTGTAGTCCTCAAAAGCCTTGTGGAAATATGTTTAATGACCTATGTAACAACATGAAATAAAATTACATTTTATAAACCAATTGGATGTCTGTCTGTCCTGTACTTTCTGTTTTGCAATAATTTCTAAAAAAGTTGTCCTCTGTGACAGTCTCTCATTTGGTTGATGGATTAAGATTAAATCTACTTTTATTTGACTGTCAACACTACATAACTTGGCTCATCTGTTGCACCACATTCTATCCCTAAATCTTAAACTATTTGATATACAGGGTTTAAGACTACTTGGAAGAAAACAAAACTTTTTGTGATCTTGGCTTCAAATTTGATACCACTCTAATTATTGGTGTAGTAACAATTTAACTGCATTTGGGAATGTTACAATAAATAAGTAAGTTGGTACCTGCAGGGCCATGTTGCTCTAGTAAGGCTGTGTGGTCCAGTGGTTAAATAAAAGGGCTTGTAACCAGAAGGTCCCCGGTTCAAATCCCACCTGAGCCACTGACTCATTGTGTGACCCTGAGCAAGTCACTTAACCTCCTTGTGCTCCGTCTTTTGGGTGAGGCGTAATTGTAAGTGACTGCAGCTGATGCATAGTTCATACACCCTAGTCCATGTAAGTCGCCTTGGATAAAGGCGTCTGCTAAATAAACAAATAATAATAGTAATTGCAAGATCATCATTTCCTGCATTGCAGAAACTGAAAAGTAGCAATCTTTACAAAGAATACCGATTGCAAGATGTTGACACTTGCCAAGCATTTCCAGACCAAAACTAGTTGTGCAGTTGTGCAGTACACATTCCCAGAGTAGTGTAGTACCGGGTTTTATTTTTTCAAATATTTCAATGTTGCCTAACCTGGATAGCTATTCCTTGAAACTACAAGTTCTCTGTGTTTTACTCTAATTACCAATACAAAAAAATGACCTGTTCATATGAAACGGACTACTTATTTTCAAATTAAGTAACATTTGGCTGTTACAGGATTAGATCTACAGTAACAGTATTTCAGAACTAAATGCTTTGGTAATACAAAGTGAACCATATTATGTCAACTTACAAAATATGTGATTGCCATGTTTTAAATTAACCTTGGGTTGTTTGGGCTTTTACTTAACTGGTCTCCTGTCTTTTTTTTTATTTTTTTTTTTTTTTTTAAATGAGGGCTAGATGGGGGAGAGGGTACAGAATGGTGAGATTTTATAAGAACATAAGAAAGTTTATAAACGAGAGGAGGCCATTCAGCCCATCTTGCTCGTTTGGTTGTTGGTAGCTTATTGATCCCAGAATCTCATCAAGCAGCTTCTTGAAGGATCCCAGGGTGTCAGCTTCAACAACATTACTGGGGATTTGGTTCCATACCCTCACAATTCTCCTCTGTAAAAAAAGTGCCTCCTATTTTCTGTTCTGAATGCCCCTTTATCTAATCTCCAATCTTTGACTGAACACCACTTTCAATCCAAGCAAAACTGCCCGCATGACTATTGTATTGTTCTTCAAAGGTGGTGCTCTTTGCAAAATACTGTGTCAAATCTCCTTTGTTTACATCAACATTTCTGAGGCCAAGTCCAATTCTTATTGAAACCTATCCTTTAGGCAATCATGAATTCATTTTAATCCATGGTTGTTATTTTTAAAAAGATTTCAACTTAAAATACATTTTTACAGCAGTGGGAACAACACATTTGAACGTCTGCCTGATTTATTTGAGTATAAAGATGATAGATTTGAAAATAGGTTATTTAAACTCGGTGGGAATAGCTTCAATTAAATTGTTAGCCTGGAAGGTGAAGAATATGCAGTATCGTTAAAGGCCCAAATTAATTAAAATTAATGAAAAGTGGGTCACCAGCTAATTAAAACTGCCTTTTGATAACATGGAATATGATTAAATGGATTATAAATCAACTGAAATAAGATCATATTTAATCCACTTATTTATCTGCATATTTCTGATTTTGGTGTTTCCATATTTTAACTACTTTAAAAAAGACTTCCAATGTTATTGCAATATTTTATGTCAAATTAAATGCATGGTCCTTATTTTCCATCAGTTATGCTATGGTATCACTTTACAACTGTCCTCGATAGTTTAGCTGCCTATGCATTATATTTTATACTTCATCAGAAAGCAACCATTGTTAGCCTACCATGTATCCCTATGATTGATTATTTATTTATTTATTTACTTATTTAGTCCTGATAACATTTCACAGGAAACCAAAGGGAGCTGCACCTTGTGTGCAGGCATGTCTGCAATGGTCCCTAAACATATAGCAACCATTAACGGCTGCTGTTGGTAGGGAAAATTCATCCCAGTTTTTGATCTTAAAATGTTACAATGAAATTCAGCTTCAACTTTGGCACTAATTCTGCTTTAGTATCAAAAGCTTTATGAAATAAACAAACAGGCCACTAATGATGTTATCAAAACATTAATTATGTATTTTACGTTGAGCTGTAGCCTACAGCAGACCAAAATGAGCACCCTCTCAATACTAAATCACATTATTATAGTTTGTGTGTTATTGGTAAAATAAGTGGAACAGCAATCAGGCAAAAGATAGGAGCCAAAATCCAGACTAGTAACAAGATGGGAATTTGGTCTACTCTTTGATTTTCTTAACTGGTGTATATGCTGCCCAGTATTGAAAACAGCTGCATTTCATTTTGCAAAAATTGCCTATAATGATGTATTGCACACAGCTGCCCATGTAAGTATATGAGGTGCTTTTATATACATCACTTTTCTGTTATAGGCAGGTGATTCAGAAGTCATTGGACAAGTTGAAGCAGTCTCTGCACACTCCTGTGTTTATCCATTTATACATGTATGTGATATCTGGTAGTATACGATGTTTAAACACATCTGTTTGCATGCCTTGTTTTCAGGCAGTTCCTGTCATTAACCAGCCAGCTGCACCCTTACTGATTGGAATGCTTTGCAGACAGTGATCCCAGAGACACTGATGGGGTGAAATGACCTTGTGCAACAGTGACAGGCTACCTAAACAAAAGGCATGCAGCCTGTGAGCTGTATTGTGTATGGCACCAGTTAATTACGTTTTTAGAAACTGCTTCTTTCAAAACTGTGCGAGACTGATGGAGAATGGAAGTGCATGGCAGGTAAGATGTATGGCATTTGTAACCCCTTGAAGGATGACACTCCAGAAAACAGGTGAGCTGAGTTTCAATGCAATCCCCAGGCAGGAACATTTTATCATTAGCCACATCAGAACTGGTCCCTTACCATTGTTTTGCTCTTAGCTTGTTTTAACTTCAGTTGGGGATAAGAACCACTCTAAAAAGTAAGAAGTCAACTACTCTTCTTGGTGCACTTCTATTTCCTATGGTAGACTCATATACCCAATTTAAGTACTAAAACAATAATGCAACAAATTAATAAAATAAAAAAAACACACAAATGAGACCAGCGATCGTGTTGCTAATGCTAGCAAGATGTTAGAAAAGCGCTTTCATTGGCTAGCAGTCCTGTAGTACAGTTAAAGGTATCTCCATCTACATACTGTTACACTTTTTCAGTTCTCCATCTCCCGATTTCCTTTATCTCTGTAACTGCACCGCAGTGGTGCAGCTTTGTTTTAATCAACAGGCTGGGCTTTTTAAAGAAATGATGGTTGATTGTTACTTAATACAAAGGCACGATTCAAGTAGACCTCAGCAAAGTGCATGGTTGCACTTTTCTTGTCTATCAGATCAGTCTGCTGCTAAAAGGTTATGAATAGTTAGCTGTGTTTCTCTAATCTTGCTAATCACATTATATTCAAAGCAAATGTAAAACAAACCAGGCAGTGTACAGGAATAGATCTTGCCTTTAATCAATTTCCTTTTTTTTATTATTAACAAATGATGGAGATGTGATCTAATGCATATCTCTTAAATGTATTAACACAATTAGTTGGTGTTTCTTGTGACCCACTACTGCTCTGTTCACAAAGACGTTGGTTGTATGTCCTTCAGTGGAGAAAGTTACCTACAATTTGTCTGTTTATGGAAAAGCTACTGTCTAGTAAAGCTTTTATGAATTCTCTTTTAACACTGAAACATGCACCCTTTGAGGTTGTAGCAGTACATGTATTGGCTCTTTTACCGCTGGGATACATGATTTTGCACCCCTGTTCTAACTCATGCTTTATAAATACACATTCTTTACCTCCTATTTGTTTTCCACCACTGTATTGCTAGTGCTATTGAGATGTAAGAAGTTTGTTTTCTGATCTGAAGATTAAAGCCCACATTTAGGAACATTCTAGCATATTAATGTTCTTCCATTTGAAACTGATGGAAATCTACAATCAATGCTGGGTTAATAATGCTGAAAGCAACACTTCTTGAATATTTTCATAAGTGATGAACAATCTGAGGTGCATAATAATAAGCAAAGTTAACTCTGCAGTTTACATGCACTCTAAACAATGCTTTTTTTCCCTGTTTCTACACTTGATATAGCAGATAAAAAATATTAACAGAATTGCCATGTGCAAATGTTGTTTTTTTCATATGGTGTGTAACACTTTGTATATGAAATGGTCGGTGAAGGTGCCTGGGTGCCCTAGTGCTAGATATATCCAAGTGGGTTAGAATTACGTTACTGCATATACAAATGGCATCTTCATACTGTTTACAGCACTGGTCTGAGGTAAAGTACAGAATACTGAGATTTCACTACATTATTAACAGTTCATTTACGGGAGAGAATGCCCCACCCCTTGTATTTTGTTGTTTACGTTTGTAGTTCGATAAAGGGTCGCATTTTGTCACGCTTTTTAAGAAGTTAACGGTACTAAAGTTATTTTTAGTATTATACCAACAAAAGACAACTAAATGTTTAATTGTATATAGATAGCACATCCGGTGTCTACACATCAAATCGTTTCACAGCAAAGTAGTACTATCTACAATTTACAAAACTTGTATTGACAACTCTCGTCAGCCATCTCCAGTACCATAAGAATATTTAATAACACCCATGGCACGCGCGAACCATATAAATAACACTGTGATAATATAACTGAAATCCCAGCCAGAGCGCTTTCTCATCCTTCGACACGCAGTACTTCCGGGTGTGGGCGCCTTCAATGGACGTACGGGTAGTGGTCGTTTCACTGCAATAGTATCCACCGCAGATATCGTGGCTAGTTATGGGAGTGAAAATAAATCGAGCTAGATAAACCTTTAGAAAGTGTCAGTATTATATATTGGTGAAAGCCATCTATATTGGACAGAATTAACATCTCTCATCGCAATGTTGAAAAGAAAAACTGGAGGAGCCTGTGCTGAAGTGAAACGGCTTCAGGCCAGCTTGGTCGCGCCTGTCAATCCCCCGATGACACTGCTTTTAACTTCGTTTTTACTACTAACTTCTGTCTTTTGGGTAGATGGAGCTGTAAGTCCCGTGGAGTCCGCAATATTGGAAAACGACCGCGAATTGGGTGAGTATAGGGAGGTTAGAAATATTGGCTGTTTTTCTTTAAAACAAAACAAAACAAAACAACAACAAACCGTTTTTGCTTGTTGTTTTACAGGCCTGCATTGTTTTGTTTTTGGTGAGGGAATTGATAAGTGAGACCGTCTAACTACTAATAAATACATGTTGGTACAGAAGCCTGGATGAGTAAATTACGTTGTTTGGGTGAGGGGAGCGAAACTGTTTTTCCTTTTGTCCCGGTATGTGTGTGTGTTTAGGAAGTTAAGTTGCTTGTTAAACAGTGCAGCAGGAAGTTTGGAATGTTTTAAGGATACTTCTCTAACCTAGGTTGAAAGTTGAGGACTAAGTATACATTAGTTCACGTTGTAATTGACAATCACATTGACGTTTTACTGTACTAATAATTCAAGAACTGGAAAAATACATGCTGGGCTATTGTTTGGCAAACGTGGCAAAGTCATCAGCGGCTATTTATTTGTTAATGAATTTATTTAAAATGTTACGAAATCCACAAAGCCCACGGTGAGCTGAGACTCTCTTAGACTTTAGAGATAACTTTGTAAGTTAGAAAAAAAGTAGAAGTAAAATCTCAGCATTGACTCGTCAGTTTCACAATGACAGTGTACGGAAAATCTGAGTGACTAATACAATCTGACTCAAAGAAAAGATCTCATAAAGGCGCAAGGCACCTTCTCCATTTTCTATGTTGTTTATGCAGGGCTAATGTTCATGTTTGCGTCTGCATTATTGTTATTTGCGAATTCCTGTATTTAAATTTGTTCCACATCTATAACTACAGATTTGAAAACTGAATTCTAGGATTGTTGAGGGAAACTAAGGTTCATGCTATTTAAAGAAGCACATGTGTTGCAATGTTTCTGATCAGCAGAAACAGCACTCTAGCATTTGAGTTACTATATTAGGATTTCTTATTATCAGAGAATCGTTGCAATTAAGTTTTCAAAAAAAAATCGTCTACTTAACTCGAATCTGATTGAAGTGAGTGGCTAAAGCGTATCATTCTGGCAAATGCAATTACATTTTGGCATGAAACCAGAAATTGGATTTGAGGCGGTTTGCTGAGCCTAGTTAGGTTCCAGCCTTACTTTTTAATTACATTACTTCGCACCCGCTATGGGGTTTTACAACAAATAAACCTCTTCTACTGGGTGGCTACCCAGTAGGGGGTTTGGGCAAGGGGAAGGGAACAAACTACTGTATCACCAATTTTTAAAGAGATGTAATCCTTCGTTTTTTATAGTGGCCAGTGTGGTTCACTGTTTTAATGAGATCTTTATCTGATATCCAGGAGTATATCCTTCATGATACTAACACCTGTTCTCTCTTTCAGAATCGCAGCTCAGCTCGGTATTATCAGACTATGATGTTATCTCATTGACCAGTGTCCGCCAGCACTCTGTGAGAAAAAGAGACTTGCAGCCTGAGTCCCACATGGAGCGGTTGCTGAGCTTCACAGCCCTGAACAGGTAACCTGGTGCAATTTATTGACATGCATTTATATTATTTTTGTTGTGACTATAACTTGAACTGAAGGTGAACATGTCCTCTATGATCAGCCATGAGTCACAATAGGATATGAATATTCATTGTTTTGATTTTAAGACCACATAGATTCCCAGACTGCAGGATATGTTTGTGTTTTGTGTCTGCTTCAGTATGTATTTCAAATATATTGGAAAAATATATGTGTGTACTTCTGCAAAGCCAGTTAAAAAAACTCTTACTCTGATAGTACAGGGTTACAATTTTAAAGAGCCTATGACATGGAATTTGACTTTTACCAAAAACATAAAAAATAATATTAACAGGACTCACTTGAACATATAATCACATTCATTTTAAAATTATGTTTAATCGCGCTACAGTTAATCAAGTAATACCCGGAAATACACAGAGGACGATCTCCATTTCCTGGTTTGGGTTCCAGGGGACTGTGACATCACAGAGGAAGATACCCGCAGGCTCCTTGCATCTGCCAGTATGGCTGACAGCGACAGTGAAAGTGAGAGTAGCCTCATTTTATCAGTTTCACACACCTCTTATGAATGTAAATCATGTAGTGATGACGTGATCTGACGTAGAGAGAGAACAGGTATGGTCTCCCGTATCAATTCGAGCTGTATGCCTCCGAATCAGAAGGTTCAAACTTGGAGAGAGACTCTCCAACACCAACGCGGACGGACCAATGGGACAGCAGATGTCCGGAGAATCAGCGTCTTGGCAACACGGAATGGTTAATAAAAACCCTTACGTTTAACATAGATTGATACTTAAAATATTTCATATTACCCATAATAGTATAGTTATGTCAATCCTTTAGTTAACAATATTGATACATGAATTATTGATATGCAGAATAACTGAACGCTGTGGATTGCTACTGGCATGTTTAACATATCTCTCTATATACATATGTGCAGTATATTAAGGATGTGCACATTTTTGTTTTTTATGATTATTACCCCTAATCATAATGCAGAGATGCCAATGGCTACGATTTGACCATAGCAGCTACTATTTTGGAGGTTCTGCTTCGGCGCTACGTTGAAGGGGTACAATACTACGATCTTTAATAAATAAATGATGGATACTCCCTGAACGTTTATGAAATATTATTTCAATACCATGTTGTTTTTTTTTTTTTAATGAATGAATGAATGGTTCTTAATACTGTATTTCACTGATAGTTTATTGTGGCATTGACATACTAATATCTCTGAGCCGGGTTGCTTAGCAACCAGTTTAGAAACTGAAACTGCCGCACAAAACTCTATAAACAGTTGTTTTTATATTACCGAATTTATAAATTACATCATTATATTGCACATTGTGCTTATAAAGACCCTGTGCTTGCACTGTATTTTTTTCTGAAAAACTAAAAACAAATTGTTAGTAGTAGAGTTAATGCAAAACTTACCCGAGACGTCTCCCGTTTCTCAAACGCCTTCGATGGTCTTGGTAGTTTCGTTTGGGGACCCACAGTACCTTTTTTATTAAAAAATAGTTGGAACAGCGGTAGGTTTTAAAATCTTACTGTTTTTATATCAATGCACATCTCTGCCATCATAATTAGGATCTCTTCAAAACAATTTGGCGCAAAATGCGCACAACATAGGTATATTTCCATGACGACACCACTTTCCTCTGGGTTTTTAAAATTTGTTTCTCCCATATACGTTGCATTTTTTGTCTTGGGGGATTATGTATACTAATATTTATTTTTTTGTTTGCCTGATTGGAACAACAAGCTACAATACAGATATTAAAAAAGTGGCCTGTCTCTATCAAAATGTATGTATTCGTTCATACACCTTCTCTCTGTGTTACATCACTTCCGGTATCATCCAGCCGCTTCAAAACCGAGAAAGGATGTTGCGTCAGTCACATTAAAATTTGCATTTTATTAAAAAAAACTAGATCATTGCCAACAATTTTAAGTCTCATTTGGGAATACTTGTTAGTTATACATTAAGTTTTTTAAAAGTAGTTCGGACCGTGTCAGTGGGTCTTTAAGGAAAACTAAATTGCTTTTACAATGCTAGTTAGATCAAATATTCAGTGTTTTTTGTTAATGGAGGTCTTAGGTAATATTTTTCACCATCCCATATAAGCTGAACATTAATGGTAAACAAGTGGTGTAATATTTTAACCATTCATGCAAATGTGCAGTTTTATCTGGATCTGGTATATTCTATTATCTTGATACAAAGCACACTGCTGTGCATCAACACTAATGCTTTAATATAAATATTCCTATAATAAAGCAGTCATTTTAAATTGTATAGTAAGGTAACTGATTATGAAATCCAGATGTCTTGTATTTTATTTTAAATGCCCAGTTTAATTCATTTCTGTTTTTGTCTCTCTTTTTTCTTTTCTAGACATTTCAAACTTTATTTAACATCAAGCCCCTACCACTTTTCAGAAAACTTTACAGCAGTGGTTGTAGATGAAAATGGCAAAGAAGAAATCTATCCCGTCCAGTGGCAGAACTTCTTTACTGGACACGTTGTTGGTTAGCAGTTCACTTTTTTTGCATTTCAGAACAAAAGTTCTGTGTGACCCTTTGTATCTAACAAATGCATTCACAACTGGCTATATATTATCTCTGGGTCTCCAGCAAGCCAGTAACGCGTATGTGTCGCCTGAAAGCAGTGAATATGAAGGGTTCAAACCGGCATAGTTAATGAATTCTATTTCTTCTGTTAGTAATTTTGGCTGTTTCTTTTAAAGGGGAACAGGACTCTCGAGTGCAAGCGCACATCGATGATACTGACTTCACAGCCCACATTCTTACAGACGAAGGAGAGTATAACATAGAGGTATGCAGTTTCATTTCTGAATGTTGTTTTTGTATTGTGTTTAATATACAGGTAATTCATTATAACCCTTTACCCAAGATAACCTATGCAACACAGTATCTTTTAATAGCCTGACACTGGATACATATCTGCTCTAATGGCATTCCTGTGTGTGCTCTTCCCAGCCTCTTTGGAGATATGTTAACTCAACACCTGATGGCAGAATGCTGGTGTACAAATCGGAGGATATCCGAGACATTGGGCGTCTGCATTCCCCCAGTGTCTGTGGTTCTGTTAAAACAGATGGGTTGCTGCCGGAGTGGTACACGGAAGCAGAGGCAGACGGAAAAGGTTGGTGTCTTTTGAAGAGTTGATGGGCATTTCTGCTCCCTTAAGCTTGTGTTGTACTCGCTGGTTAATTTAATAAAGTAAAATTATTTAAATCATTTTGGATTTGTTGTAAGCAAAACAATTCTGTTGTCTTTTCTTTAATAACATAAATCTATATCCGTGATTGATAAAAACCCATTTCAAAGGTGTTTTGTCAAGTTATTGATTAGGCAGACACAGCATCTAATCTAGTTCATTGCAAGTAAAGCTCATGAAAACTGGGCTATTCAGTGAGTTCATATCTGCTTATAGATTCTCAGCGACTGATTGGTGTGTGTTGCTAATGCTTTTAGAACCCTGTGTTTTTCACAAATACGAAATAGCACACAATAAACCAAAAATGCAACATATAAAATGAAATAAAACAAAAAATCACTATAAAGCAAACATAGATTTACATTTTTAAATCGGGAGGTTTATACAAAAAAATACTTTAAATAAATACTTGCATAGTTGTCAAGGCTCAGCCGTTACCGTAGGCACAGTCTGAAGGGAAATGGGAAGCTCTGACTAGCACTTGCGCAGATGTATAATTTGGAGCGAGTCGTTTGGGAATTCAAATTGTGATGGAGAGAAGAGACATTTGTTTCTAAAATGCCTAAACCATGCATAACAATTAAACAACGCTGCAAGGAATTTGAGCATGAGGGGATGTGTGCAGCTGACGGTGACAAAATAATGATGAGCAGATTTTGCAACTGTTAAGCATTAGCTGTTTATTCCTTTGGGGGAAAATATGGCTTGTTTGTTTATATTTGCATTAATATGCTAAGTCTTTGTTTTATTTCAAGTGGTGCAAACTTTGCACTGGAACAAATGCTGTTTTAGTTTTGAATGATTGAATCTGCTTTGCTTAGTGTTTATATACTGTGAAACCCCAAGCTTGTTGTATACAGCCCTGCTTCAGTGAAATGGGATTCAAATACAATTCCAATGTTTTTTTTTAATGGGTAGATTACTGTATGTGCAATTGACAGCCCCACAATAGTAGAGCACAGTGTATATATATTTTTATTTTATTTTATCTTATTGTATTTTTATAGAGGGCATGGGCAGTGTTTACTGTAAATAGGCAGTTATTGTATTGAGGCAATGTTACTGAAAAGACACAAGCTTGGCTGTATCCTGAAGTATTTTCTTTGTAATAATTTTAATTTTTTATTTTAATTTGAACAAACTATACAAAAAATGTTTTTAATTCTACCCTTATCTTCTGTTTGGGAATTTTACTGCAGTTCAGTAGAAATACATTAAATCTTTTTTTTTTTATATATATAAATGCAGTTAAAACTACGACTAGAGTTGTATCCTTGTTCTATTCCCCTGTCATAATTTGTGTGTGTTTCTGTGCAGAGCATCTCCATAGAGAGAAAAGGCGGAAAAGCACCCCTGATCCCAAAAAGAATACCTGTAAGCTTTTGGTGGTGGCAGACTACCGCTTCTTCCAAAACATGGGGCGCAGCGAGGAGAGCACCACTATCAACTACCTTGTAAGACCCCCGGAATACACCAAGCCTGTACCTGTGCAGGAGCAACACTTGTTCTGAGTGCAGTTATTTTCTGTATCTGTTATTAAGCTTCCACTTGGGGGGGTTCTTCTATCTTCTTGTATTTTAACACCTCATAAACGATTTGAATCTCATTGGGCAAAACTTAAGTTTGACCTGTGACCTGATATGGAATCCATTTTATGTTCATATGATTGAAGATAAACACCTTAGATGTTGGCTTCCTGTGCGGTACCCTGGTATTTTTCGATTGGTGCAAAACTGGGTACCGT
The DNA here is from genome assembly GCA_030684275.1 of Acipenser oxyrinchus oxyrinchus. Classification (NCBI taxonomy): domain Eukaryota; kingdom Metazoa; phylum Chordata; class Actinopteri; order Acipenseriformes; family Acipenseridae; genus Acipenser; species Acipenser oxyrinchus. The sequence goes on along the minus strand of CM060252.1, from coordinate 8,299,196 downwards.
AAAGTAATAATTGGCTCTTTTGTGGCTGTAGTTTATAGAATTATTTTTTGTACTTTGAAACATGTCTGATACTAAATCAAGTCTTGTTTTTTACCCCTTACAGATTGAACTAATTGATCGAGTGGATGACATTTATAGAAACACAACCTGGGGCTATAATATGCAAGGATACGGTGTGCAAATAGAACAGGTCTGTAATAAGAGCACTTTACTGATCATTCCCTATTGTTCATGAAAGCTTATAAATCCTTTAAGGGATTCCTGTTTTCACTTTCCCATAGAAGAAATCCAAAATGTAAATACTGTACATTACATATTTTAATGTCCTTGGGGTTTATTGGAATTATTTTTGGAGGTTTCCCGATGTGAAATGTAATGCTAACAATACTACAGTAGTGCAGTAATAAAATTATTCAAACATATCGATTTTTATGAACAGCTTCCGATTTTTGAGGTTTCACAGTACATGGAAATAAAATAAAACCAATCGGATAAATCAATGTTTTATATTTAAAATAATAATAATAAAGGTGTATAAGACTTACAAGTCCACTATTGTTTAGGAAAGTTAAAATGTATTTGATTTTTTTTTTTTTGACCTGATAATGTCACTTTTGTGAAAGTGTTTTAATCTTGAAATTTCATGGAAGACTGTATATTCGATCATCTCAGATACGCTCCCTTCTGTTTAGTATTAGGAACAACAAAAATGATTGGGTCCTTAGGAAACGTGTGAAGTGTATGCATGTTGCAATCTTTCTGGGAGAGATTTCAAAATATGTTTTCTTGAAGCTACAAAGGTGTTTTCATTTTTTTTTTTTTTTTTTTTAAACCACAATTTTAGATTATTGTCAACAAACAGCCAACTCCCACTCAAAAGGGCAAGAAGCATTATAATATGAATCGGAGCTATCCAGATGAACAGAAGGACGCATGGGAGGTGAAGCAACTGTTGGAGGTTAGCCAGTCTAAACTGGAATATTATAGGTTTTGGGTTCATGTGTTATAGTTTAGAGTGATTTTAATGCCTTTTAAATCTACTTGTTCTTTGTCAAAAATGGCATCAAATCTCAATTAAAGGAAATGTGTACTTTTTTATGAAGTCAGTAATAGTTTTCATTGGTTCTAGCTCCAATATTACCAGTAGTCTCCTGTAAGATAGCTGATATGTATAACTGCAAAGTCTAGCTGTCAGATAAATGGGCGTTTTTCAATCTGTAGGCAGATGAATTGACCAATCAGAACACTGTGTGTGGGCTGGTTTGTTTATTTGTAACATGCTAAATATCATTAAAAAAATTCAGTGACCTTCTATTTGCAGTATTCATTTCCAACAAAGGTCCAAATTCAATTACCTTTAGATTTGCAAAAGCATTTAGGGAAATACAGCATATTTAAGAAGTATCATGTTCTAAATTTATCACAGGATAAAGCAAGTAGCATTTTTGTTTTACTCTGTCCTAGAACAGAGCATTCTTGCAGCCTTATGGTCTGGTTCCTTGTACCAGCTATTTAGAACCACTGCTACAGAATGTACCAGGTCATTTACTAACTTCCTGTTTAATCTCTAAACTTCCTTTATTAAACTCTCAAATCTTTTTTTTTTTGTTTGTTTAAACCTTTGGCTTTGTACCTTGTATAATGTTTTTCATCTGTTTTTGTATTCAGCAATTTAGTATAGATATTGCAGACCAGGCCTCCAATGTCTGCCTTGCCCATCTGTTCACATACCAAGATTTTGACCAGGGAACCCTGGGACTGGCATATGTTGGGTCTCCGAAAACACATGCACTTGGAGGCATCTGTCCTAAAGGTAATAAGGAAGCAGCTTTTATGTCATGGCAGCACTGGAGACTGAAGTCCATTCTGTTCAGTACAGGAGAGCACAAGAAGTGTGTGCTTCTCCACACGGTCACCAGCATAGAGGGTGTGGGAGCAATGTAGTCTTCTTCTAGTCTTTAAAGGTAACCATTTTTCACGTGTGATTGTGTATTTTTATATAAACCTTTTTTTCCCCCCAGCTTACGATTTTAAAGCTTTGGGGAAATCCATCTACTTGAACACAGGCTTGACCAGCACCAAGAACTATGGGAAAACCATTCTTACCAAGGTTAGTTAAGCTGATGCAAACAGACGGTGTACATCAGCGTAAACACAACAGAAAGTGAATCAAACATGTTCAGCATATTTTGTTATTTTATGTGTTGCATTTCAATACAAAGTCAGTATAGACAGAGAAAATAAGATTTTTGAATTTTTTAACAATCATAATTTTATTTAGTTAAGAAAATAAAAATGCAACATAACTACTAATATATATATATATATATATATATATAAACAAATGTGATATTGTAATACTGTTGTAAAGGTGTATACTTTATCAACATTTTCTATTTGTTTCAGTTTGTACAATCTACTGCTTTTTCTATAATACCATTTTTCAGTTTGAATGGTGAAGAGCTGCCTCACTGAGATTGGTGTATTGCAGCCCAGTGAAGAATGACCCTCCTGCCCGATAGTTTGGAATTCCAATGACTTGAATGTGTCTTTTTGAACAGGAAGCAGACTTGGTTACAACTCATGAGCTGGGCCACAACTTTGGAGCTGAGCATGACCCTGATAACCTCTTACACTGTGCCCCCAGTGATGACAATGGAGGGAAGTATTTGATGTACCCCATCGCAGTCAGTGGAGATCATGAGAATAACAAGGTACTTGCTCCACTGTCATGCTTGTGTGCATTGAGTCAGATTCACTAGTACAGTAAACTTGGAGTAAGCAGCTTCAAATTGCATGTTTTACTGTTCCCCTAGCTTTTTATGATTTTCCAATCTTCCCGAGTGGTTCTTATTGAAATTACTCAAATATTGTCAGACATCTGCAATGTAAAGTAGATCAGCCCCAGTGTCTCTATATTAGTAAGGCGCAGGACCCTCTGCAGTGTATTTCCAGCAAAACAAATTGAAATTTCATCCAAAGATTGCGCTGGCTCTTATTTCTATAAAGACACTTTATCAAGATGGCTGAATTCAGCAGTGTCCATGCACAGTGGAATCAAGGGATAACGTTTGTCGAGCAACCCGCTGATTTTAAAGAACTTGCTGACAAACATTCTGGGCTACGTTTCTATTGTCAAGTAGGAATAATGGGCCATTCTAGTAAAGTAGCAAGCATTTCAAATAGCTTTTCTTTAATTTGCTTTTTCAGTTAAGAGAATTCATCCTGGAAAGCATATACTGGGATATTTTTCAACTAAGTAGTGTTTTGATAGAAAGTCTTTTATCTACTACCTAGAGGAAGAAAAAAAAATCTGCTTTGTCATGTTTTTTCTACTTGTATCCCATCGCTCCATGAAGAATACTCTTCTCTGGGCTAGTGAACTGTTCACAGCTATTGGAGGAGGCAAGGTCGATCTTGGATGTCAAATCATTTATGTATCAACAGCTTAGAACAATAGGAAGTGGCACACAAAAGTGACACCTGGACAACTGGGTTGATGGTGGTAATAAAACTCATGAGAGGAATGAAATTTGAGACTACAGAAGTATATAGAAAACAACAATTTCAGATGTTGCCGGTGTAATGCAATGGTTTTTGCTTGTCCCCCAACCCCCAGAGATTTTCTGAATGCAGCATTAAGTCAATTGCCAAGACTCTGAGCAGCAAGGCTTCTGATTGCTTCAAAGAGAGAAATAACAGAGTGTGTGGCAACTCTCGCGTGGACGAGGAAGAGGAATGTGACCCAGGGATCGTGCACTTGAACGACGACCCCTGCTGCACGTCCAGCTGCAAGTTCAGACCCAACGTGCAGTGCAGGTAAGGGTCTCCTGCTAACCCACTAAACCCCTTCTCATCTCCAGTCATGTCATCAGGCTGCTACCTGCAGCCTGTAATTTACAAATATACAACGCAACCTCAAAAACCGTATCTGATTTGTTTTATGGGGGCTCCTTTTCCATTGCAGTTTTTAAAATTCCAAGCCTAAATTCAATCAACAGACCATAACCATAGTAGTTATCATTATAGCAACTACTTGCTCCCATATTAAAAGAGAATGATTCATGGTTCATCACAGCTATAAAAGAAGCAGGACCTCAAATAACTTCACAACGGAATCACTGATCAGGTGAAATGGTGCCAGCACTACATCATGGAGCAGTTATTAAGTATCCCAGTCTGCTTCAACTGCTAATATCTCCTAATAATATTCAGATGCTATCTTCATATTATCAATGCAATGGAAAATCCCAAGGCAAATTCTTGCAGAAACACAGCTTCCATATTTGGGTAATGTGACTGTTTGTTTGGTTTTCCAGATGTTAAAGACCTGACACTTTCAGATATTGGTACACAGCTATATTCTGTGGTTCCTTTGGCTAAAAGTTTGGTTGGTGGTATCGTAAAAGAAAACAACCTTTCCTTGACAGTAATTTAACAAACCCAGTTTGACTTTGTGGCACTTTAACCACCACTGTTCTTTGTTTCCCCAGTGACAGAAACAGTCCCTGTTGCAAGGGGTGCAAGTTTGACGAAGCTGGAAAGATTTGCCAAGAAGCCATCAATGCCACCTGCAAAGGAGAGTCTGCTTGCACAGGTCAGTCACTGCAGTGGCCAGATCTGCAGCTGTTTTCAGAATTGTTAAATTCCTTTACAACAAAACAGGGCAGCCAGCTGTGACGGCCCATCTTTACATGGCAGGTCCACAGACGACGCTCGCCCTTCTCTTTGTCGCCTTGTCTTCTGTGTAACATCTGTGTGGTAGATCTTTGTATTAAAATATATCCAACTCTTAGTGTTGCATTATTGTTATCAAGCAAGGCCACTAGGTATGTGGAAGAGCCTGCTTTAAACCATTTCTCATACTGCCTTTATCTTTTTTAAATCTTCAGGCACGAGCAGTGAATGTCCTCCTCCAGCTAATGCAGCCGATAACATTACCTGTGTGGACAAGGGGAAGTGCCAGCGTGGGGATTGCAGCCCGTTTTGTGACGGACTCAAGCTCAAGTCTTGTGCTTGTAATGGTAGGGACCATTAAGTAGAAAATGGCTTTGCATTAATCACACAGATCTTAGTAGTTGTTTATATTGATGGAGTATAGACTCCCTATACATAAGTTTGAGCTGCCTTGAAAAAACCTGAGCTTTGTTTCATAGACTGTATACATATTGACAACTGAAATGCTATTTCCTTCTGTATTTAGAGACAGACAACTCTTGTAAAGTTTGCTGCCGAGATACAAATGGAGTGTGCAAGCCTTTTGAAGATTCTGGACAGTTCTTGTACCTGCGCAAAGGAAAGCCCTGCACTGTAGGATTCTGTGACGGAAGTGTGAGTGATAGTGCTTTATTATATAGAGGTGTGGTTTTCTTGTGTGTCTTGGGTATAAAGACAGTACCCTTGAATTTCTCAGCTAGGTTCCATTACCAGTGTTTTAATACAACTCTGTTCTGGTACCTTTGCTGTAGATTATGTCTGATTGCAACTAGAATTTTATACAATACATGAAATGATTAGCAGCCGAAACCTGCTGCAACTTTTCATCTGTAGCGTTGTCTTGAAATATCTGCATATTCTAAAACGAATTGTGAAATACAAGTTAAAACCCTGATTATCACTTTTAAATACTAACCTGCATCTCATACTATTCCTTACAGGGCAAATGTATGAAGCAAGTTCAGGATGCCGTTGAGCGATTTTGGGATTTCATTGAAAAACTTGACATCAATACTTTTGGTGAGTTGTCATGTGTGTGTTTAATAGAAGATTGTTTGCATGAATGTGAAGTGCCATAGTACTATAATAAAAAAAAACTATTTAAATCATCACCTATAAAGATGTTTTCCTTCCTCATGAACCTTTACTGTGGTGTACCCACTGGTATGGCGAGAATGACCTATTCAGTAATTGACAATAGCAGTGATTTAGCAGGCAGCCACATATGTGGATTCTTTCCAGGTAATGATCGCTGCATCTACTAGTGAGAGAATGACTGTTCTACCTGTGAGGTTTAGAATATCCAAGTGTCTACAGCTGTTGCATTTGGTCTGTGCTTGGTCTTTATCATGGCCTTGTACCAGTTCCCAGGCATTAAACTGATTTGTTTTTCATCTCCTGCAGCAAAATTCCTTGAAGATAATATTGTGGGTTCTGTGGTGGTGTTCTCTCTCATTTTCTGGATCCCTCTCAGTATTCTCGTCCATTGTGTGGTAAGTACAGATTGAAATTCAATCAAAAAACATCTGCTTTACTCCTTCGACTGTCTTCTAATCCATAGAGGCTCTGTATTTCTGCTGAATTGAGTTGACTGGGATCTACTCACTACCACCACTAGTTTGATCATATGCTTTAAATAGTGATCTAGCTTTGAACCCCTGCTCAGCTGCTAACCACATTTCTTTCCCCCATCAAGCCCAAAAGCTTTCTGTGCAGTTTAGAAACCCATCCAGTGATGTATGCAAACTGGTTATGTTCCATAAAGTTATTTATGACCTTGTATGTGTAAATTGTGTTTTTACATACTGTTTGTGTTCCATCATCTAGGATAAGAGACTCGACAGGCAGTACGAGGAAAACACCAAATCGCTTTTCTATCCGAGTGTAAGTTCCAAGAATCTCTTGATTAACCCTTGTATAGGGGGGCTATTGGCGAAAGTCTTCAGGGATGAGTGTTGGTTGATCAATACTGAATACATCTATTTGTGGTATTAACAGTTTGCTGTATAAACTATTTGTCAGCTGTGTGATAAAGATGGACACGTACTGACAAGGCTATAAAAAAAGTTATAGAACTGAAGGAAAAAAACAATTGCAGCGATATGTCACGTTTAATAGCCATTTAAGTTTTTTTGTATTCAGTATGTTTATTTTGTTTTTGACAAGTCATTGGACACGGTCTCTTTTTTAATGTTTGATTTAATAAAGTGGTTGCTGATTTGGTTTTGAATCCCTTTGAATTGTCATGTTACTGATAGGGAGCACTGGTCTCTTAAAAAGCTGTAACTGGCGCACGCCATCATTATCCTGTACAAAGCTTGGATGTGGTGTATGCTGGAGGTTTTGCTGAAATATAACTATTTTATTGTAGCTTTGTTCTGGGGAAATTGTCTCAAATGGCTGGAGGTTTAAAAAGTGAATATGATGCAATTGTTTTAATCTACAGTTATAAAACGCTCAATTTACAAGATACGTAGCAGCACCAAAATAAAACAGTACAATTCTTGTACAGTTTATTTCAGTAGTGGTGTATTACAACACTTGGTGGGAATGCAGATGTTACTGCTTTAAACTGGATTTCTCGCTCTTTTTGTTTGTTTTCTCCTGCATGCAGAACACAGAGATGCTGAGCAGCATGGACTCTGCCTCTGTTCGCATTGTGAAGCCCCCTTCCCAGTCAGCTGGCCGGTTCCAGTCCTCACACACACAACCCTTAACCACAGGGCCACCTTCTGCTTCGGTGGCACCCAAACTAGACCTCCCACGCATGGCCACCATCCAGGAGGACCCAAGCAGCGACTCTCACCTCGACGAGGACATGCTCCAAGAGGACTTCCCCAACAGCGGCACGGCAACCAAGTCCTTCGAGGACCTAACCGACAACCCCCTGACCCGCAGCGGCAAGGCTCTGTCCTTCAAACTGCAGCGGCAAGCCCGCATCAACAGCAAGGAGACCGAGTGCTAGCCTCGCACTCGCCAAACAGCGCCTTCCATTATTATTTACTGTTTCTTTTAGTTTGGAGGAAGTGTACATATTTGCTTAACTGGATTGTACATAATGCAGGTTGTACTATGTACATATAATAAAAAAAATGGTCTGTTAGGCTGTGACTTGCTAGCAACAGTTTGTTTTGTAAAGGGAAAAAAAAAATGCAACAAAAAATGTGTATTAGGGATAAAGGGCCTCCAAATTGATGTACACCTATGACCAACAGTTTTGCATCACCTACTATTTAACATCATGTTATCAAAGAAACTACAAAATGATATTGCAAGTCTACCGGATGCCATACAAGTAGTACAGTATTTCAAGCTAGATTTCGAAATGTCACATTTTTCAATTTGTCAGTTTTTCATTAAGTATATGGAAAACTACAAAGCGGTATGAAATTCACTATTTTTATGTAACATTATTCAGCAGGTTTCATTCAACTTTATGAAGCACAATTCGTTCATTCTATAGGGTGATGCAAAACTTTTGACCAAAGCTGTAGTTTGTCCACAGAAGACTAATTGAAACAGCAATTACATTTATTGTTTATGCTAATATGTTTCAGGTATGATAGCTACTTTGTTTGGTGGGCCTGTATTATGGAACTGGGATAAAGGAAAAACCCACTATCTGAATCTTTCATGCTCGGTGAGATTCAGAATAAATCCAAATAAATGTAAAACATGTAAAGCCACTTCTCAAAGTCTTACACGTTTGAAACTACCAGCTATTGGGCAAAAAAGGCCTAGCAGCTGTGTCAGCTGGGATTAATATTAAGTGCACTGGCCTAACAAGAAAAGCTGTGGTGATTTATCCATACAGCACAGTCTGTATTTAGTCAGAAATGGGAATTAAATTTAAAAAAAAAAAAAAAAAGTTTTTTTGAAAATGCCAACATCTTTTCAACAATGTACACTGTTCTTGCCAATCCTCTGACTACTCTTGTTTGCCTTAACTATTCTTGCTGACTGGTATTCTGGTCAGCACCCCCATTCCATACTTTGTGTACTATTTTTATAATTGATTTTCTTTCTGCCTGTTATATTATTGTACACATTGTAATTTTTATTAGTAGTTCAAATACATGGGGAGGGACACTACATTTTTGAGAAACAGCCAAATAAAGGCTTTATAGAAAATGAAATATAACACAAAAGTAATTCTTTCATATCAAGTCTTATTATTATTAAGCATTTTAACACATAAGAAGAACAACAATCCTATCTAGGGCTGTTTCTCAATGCCAAATGCATCCTCCAAATATAATAACCAATGTCTAATTGCAGATTAGTGCTTTTTTAAACTGCAAAAAAAACCCAAACCTTTCTGCTGCATGGCAATGCGGACGACCACTCCGATCAGGGACATCTACATAATACACGAACAATACTGTTACTGCAGATACAATCATCTCTCAGCATGCACTGGTGAAAAATTCATTTCTCTGGGATAATGCCATGTTCTTGAAGTAGCATTGCAAAGTTGAATCATATTACTGTAGTCTACAGCTGATTGTAATTATACACTCTGTTCTGTTGTCAAGATTCTTATAAAATGTCAGATGCATCTTCTGCCAATTTTAAAACTATCTTTCAATTCCTGGTTGTTTTTGTAGTGTGTATGTATCTATGTATGTGTGTATGTATATATATATATATATATGTATGTATATATATATATGTATGTATATATATGTATTAGTGTTACTTTGTAAAACCATAATGCCACACTGATCCCCCAAATCCTCTGTTTTAAAAGGAGTCCTTTAGCCCTACCTGGTTTAAATGTGTACTTTCTTAGAAGTTTGTACCCTGCTTTTGAAGAGGACAGTAAGATAGACTTACATGCTGTGAATGGCCAGGCCCTTTCAAGCCGACCCACAATTTCTAAGAATATCTACACCTGTTACCCTCGCATTTAAAAAAAATAAATAAATAAAAAATGGTATATTGGTAATTTAAATGAAGGGGGAAATTTCATGTAACACATGAAACAGCCTTGTGGCATTTAGAGTTACACCATACTGTATAAATACTGCTTTAAAAAAAACACTGCATTTGGTGCAGGTTTCTCTCTTCCCCTGTAATTAATATAAATTACTTGTAAAAGCAGAAATATTTGCCAGTATGCTATTAAATGAGCTGTTTTGTATTAAATATATACACATATGTGGAAGTTATTATCAGTAACAAGCCATAGAAAATCACCACAGGCAGGAAAAACTTAAGCCCTCCTGGCAAAACCCATTTTGCCCAAGAAAGTGAATTAATTAAAAACGACTCATTGTGCACTGCAGGGTTTATCTAGTTTTGGTTAAGTACAACCTTTTCACTTGTATGTACAAATTTAAAACAAATGACTTTAGGGTTTTTTTCCCCCCACCAAGAAAAATAATTTTTTTCAGAGGCTTTTTTTTGCACCCTCCCAATTTAACGTTCAGTATAGTATACCTCTCTCTCGACTGACATATAAAGCAGTCGGTGGCTAAAGCCATGTGATCCTCACATGATCTCCCCTACCAAGAAGAGAAGGCAGCTCAAGAGATTTGAACAGTCCTCATGCACCTTACTAAACGAAACTAAAGTGGCAGAAGAGACAATTGAAAGCGTTCTGTTTGGCCTACATTCGTCATAGACAAAAAAAAGACACCTCTATATGTTTTCCTGCTTACATCAGTACATTTCCGCGAGCAATCATAAATTCCAAGCACTTGTGAAAATCATTTTATTTCAAAACAAATTCAATGAGCAATTCACTTGAGGGTATCAGTAGTTTTCCTGGAAATACTCTTCTGAGGATCACTCTTCATTTTGAATCCCATGTTGATTTTAAAACATCCCTGAATGAAACATTACGTGGTTGTCTGCTCTAGGAATCCCAAAGTACCTTTTTTCTCAACTGTATGCAAGAGCAAATAATATATATATATATATATATATATATATATATATATATATATATATATATATATATATATACACACACAGTACTACATAACAGACAAACAAACATATAGTCTCAACACTGATTTGAAATGGGGCATCTCCTGTAAACAGTGGTTTTAGCAGCTTGGGAGCTTCTCAGGCGTGCATGTAGCAAACAATTGCACGATTGGTAGGTTTCAAAAGACCAGATGACGCTGCTATTTTTCTTGACCGGAATCTTTCAGTAGGCTCGTTTCAGGACTGAGAGGATCCACGTCCGCCCAGTATGGCAGGATCAGGGGCAGGCTGGCCACTCGCTTCTCCAGTAGACGCCACAGGTGCAGTGCGACAAACTCATTCCCTTTGTCTGACAAGTGAAGTCCATCAGACAAATACGAGGAAAACTCCTGGGAGCAAAGAAAAACAAGAGCTTTCAATTCCCATATCCTAAAGGCCACAAGCTCAACTAAAGCTCCATTTGCAAAGTTTAATTATTCTTGAAGAGCATGCTTCACTCCCTCTATAAGAAGATTCACTCGGGTCAAAGTGAGTGCAAAGCAGATAAACAGGAAAAGATGTCATGCAAGCCAGAGGGTCAAAACCTTTCTGTGCTATGCAGCCTCTGTGGATAATTTATAAAAACATTTACTCGTTTCACATCTCACTATTATCACTAATCTTGGACAACTTTATCTATGGTACGGTTAGGATTTTTTCACTTTTCTTTTACCGATGGTGACTACCTTCATTATTATTATTATTATTTATTTCTTAGCAGACGCCCTTATCCAGAGCGACTTTTGTTACAAGATATCACATTATTTTTACATACAATTACATTATGTTTTACACATTATTTTTACATACAATTACCCATTGGGTTTTTACTGGAGCAATCTAGGTAAAGTACCTTGCTCAAGGGTACACCAGCAGTGTCCCCCACCTGGGATTGAACCCACGACCCTCCGGTCAAGAGTCCAGAGCCCTAACCACAATGTGAACAGGTCAAGTAATACAGTTTATTACAGGTGTTCTACAATGCATTAACATGTTTATGCTGCGATCCTCACAGCTACCAGGAACAAACACAATGCAAAACTGATACAAAAATGAGCTTTTACTACATTTAGTATTACAGCGTTGTGCCACCATTTGCCTGTGCTTACCTGGCCATTCTTTTGCATCAGGGTCCAGAGGTCAAGGACCTCAGTCCCACACTCTGCAGCTACCTGAACACAGGCTTGGGCGTACTGTCCAGTAACGGCATTGAGACGGTTCAGAGCACACCCTAAACCAGGGGAAACAGAGTTATACCAGGTTTACAGAAAACAATGACTTTCATTCAAATGTGGGCTTGCTTATGCTTTTTTTGGTAAAGTGGCAAATACTCTGAATTCAACTGAGTTTTTAAAAATGTATTACAGTGTTACGTTATGCAAACTGAATCCCCCTTGTACTCTGTGATACATAACAGCTGCACTTCAATGATGGAAGTCAGTTTTAGTCACAGTGGCAGCAGATCTGACAGGACTGATCGTGGGTATTCAGTTGGCAAGTGCTTCTTTATCCAGTACACAAATTACTGTATTTCACAAGGAACCGCCTCAAAATGAATGGCTCAAAATTTCCACCCCCAAATTCCCTGAAAGGATTATAAAGCAGCAATCACTTCTAAATTGCCACTTAACCCTCCACAACAATTAGTACCAATTAGTAGCTTGCAGATAATAAACCAGAGCTGGTATATTTGCATGTAAGTTGAACATCTCTTTCACCTTTCACAATGCATTCCTTTTCCCAAGCTGCCTCGTCCAAAGGGGGTGATGTTATTAGAATAACTTTCTCTTCCGGGATACTGACAGTCTTCAAATACTGGACCATGCTCTTAAGGTTCAGAGCATACTCTTCAATAGGGATGTGTTGCTGTGGGTTCTTTTCTGTAAAAAATAAATGCCAGCAACTTTCGGTGTCACAGGCAATACACACTGCTGTATTGCCTGTTCTCATTGTTATTGTTTACTGTCATTTGTCATCAGACTTTGGACTTACAAATAAAATATCATTGCACCTGGATTATCGTTGTCTGTCTGTTCATTGATCACTGTTGCATTCCTGCACCTGCACACTGTTAACCACTTTGCCACAAGCTGTCACTGTGGGCTTTCATGGTGTTAACTGCACCTCTACAATACATATCCATCCAGGAAACATGATCTATTAGTTGATCTGGAGTTGTTTTGTGACTCTCATGCCTGCTCCCTCTCACCAATACTGTCTATTATCATCTCAAGAACACTGTTTAAGATTCGACAGCTTGCTTACTAACTCGTACCACACCTCGACAGCACATTACCCCACTGTACGCCTCCAGTCAAGCGGAGAACTGTTTTTAAAACCTTGCTCCTCAATACTATGCCGTTGTTGGATGCCGGCCAACCTGTTATTCTCATAGTTCAATTCCAAGTTTGTCACTTTGTAATTTGTCACTCAAACACTTAAAGAAACACAAACAGATGCGCAGTAAAATTCAATACTACCTTTCAAGGCACAGTCATTTGCTCCGAAGAAGATGGTGACTGCTGCGATGTTCTGTGTGTCCATGTTCTCCTGGTTGATAACCCGTGGCAGAATAATCTTAGCCCATTCGCTATTATACTCTGACAGACCACGATTTATTACATCGCATTTCCTTCGAAAAAAATAAATATAAATCCAAAATCCGGTAACAAAATTCTGCAACTCTGCATAAGAAACATATCTGTTTAGTGTATACCTGACTGTTAAAATATGTAAAACACATGGGAAGGGGTGTAGAACAATCAACAGACTAAAATGAAAATAAAAAATGGAATAAATAAAACTTCTCTTTGATGGTTAACTGACCCTGTTTCATATAACAGCACCATCTTGTACAGTGTACATAATGGGAGCTTTATGATCCTCTCCCACCCAAAGAGCAACTGTACAAATAATTTACAGTCTGTGTCCAAAATTGACAAATATAATTTGCTAATTTCAGAAAACAGCAGTCCTGTACCACAACTCATGTAACAAAGTAATGTCTACGAAGCAGTTTTGTGTGACTTTATAATGTGAGCACTCGTATGTCATCTCAGGTGTGCAATATACTTTCAGAACAGTGCATGGATGGAAATGAGACTCCCTTTAAATAGCAATTTGAGCTATTCCTGGTGTCACTGTGAGCTTAATAATAATGCACACTGTGGCTAATCAAGCGTGTAGTAAACTCTGGAATGGGTGAAACTGCTATGCAGTAGGGGTCTTACAGCAGTGTAATAAGGAACCACAAGTAGATTGAATGGACTAGACTGTGAAAAACTCACCGAGCTAGCTTATTTGATATGGCAGACCCCCATCCGAAATGTTCAAAAGAAAACTACATTTAAAAAAAACGGAATTAGCACAGCCAAATACAGTTAACTCCTTTAGAGAAAGTATGAATGCTGTCTGAAGAGTTTCGTTCAATGGACATCGGAAAACGAGCACCAATAGTTAATATTGTTAAACAGTATAACGAATTGCTCTCTGACCCGGTCAATCGCATAGGAGCACTGTCGTACCAATGCTCTCAAACACCGTAAACTTTAAAAAAAAAAAAAAAAAAAAAACAGGCCTTGGCGATTTTCACTTTTACTCAAGAAAATGATTCCAAAACCTAAAGTTGGCAAGTTGTTTAGGTGGCTATTTATTGCCATTACGTACTACAGCAATTATATTTACATATTGAATTCAATATTAATTACGTTTGTTCATTTGTTCTTCCTACCTGTGTGATAGAGTCTCCATAAAGAATGACCTTGGGCCATACAATGCTCTTAACGATCGACATTGTTGACCAACTAGTCTGTGTCGACAGCTCGGGCACAGCGTTTTTTCCACGCCCCTCTCGGAGCCACAGAGCCTCTTGTGTTCAAACCGAGAACGACAAGAGCAACATTTGTCAACTTCTGTGCCTGAACGAACCATTTACAAAAATGTTCAGTTACAAAAATGTTTTAAGTTCACCCTAAAATTGATGATGAACAGTAAAATGCAATAAATAAATAAGATAATGTAAGCCATATTTAACATGTAAAACGCTGTACCATATTTTATATTGCGAACAAAACATCAACAAAAAATATGCAATAATGGGGCTGTAACCTACAGTGCCGTGAAAAAGTATTTGCCCCGTTTGATTTTCTGCATTTTTGCATATGTTTGACACTGAATGTTATCAGATCTTCAACCAAAACCTAATATTAGATAAAAGGGACCCTGAGTGAACAAATAACACAAACATGAGATACATATTTCATTTATTTATTAAAGAAAGTTATGCAACACCCAATGCCCCCTTAGATTCAATAACTGGTTACGCCACCTTTAGCAGCAATAACTGCAACCAAACACTTCCTGTAGTTATTGATTAGTCTCTCACAGCGCCGTGGAGGAATTTTGGCCCACTCCTCCATGCAGAACTGCTTCAACTCAGTGACTTTTGTGGGTTTTCGAGCATGAACTGCTCGTTTCAGGTCCTGAATTGAAGGGTGTGATCCCCACAGCTATACACAACATTGCAGTAAGATCTACTGCATATAGAAATTTTAGGACTTCTCATCTGGGACTGTTTCTAAATTAAATTTATGATGTCTCCTGCAACTGTGCAACTAGAGAAACTTCTGCCAGCTCCAGGCTGCACAGCACTGTGCTCAGGTTTGTGCAACTAGAGAAACTTCTGCCAGCTCCAGGCTGCACAGCACTGTGCTCAGGTTTAACCCTGGGTCATTACAATAAACAGCCTTTCCTGCTGCAAACAAAAAAAACTAAAATAAAAAGCCCACCAAAATCAGATTTCATGTGCTGGTAAGTATTTTGTTGGTTTAAAAATTACACAGTACTTCTGTCATGTAACAAGAACCTAAATCTTTCCAATAGTCTGTGTGTGTGTGTGTGGATGTCATCCTGAAACTTACTGTAGCAGGTAGTCTAATGAAGGTGTGGTATTGAAAACACACACATCCCATCAGGAAGTAAATATTGTAGCGATGCTGGCAGTGTAAGGGCCAAGAAGCACAAGGGTCAGATGTATAATACAGGCAGATAAAAGCTTGGTACTTAAGTGCTCTCTGCCAATTTTCTTGCAAAACTAATGGGACTATGCATTTACCAGAAGCTAGTAGGTTGGTTTAGGAACTACTGAAAACAGGAGAAAAAATAAGCAACACTCCTTCACCTATACACCCACTTGGAAAATGGTATTCTAGAAGGAATTTGTTTGAAGAACTGAGTAGAAGAAAACAAAAATACAATATCTGAAAAGCAATTTATTCAAGTCATTCCTCAGATGCTGCAGCTAATATTGTGTACACTAATTGAATAATTGCATCATTTAAATCTCTGAAAATGATACTGTCGAGGATGATACCTGAGTATCAGAAATTACATACTGTAGGTTCTGTCGCAAAAACAACATTCCTTTGCTAACTAAGCTATGGTGTAATACAAAATTTCAATTCTTTAAAAGAAAAAAATGTACATACAACTGATAAAACAAAACAAATAAAAAAAGACATGCCACGTTGTTACTTATTCATTTTATTCCATAAAATAAAATCTTTTTTTAGACATCAACTATCAATTTTTCACAGCCTTTTTTTTTTTTACTCCAGTGAAAAGTATGTTTATCCCCCAAAGCAAAATAAAAGGTCTGTCACTTCATCTCGGGTTAATTTGAAGACTCAAGTGGACCCAAGTTGTTTCTTACTAATTTTGAAATATTCCTTTCAGAAAAATGGGAACAAAAAGAAAGTTTCGAAAATTAGCCCGGAGTCATCTACTGATTAACACAATGGCTCATACAAGAACAGCTCCTAAGATGAGTGTGTCTATTCTTAGCAAGCCATTTTGTTGTCCCAGCAGGATGGGGGCACAGTCTACTGCAGTGTGCCTTCTGTAGTTTAATCAGGCTTCTCCTCAGAGGGCAGGGTTAAGGGCATCGTAAAGTCTCTGCACAGCGAGCTCCACCATTTCCTTCAGGGACTCATCGTCTGCACTGCCCTCCTCGTAATCCACTGTCTGGAACGAAACACAACCACTCACCACTGCCATCACAACACTCAACCAACACTCCAGCTACTCCAAAGTGAAAGTCAGGGCAAACCGTCTGTGCTGAGCTCAAATATTACACTCCCTAAACGTTAATTAGAAATATACACAGGGATGGAATTGCATAGCAGTTTGACCCATTCCCAGTTTTGCTAAGACACACCTGAGCTTGTTAAATACACACTGAGGCTAATAAAGGCTGTAGTAAATCCTGGAATGGGTGAAACTGCTTTCATATTAGCAATTCCATTGCTAATATGTATATATGGATCTTATTTCTATTCCTATATACATATTAGCAATGATTTGCTACCTTAAAAACAGTTTCATCTGGATCAGCTTATACTCAGCCTTTGTCCTCAATACTCACTCGTGTCTCCAGATTGATGTAAGCAGTCTTCCCATCCACAGTGACTGACAGATCTTTGCCATCTTTGAAATGTACAGACTCTTCTCCAAACATGTCCCTATAGAGATTAAAAGTTTTAACCTGATGAAGAAACTCCAAAAGGATGTAGATACAGAGATTAAAGGGCTACCTGCATAAAAATCATACAGGAAATGCAACAAACACAATTATAACCCTAATAGAACGTTGGGCATTGCCTTAGCCTATCAGGATGCACTGTTTCAGGTCATTATCTACCAAGGAAGGCCTGCTAGCGTAAACAAAAAGCCTAATTTCTAATTAATATCAATTCCGCTTGAATTATATATATATATATATATATATATATATATATATATATATATATATATATATATATATATATATATAAAAAAAAAAATAAACCAGAGGAATTGGTGTGCTGACAGTTAGTATTTAGGGAATAGACAGCTACGTAACTCATCCCCGACCTATCTATTTAAAGACAAGTCTCCTCTTCACCTCCCTGAATTACACACATAAACATCGCTCCAGTTTAATACTTAAATAATAAATTATCCTAATTTGAATGGGTTGCATAGATCCCCACGTAACATTGTAGGAGTTCATGTTAAACTAGGTTTGCTATAATATTACAGTACGTAAGTACGTAAGTACAGTACGTTGAAAGCTCAACCACCCCCTCAGGTCATTATCTGCCAGTTACAGACTGACACAGAGGTCACTAACCCTTAAATACTGCTTGCAACAGACAGCTGGAGAGAATCTTAATGGCAATTCTCCTTTACACGAATAGTGTAAAGGAGACTGCTCTGCTGTGGCCATTCCCCTCCCCCACAGCAGCAGTGCAAGTGGCAGAGTGACTTCATAACCACACTGTACTAACAGCATGTATCTCTGAAAGAGTTCTTGAAATCACACACTTTTCAAAGTTATGAAAATTGCTTCAACTGCATTGACAATGATGCAATGCTCTTTAGGGGTTGGAAAATGTATTTCAAAAGCTTAACTGCCAGGCCTTTAAAAATATCATTGCACTTACTGTAGCATAACTTCCAGTCTCTTCTGGTAGGTTTCCATATCAACTCTATCCTGTTTGGCATTTGCCATGGCTGTAAGCGAAGAGCATACTGTTAACAGGTCAGTTCCCTACAAGACTGCATTGGCACACCTAATAAGATGAACCGTTATCTCTTTTGTGGTCCACTGCAGCTAAAAGACCAACTGATAAAAACAATGCCACATCACATGAAGGACAGGAGCTATGCAATTATACAGGTTATGGGTAAAATAAAAGGCTAGTGCATCACATCTTTTTAATGGTTTTCCTTCAATTTACAAAAGCTCTTCTTCTAACAATTACTTTAGAAAGGTCAGGACTGTCTTTCGGCACCCATCGCAATAACGCGACAAGCAGAACCCAACTAAAATGGCCTGACCTTTCTGAGCCTTGGGATTGGACTGCACCTCCAGGACGACGGTGGTCACTGCGTCAGCGTACATGTCATTCAGTGGATTAGCAATCCACTGGGAAACAGAAAACACACAATGGTGAGTGAGCATCTCTTGCACCAGTTCTCTCGCCTACTCTAGCTATAACTTTGCTCCCCCCATTTCCCTATTGTATCTCTTTACCACAGAATATCCACAATAATACTTAATATGTTAAATGAGAAGTCTGAAGTCTGTTTGCCAAGAATTTTTCATCACTTTTGTCCATATAAAAGCACCAGGAGATCATGGTTGGATCACAGCAGCTCTTTGCGGCTGCTTAGCTGGATGTGATTGTATGTAAGGGAGAATCATTTTTATTTCTGATTGCCATCTGAAAGTTGATCAATATTTAAACCCAGCCTTAAGGTTACCCAGGTCAACTTTCCTTCACACCGACCCCTCTCCCCTAACCTCACCTCCAATACCACCATTCCAGGTTCCTGCACCAGTGTGATGTTTTTGAAAACCTTCAGTGCAGGCCTGTCGTGAGTCTCAATTTCTTCAATATTCCCTAAAACAACAAGGAAAGAACACATAGGGTAAGCTGGGGCACATAATCCAGTAACATACAGTAGCACAACACACAATATTACCCCCTTAACCTCCAACTATTTGCCATTTTGTCTGTCCATTACTCAACATTAAAAGGTCAACTATGATTCCTGCTTCAGGGGGAAAAAACGTGATAGATGTCTGGAAATTGACCTGCAAACCAAGATTTAAAGTACCGAGTTACAAACCTGCTATATTGCGTAGCTGACTCTCCAGCAATGTGAATGGGCCTGTAAAAGGAATGGCCTGGGTCTGTTTTACTGTGCTCATTGATAGTTCTGTATAATCTGAAAAGATAAGAAACACATTCATAACAAGATCTGCGGAGATTGCTGTTGTAACATCACTACAAACCCTCAAAGAGGAGATATGTATAGCTAGCATTAAAGGCATGCAATACTTACTGGACAGATCTGATGGAGTGACTATGTGGTAGTTGAAGTTCCGTTTTACAAGTATTCCTGAAACTCTCTGACCTTGTTCACTCTTTTTGTCTGCCAGGGATCCCATAACCTAAAAGGAAAAATGGAAAAATAAGAAGCCTGCAAAGCTTAAAAAAAAAGGTAATAGTCTATTCTAAAAAGACACTCTGATCAAGATATTAGCCGAATAAATGGCTAGCTAGCACAGTGGGTTAATTCACTTATTAGCTTTTAACCTCTGTAGGTCCAGTGGATACATATAGAGATATGGAGACCAATTTATTTATTTATTTAATTTATATATCGCCTTTCATACCATGATATCTCAAAGCACTTTACAGACAGTATGTATCATGATCAAGAAACAAGACAGAACAATATAATCACACAATTAACCAAATACAATTATATTAACAATAACAATAAATAGCAAATATCTAGATAGGACCATTTAAAAAAAAACACAGGAAATAAGTAAAAATAAAAAAAATAAAATAAATAAGAATGACAAATAAAATACAAAGTTAGCAGATAAAATAGAATAGGTTAAAAAAGCTGATCTAACAAAAATTAGTCTTTAATCTTGATTTAAAAATCCTGACTGAAGCAGCATCTCTAATAGAGGAAGGCAAAGAGTCCCACAGCTTGGGAGCATTAAAACAAAACACACTTTCTCCTCTCCTTTTCAATTTTACCATTGGGAGGCACAAAAGTCCAGCGTTAGCCGACCTTAAAGTGCGCACAGGTTTATATGGGGAAAGAATCTCTCTTCGGTTCTCTGGTGCTAAGCCATTTAGTGCTTTATATGTTAATAGTAATATTTTAAAATGAATTCTAAAATGTATTGGAAGCCAGTGCAATGAGGCCAACACAGGAATTACATGAGCCAGTTTTTTTGTTCTAGTCAGAACCATCGCTGCTGCATTTTGAACAAGCTGTAAACATGGTAAGGCGTGATATGGAAGTGCAGCAAATAAAGCATTGCAATAATCAATTCTTACTGAAACGAAAGCATGAATTAGTTTCTCAGCATCAGCCAAAGAAAGAAAAGACCTAATTTTAGCAATGTTATGTAGGTGATAAAAAGACACTTTTACACTTTCGAGTATGTGCCTCAAAACTCAAACCAGAATCAAATACCCCCAAGTTTGCCCAAATCATTATTTTTTTTTTTTTTAAATTTAGTCGTTGGCAATTATTTTTTTTATTATTTTCTCCCCAATTTGGAATGGCCAATTATTTTTAGGCTCAGCTCACCGCTACCACCTCTGCGCTGACTCGGGAGGCGAGGACGAACACACACTGTCCTCCGAAGCGTGTGCCGTCAGTCGACCGCTTTTTTTCACACTGCGGACTCACCATGCAGCCACCCAACAGCTACAGCGTCGGAGGACAACACAGCTCTCGGGTAGCTTACAGGCAAGCCCGCAGGCGCCCGGCCAGTCTATAGGGGTCGCTGGTGCGTGGTGAGCCGAGGACACCCTGGCCGACCTAACCCTCCCTCCCCCCGGGTGGCGCTCAGCCAATTGAGCACAACCCCTGGAAGCTCCGTTCTCGGTCGGCAAAGGAATAGCCTGGACTCGAACTCGCGACGTCTAGACTATAGGGCACATCCTGCACTCCACACGGAGAGCCTTTAATGGATGCGCCATTCGGAAGCCCACACCCAAATCATTTTTTAGGGAGTTTGCAAGCTCTAGTTGTTGTTAAGAACCTAACAGCAAGGTTTCCGTCTTATCTGAGTTTAATTGCAAAAAGTTTTGAGACATCCAGCTTTTGATGTCAGCAAGATACTGTAGTAAGACTGAAACAGCAGTAGAGTCACCAAGTTTTACAGAAATATAAAGTAACAGTGAAAGTTTATAGTATGTTTACGAATGATTTCCCCCAGTGGCAGCATATACAAAGAAAATAATATTGGACCAGAAATAGAGCCCTGGGGTATAGGTCCTTAAAAAACTGTCCATTCTTGATTCCACATCTTTGACCCTAGCACCCGGAAGACAAGTAACAGTCCTGTTTAGTGGGTCTATGCAGGAAAGATCACTATCAACAGAGTGGAATCACCTATTAAAAGCACCTCACTTTTGCTTTCTTCAAATTCTTGATCTTCTGTCCTCAAAGAATCAAATCCGTCAGATATTTTGACAATATCCTTACAATGCATTCTTTCTTTTTTTGTTCCTGGTAGAAACCCAGTTCCCTTTTTCTTCAGCTAGACCCTTTGGAAGCTCTTCTGTATCCCTTGTATGAGCAAGACTAACCAGTTCCTCTGGCTCACAGTTTGTAATACCAGGAATCTGAGAGTGGTTAAACAAACTAAACCTGGCGTCATTAGCGGTTTCTCCTTCCAGGATCAGCCATGTATTACATTGACTGAAACTGGTATCTATAAACTGCTCATTTGAATGAATACTTCTCAGTGTATGAAGTTGTCTTTCAAGGGAGACAATACTTTCTGACAGAGGCTGATTAGAGATACATTTTTTCACAAAAAACTTATCCTCAAAGCAGGTAGCATTTACTACAATAAACATTTCGCAGGATAAACAAACCATAGCTTGCCACCATTTCACCTTCCATTCTGCTGTTACTTTAGGAGGTAGATTGCAGACCTCAAGAATCCAAGGAGTCCCCAGCAATTTGCTACCTCACCCCCTAAATAAGCTGGTTCCCACATCATCAGTGCCTTATCTATCCTGTCTCCAGTGCTTCCAAGTCAACAGGCATTAATCCCTTTAGGAGACAGCCCGAGAATACACTCCCCCACCTGTTTCTGCAAAGCCCCCTACCTTGGCGAGTTTCTCTCCTCTGAAGTTAAGTGTCACAGCCTCAGTGTTGCGTGGGTTGTGTACTTCGATATGAGCTTCATCATTGTCTTCATATTCACGGATCAGCGCAGCCTTCAGCCTGGCCATTTCATTCTGTTCACCGTGCACCAGGATCTGAGAATGTGGAAAGATGAAGTCAGGCTTTTTATGCAGTAAAATACAGCATTTTTACTAAAACCAAGGAAATAGCAAACAGAAGCAAAATCCCACTTCCAACAAATTTTACATCTCAACTTGGCTGACAGAGAAACAAGCAGGTCAACCAGTTCAATGATGAAATCCAAACCCCAGACCTCTTGGATCTTTTTCCTTCACTAAATCATTCATAAGTTTGTTTTAAAATTAATTCATATAGATATATATGTCTTTACACCTACTGTGAACATTTTCATTTGTTTAAATTAAACACATAGCCTTAAATTCTGGATTATTATAAAAAGGTTTACTTGAAACACATTTCTTTACCTTTGCTGTACACCTGTATTCAGGCTGATCTGAAAGGAATGGAGCTTACCACGTGTGGCGGTTTCAGTGCCCGGATGAACTCGCTGGTCTGCTGGTAGTCTGTGTGAGCAGAGAAAGAGATGTAATCCACAGACATCTTCAGCTGCAGCTTCTGTCCGGACATAGTGGTGATCTCCTCTGGTTCAGACATGATGTGCTGCACGGAAGGAAGAAACTCAGATGAATTTAAAACAAATGTGGCAGTACTTACTGGACATGTTAATAAACAGATGCATAAAAGACACCTTGGACATACTATTGAGATAATTCAAGACAATTCAGCTGAACTTGATAGCATCACATTACAGCATGTACGCTACCCTCCGGAAAAAAAACATGTCTCGATAGCTTTAGTTGTTCATTAGTTTACCCACCTTGGCAAGGGTTCCTTCCACGCTGTAACCTGCAATGATGACGCCATTCCGCTTATCAGTGCACCAGCTCTCAAACAGCTCCCTGGACAGGCCACTCTGCATCATACCTGGGGAGGCCATGACCACGCTGGGGCCGATGTCATCAAAATGGTCCATGCTCTGGAAAAAGAATGATTGATGTACTTTAGAGGCTCTAGGTTTGTTTGTGGTCTTCGACTTGACTGGATATTAATTTACTTCACAAGCCATGGACAACACAACTGAGAACATAACGTTATACTGCAGGTTATTTTTAACCTGATACAAGTAGTAACTGAACCATGGGTATATGTGGGTTAGGGGGTGAGGTGGTGCAAGCAAAAAACACACACACTCTTTTAGTCATTGTAAACAATCAACATAACTAACTTTCAGGTTGCTGATGTGCTTGAAAACAAAGGGGTTGTTGATATTGATAGCCTTGCGGATCTTGTCGTTCATGGCATGGACGTAAGTCTGATACACTGCCATGCATTTCTTAGCCAGGGACGAGGCATAGTAGATGGGAATGTCGTGTAGCTCCGGGTGATTCTGCCAGTATTCATCTGCAAATTAAAATAAGAAACACGTGACACAGGGAGCTAACAGGAACTGATTCCCCTCCCCATACCCTCTACCTGTATGAAGGTGCGAATACAGACACAAACAGGCAGGCACACACACCGAGAATAAGCAGCAGCTCCTGGGCTCTCCCCAAGGCAAAGACAGGAATGAGGCACCTCCCCTCCCTGTTCACAATGTCGTGCACAGTGTTGCAGAAGCGGGCCTCCCGTTCTTCCCTCTTCTCGTGGATGTGGGTACCGTAGGTGGATTCCTGGGGAGGAGGAAAGTACTGAGAAGGGGAAGCCCTGAAAGCAGCTACCATTTTAAAAGGTACTTTTATAATTTAAAGAATACAAAGATGGTTTAGTATATGGAGGGCATTGATCGCAGAATACCAATACAGAGCCTGTCAAGTTACTGTAACGTGAGATTTTCTTGCACTTAGAATATATTTAAAAATAACCGCAGAATTTTCAAACAAGGGTCAATTGTTTATAATGGAAAAATCATGAATATGATTATAGTAACCTAAAACCAGATTTTTGTAGACAAAATTGAGTATTTTAGAAAAATATTCCACTCATACCAGAAAGACATGTCAGTAACATTATTCCATAACAAATAAATAAATAAATAAATAAATAAATGTGTTTCTTGCTACTCCCACATACTCATTGAAGCCCCAAACACTACAAATGCCCAAACAAATCTCTAATGAGTAAGTATTACAGGAGGTAGTCCCCCACAGGAATCTGAAGTCACGTACAATAATGAGAATATCCGGTTTGACACTGGGAATCTCGGCTGCCATCAAATGCCTGTCTTCTTGCCGAGAGAAGTCTCCTGTGTACAACAACTGTAAAGAAGAAAGAAAACCATTTTGTTTTTTGTGTCTCTTGTGGGCACACCCAAGCAAGTCCACATGCAGTAGGATCATATTACTCTTTACATATCTCTGGGTTCCTAAACCTACAGTGCAACTGGTTTCTCAGACCCTGATTAGCACTAATCTTGGAAAACATTCCGTTAGGGAAGGAAGACCAGTCCTAATCAAGGTGAAACCAGATATTAATGCTTGGTCCTAATTAGAATTTCTAACTTTCAATCTCTAAAAGGATACTGTATGCGTACTGTGGACATACCTCATTATCCACTTGTATGCCCTTTCCTTCACTTCCAAATACACCCCAAATTTATAATATGCATAAATAATGTTACAAGTAAAACAGGGTTAACCAAGGCTCTGCATTAGTCAAATAAGACTAAAAACAAGAGCACACAGACTGGACTGCTCTGAATGCACACTAAGCTGGTTTACATAGTTTAGTTGTTGCCTGATCCTGAAAGCACAGGTCTATTCCCCATGTAACACTCCACCAAAAACCAGACAAGACACCAACAAAAAAAAATTCAAAGCCTTACCTTCACGCCAGCTATTTCAATCATGAACATGGCTGCCCCCAGAACGTGGCCAGCATGGTAGCACCAAAATTTGATCCCCGCTACCTCCTTCACTTCGTGGAAGTTGATGGTTTCAATTTTGTCCATGCTTTCTTCCAGGTCGGTCTCTGTGTACAGCATGTCATCTGCTGAAATGTTACTACACACACACACACAAATAGATTGTTGTTAAAGTTAAAAAAATACATGTTTTACACAAAAATTGCTGACATACATCCTCCAACCACAGCTCTAAAAACGCAAAATGTAAGTGTGACTTCAATTCTGGTCTGATGAGTGCCTCCACTGGGCTATATCCCCAGCAGGGGAAAATAAACAAGCACACTGACTGGCAGATCTCATGTCAAGTACATTAAATACTACATCACAGGAAGAGCTGTTATTTCAGTCCCAAAGTACCGTAAAGTGTATAGTTGTTTCACATACCTGACTTTTACATAATCTGACAGGAGCCATCGATAAATAGCTTTAGTTGCGTGAGTCATGAACGTCCTCCCTTTGAAACTGGTCTTCTGTAGAAACCAAGGCAAGGCCCCACAGTGATCCAAATGGAAACTGACAAAAAAAATAACATTCCAATGAACAGGTCCTATTCCAAACTACTTTTCTAAACCCTTCCACTTCCCACATGGAGGTCAAATCCACCCAGAGGATGTAATACCACTTTGACTCACTGGCTTATAAGAAGAAGGTCAATCTCTGCAGGGTCAATCAAATCAATGTAAGGGAGAGCATCCATCCCCTCCAGACCAGGGTGGATACCACAGTCCAGCTGTAAAGACAATACAGAAATGTGTGGGTTTTAATGATTTGGCCAGAGGCAGCCAAGTCCATTCCAGGACAGCCACTCCACTCCCGGTTTAACAGGAATAATTACATGATTAAGATACTTTAGGCTCTGGTCATATGTTTAATGATTTTAATGTAACAACAAGCTATGTCAGTAAAAATTGTGACCCATATATCTAAGAAGGTAGAAGCAGAATTATGGATTTCTGCAGAAGACTGCTTACATACCATGATTTTTCTTCCCTTAAACTCCAGGATGATACATGACCGTCCCACCTCCTGTCCAGCACCACTGTGAGGAGACAGTGTAGAAATGTGTTTTAGTGTCGCAAACAAGTCTTAGAATTAATTCAGTAACGTAGTTTCAGTAATGTAACCTTCATCAGGAGTATACCAAACTGCTAAGGGTGATACACAACATGAATGGAAATGACTCCTTTTGCATAGCCGTTTGATCCATTCCTGATTTTAATATAAGTCTAATAAGACACACCCGAGTTTGTTACCTATACACACTGCGGCTAATCAAGCTCGTAGTAAAACCTGGACTGGGTGAAACTGCTATGCAACAGGAATCTTATTTCCATCACTGCACAGCTGTAATTACAAGATTTGAACTAGAGCAGAATCATGAAAAAGTAGATGACCATTACCAACGTGCACCAAGAGTACACGAAACAAATGTAAGTATGATTTCTATAAATTTATTTGTCCAGTGGTTAAAGAAAAGGGCTTGTAACCAGGAGGTTCCCGGTTCAAATCCCACCTCAGCCACTGACTCACTGTGTAACCCTGAGCAAGTCACTTCACCTCCTTGTGCTCCGTCTTTCGGGTGAGACGTAGTTGTAAGTGACTCTGCAGCTGATGCATAGTGCACACACCCTAGTCTCTGTAAGTCGCCTTGGATAAAGGCGTCTGCTAAATAAACAAATAATAATAATAATAATAATAATAATAATAATAATAATAATAATAATAATAATAATATGCATTTTGGGGAAAAAAGTTAACTGTTTTTATAATGTAGATCTAATATAATAGATAACAACTCGACATCGAGAAAAAAAAATGCATTGGGCTAGCTTTGTGGGAATACAAGGCTGTGGTAGATCTTGTAAAGACTCCAAAACGCACACACTGTTCTATGCCACATTAAGCTTTTTTGTTGTCTTCATCAAGTAAATGATAATTTACTCACAGAGGTCTGATCAGGAGCTGGTCGCTTTCCTCCGCGGGAACCAAACTGTCTGCTTTTCTTTTTGCGGACATTTTTTATATATAAAACGTATACTTAGATAGTCACAGAAGTGAATACTCGAAGCACAATTTTAGCCCAAACTAAAGCTGTGCTACGCTAAACTCTGCACTAACAAACGCGAGGACTCGTTAGTAAACTTCCGTTCCATCATACCAATCACGTCCGACTGACAAACAAATCCCTATTAAACAGAGTTCCGCAGTTCAGTGGCCTTTGGTATAAAGGGAAGGTTAAAAAAAAATTACATTTTGTAACATTGACTTGATACCGTTCTGTTTAAGCTGCAACACAATGACTATGTTTGGTTTTTTTTACACCACTTTTTTTAAAAATATGTAAACAAGATTCTTAATACAGTGTTTGTGAGCAAGGTTCACTATATATATTATGTTATGCATGTACTGTATTAGATATAATGAACAATGTAGATAACTAAAAATATCAATGATGTAAGTAAACATATTTGTGTGAAATGGATACTGTAACATTGAATTAATAACTAATTTAACATCTAATAAGCTGATGTAATAACTTTATGCAACAAATTCAAATGGATTGTTTCCTTTCCTAAGCCTTCTCTTGATTTTCATGTATTAATTTGGTGTTTATTATTGAGTAATCCACTGTCTCAATGCTAAGTAAAGAAATACTGCAGTGAATATACAGTGATCTATTTGTCTCCCAATTTAAATAACTTATTCAGAACACAAAGTGGCACAAAAAGAAACATTTTTACTAGACATCACCCGTAATGGCTTGACTGAGAGAACCATGGAGTACAGCTGTGTACGAAATGCAAAGATAATATCTCAAATTGTGCTGTCTCTACCATGCACACACCTAAAAAGGTAGATGACTTAAAAATGATGATATCAACGTCAACGGTTTGTTTTTGTTGTACTGTACCCATGATCAGACTTACACTGGAAAATCCTCTACTGTATCACAGTTGTTACCCTTAGGTCTTTATCATCTGAAAACCAGACAGACACGTGACCACTATATTAGTGGTCACAGTTCAACAAGAAGATTTCGATTTTGCCTGAGGAGTTGTATTAAGACTGAAAATATAAAGTCGGCATCTCAAATGGTTTTGATGTAAATAAATTTGATCCCCTATTGATACCAAGTCAGAGCATTCACATTTTTTTTCCGGGCAATTTTCTCTCTCTCACCTTGCAATGGTGATTTCCTCCTGGGGCAGGAGAAGCAAAGCACCCTGCCTTGGATGTTGAAGGTCCGGGCCTCACTTTCTTCAAGGCACTCCCATCGAGACAGAGGAGGATCCCCGACTCAACCCCATTGCCCTACAGCAGTTAACAAACCAACCTCGGTGACAGAGATACACAAAATATAAACCGAATCTCGGTGACAGAGTTACACAAAATACAACCTACAAAATACACAATTTTACAACTTCAGGAGTCAGTAGCGGGGTTCCAAAAAATATAGTGTTACACGTCCCCACGTGTTGCTACAACTGTTTAAATAACGTACCTGTCATTTTTCTTTTCATTGTTAACATTTTGACAAGTTTTTACGTGTAATGTTATATTTTTAGGAACCCCGCTACTTACTATTTAATACTTCTCTAACTAGTTTAGAAATGTTCAAATGTTTAGTAATCACATTTAACACTTTAAATAAAATAGAGGGTTAATCTGACAAAATGTTCAGAACCCGTTCATCTGCTTATCTATGAAGGTATTAGTTAGGATTTTCATAAAGGGGCATGACTAGTTTACCAGAATCAGCTTGGGCATTTCCGTACACAACAGCTCCAAACACATTTGGTTTTATTGGACAGCCCACTTGTTTTTAGTAATTATTATCCACAAACAGTCCGCATTAGTCTAAGATCAAAGTTGATTTCCTAATTTTCCCTACTTTTTACATGTCATATTCTTGATGTTTGCTGCTTCTAAAACCAAACTTTTTTTCCCACTTTGTTGTCTGGTTACGCAGTTCTTGGTCATTATTTTCCTCTTCTACGGTGCAGTTCGAAAGATCTTCCAAATTTAGCTGGACACACCCTGAACACTGCTCTGCAATAGCAAAAAAATGCAAAGCTTGTGTAACTGTCATGTTAGCGCAAATTAGAAACACGTGTACACCATCTGTCTGGAAAAGTTGTTCATATTATTGAAACCTGGAATAACACAGTGTTTTTTATTTATTTATTTATTTTATGGCATACACTCTTAGATCTGTGCAGAAACATAATATAAAGTTTCACATCTTGGATGTTCACACTAGATTTTTCTTAACTTTCATTTAATTGTGTGATACAAATTTTATTGAAAGTTTTTGGATACACGATTTTAACTGTGACCTAACAAGCCAGATCTGAACCAAGAACATAAAAAGAATGGAAAACTTTGTCTTTTTTCACCCAATAATTTTCCTAAATCATTTAAGTGAAAAGGTGATGTTTCCAATGCTTACTCACAGAGATGCGGCGCCTTTAAGCGGTGTGGGTGGAGCTGAATAGGAAGCGAAGCGTCTGGTGGAGACTCGCCAGAAACAGATAGAACCGGGGAATACGGCAGGTCTGAATTCTACACAAGTTTAAAACGAATACACACAGGTATGCCCTCTAAACTTACCTTTTATGGCAAGACTGGTTTTTTTATTATTATTTATTTTGGTGTTAAGTTTTTCGAATGTAATTATAGTTTTGTTATTTGCTGTGCTGTTTGTTTCATGAAACGAGGATGCGATAGGGTTTAGGGGTGGGGTAGAGTTTAGACTAGGAACCAATTTTAGTTCATTAATAAGCTATTCACTATTAAACAAGAGGGCTAAATAAACGTGACCTTTAAAGTTACAGGTTAGTTGGGTCACTGACCCCGACACAGATGCGGATGTGGTAGGTAGGTGGGATACATCTTTATTATCTTTAATTACTGTTACCGTAGTTTTCTGTGCGGCTACACCGTCTGAGCACATTTGATCAACTTGGCTTGTTTGTGGCACAGACCGTTAAACCTTCCATTGCAGCCCCTCGCCCTCGTTCTGAACTAGTTAGTTATGCAAGTCCCCAATTGCTATGATAGTGCATCTTATTCCACTGTTTATAAGCCAAGTTCAACCGACAGATGTTACTTTTATTTTCTGTGTGGTTTCTAACTAAGATTCAAATGGCTGTTATTTTTGGGGGTATAGTTGCCAAGCTAACCAATGAAAAATGGGCTCAGCAACACACGGGTACCGTACAGTGTTTTCAATACAGTATATGCATAGATAGTCACAGACAAAGGTATTAGGAAGCTACACCTAATTTAAGATAATTGCAGAAAACATGTTAAGTATAAGCTTTTAGTGAACATTAGCCACTAAGACCAGAATACGTCATTTCTAGTAGTTTTAATAAACAATATTTCTAAAAAAATAAATTTAAAAAAAGCACTTAAGCAATTTCAAATATTGTTAATGACAAAAGTTTTGGCACCTTTAGATTAAAGATCTGTATAAATGTAATAGAACTAACTTAAAAATACATGTATTGATTGACAACCATTACACAGTAACTAAACTGCATTATAAGTCAGTAGCCAGAGAAAGAGGGCATTATTTCCAACATCTGTTGAAGAAGAACGTTTTGGCAACACAGCAGATGATGGTGAAGACAAGAGTTGGATTCATGTTTGAGAAAAGCACTGGTAGCAAACTACAACAAAGAAAATGGCTACAGAACAGTTTCAAAGAAATATGGAAAACCAAAATCCACAATCAGAACAATGATCAACAGAATAAATTCAACTGAAACGCTTTAAAAAGAAGTGGATGTTTAAAGAAAATTATGGGTACAGCAGGTCGGACAAAGAGAGATTTAGAAGCATCAGGCATCATAGTGCATGAAATAACTGTACAAAGACACCTGAACACAGAAGGGTTGTATGCACGAGGACCTCACTGCAAACCACTTTGAAAGAAAATTAGTAAAACAAACTGTTTAAAATGTGCAAAGAAATATGATCAGGAATCTGAAGCATTCTTCAACAAAATGCTCTGGTCCAATGAGACAAAAAAAACCCAACTTGTCCTAAAAATGGACCACAGTATGTTTGGAGAAAAAAGGTAAAGCCTTTTCAGTGAAGAAAACCTTGTAGCTACAGTTAAACATGGAGGTGGTTTGATCATGATATGGGGGTGTTTAAATAGTTCAGGGACTGGAGACATTCATGTGATTGAAGATTGAATGAATGCAGCATGCATCAAAACATTCTACACGGTACAATGATACCATCTGCTTGTAGGCTGATTGGCAGACAGTTCATTTTCCAGTATGACAATGACCCAAAGCATACAGCTAAGTCAACTCTGGAATTCTTGAAGAAAACCAAACCACTACTGTTTGTAACCGCTTTCGCAATCACCAGATCGCAATCCAATAGAAATGCTTTGAACTGATCTGAAAAAAAACTATAGCCAAGCATTGTGTATCCAGTCAGTCCGAGCTGAAGGAAACATACAAGACAATGGGACCAGATTTCATCAACAAGATGTAACATACTGGTTAAGAATCATCATAAACACATGAAAGCTGTAATAAAAATAAGAGCACATGTGAAATACTAAAGCAGGGATGCCAATACTTCTGTCATGAACAAATATTTTAAATTTTTTTATTTTTTATAGAGATTATTTGTTAAATTACTAGATACTGAGTATTTTGTTTTTTGTTTTATATAAAAAAAGAAGTGGTTAAAGTTTATTAAATGCCCTTGAATTATGGTATAATAAGCAAAGGGTGCCAATAGTCTGCAACTGTGTGTGTGTGTTTGTGTGTGTGTGTGTGTGTATATATATATATATATAATTTCTATAGTAGGACCAGCCAACCACCAGGACGGACACTAACTTCAAAATAGAGATGCATATTTTATAGTAAGCATCAGACAGATTATTCATGTCACGGGTCCATTAGTTAAGTCATGTGAGGGACAAGTATAGGATGTGTTATTCTCTTATTGTTTTCCAAATGGTGCTGGTCCGATTTCCTGTGGGTATACTGTACAAACGATAGTTTGTTTTTTTGAGTGTTGTGTACGAGGAGATAAACATTCCCAGTTCTAATAAACAGCAAGGCCTGCTGAGTAGTTTATTGTAGAATTTGGAATGTTTACCTCCGAATTCACTGCACGGAAAAGCAAACTATCGCTATTATTCTCCATTACTTTATTGAAAAATACCTTAAAATGTCTTCTGCTACTGTATTGTTCTTTTGCTTTTTTTTCTAGACATTCTTGCTTTTTTCTTTGCTCTCGTTTGTGGTAATCTCAAGGTTGCCATAGTGATGGAATGGATTTTTTTCAGATTAAACTATTTCCATTTCATACACTGCAGAAATCAAAATCTGTTGTGTATCGTGACATAGCCTACGGCAAGGGAGCGATCTGATTGGTTGGAAAGGTTGTATAATAGTTGTTATTAACTTCGCATTTAATCACATGAAACATATAGACTGTGCAAAATGCCCTTTAGATATGGAATTGCAGAGCCCTGGTATATTGCTAGTTTATTATTACCAGTCTTTTAAAAATGAAACATTTGGAAACAGTTGTTTTGATACTCTAACACCTGATGTACTTAGCCTAAATGTTGCCGTTGATACAATGCTGAATATGTGCCCAGTGTATCAGTAACGGATTTCAAATGCATCTAAAGCTCTCTCTATCAGATTGGGTGGGAGCTTTATTTCAGCACACCCGTGGGGAAACGTGTTAGAACCTCAAAATTCTAGTGTTTATCTCATCTAAGGGCAGTTTGAGGGCTGGAAAATGTAGCAAAAAGGATTGGTATTTCAACCAAATAGATAACTATGTTCTCCCATGGTTATATTGTTGACGTGTTGTTATATTTAAATTATGTTGTGAGTTTGCCATCTATGTGTGAACTATATGGAAGCCTGGTTTCAGAGGGGGTTAGGGTTAGATAAGGAGAGTTGAATAGATGTTGGCTATGTTCTTATCCTTCCACTAAATGTGTTGGGTACCTTGACCCAACATGGCTGCCATAGTTAGGTCATGTGACTTTTTAGGTTTCTACCTGGTCGTGACATCGCACTGTTCAGGTCTGGTCTTCATATTTGGTATACACCACTTTATACTGTGCTTATTTGGTGCCGTCCAGTAAAAATGAACTGTTTTGCTGACACGTTTTAACCACTGGCCGGATCAGTGATAGAGACACACACGTTGAGACCACGTTTGTTGCAACTTACGGCATAGCTCAGAAACCTTTTGCGATTTTGAATTCATAATTGTAACATTTGAAATACTGCTTTGTGACAGAGCTCGAATGACGCTTGGTGTTAGATCTCCATCCCGACCTGTGAGGGCACTAGGTAAAGGGAACAGAGTACCCTGGACTAAAAGGCATGACAATTTATTCCTGTGGGTAGGTGGAAGTCAGCCGGCTAGAGAAGGGACAGAGCTACGGTACCCGAATGGGAAACGGCGTGGCATCCGCGGATTGGAGAAGCGGATGCGCTCGTTGACCAAGGGGTCATGAGGGAGGGTATAAAATAGGGGCGTAGCAAAGTAATCTGTTCCTTTGTAAATGGTTAGAAAACAACCAAAAAGGAGACCCTGCATCAAGTGAAAACTGTGAGTGTTGTGTTTGTTAGTCTGTCTTGTAACATTGTTTTGTTTGTGTCGTTTAAAGACTACTAACGCTATCTGGAGCTGCAGCCGCAGGCCAGCAACAAACCCGGACACCAGCACTTCCCTGTTTTCACAACGTACTGTCTTTTCACTGCGAGCACTAGTTTCAGGCACTAAATAAACACTGTGTTTGTGTTCTGTGTTACGTGTGGTTGAGGAAAGAACCTGGACTTTTGGCTTCGGGTCAAACCCGCGGATTACAAATGGAGTGATACAGGCCGCTGTATCGCTTCCATCATTTATTATTTACAGGTGTTTGCCTTATTAATTTTTAATAAACACCCTTGCTCTCTGAACTGCAATGTGTTTGCTAACTCCTGAGTGTTCAGCAGGATTCTGACCCCTGCTGGAGAGCTGAAGCATTGGCGTCATGGTGAAGAATGTTTCGGAAAGGCAAAAAGCGACACAGCAGCAGCAGCTCCCAAAGCAGTGAAGTCAGTACAAAGAGCAAGGTGGGTTCACTCCTCTAGCATCACATAGAAATGGGGCAGAGAACTACAGCTTCAATACATACTGTACGAGTCCCTTTGCTTTGAAATAATACTAGAAGTATGAATACCCAATAAGCAGTAAAACCCTTCCATCGATGCAATTAAAATCCACTTGCTCTTAGTCTGCTCACAGGACACTTGTTTGTTCATTTGTTTGAGCCGTATATAAAGAGTGCGCTCAAAGTCAAGGTTTGAATTCTGTCAATTAGAACATCTGACAAGTGCTTGTCGGAGTGAATATGTCACAAACATATGCTTGCTAAACGTACAGTTTACATGCTGATGAAACTACACCTGCAGCAGCAGAACAATTCAGGACCCAGAGGGAGCACTTGTTTTCTACCTTTACAGTTTAGAATGTTTAAGGTTGCAAACATTACATGTAATTCTTCATTTAAGATGAACTCTTCTGATTTCTGGATCGATCCTCAGGGATAATAAGTACACACAAGTTTTAGAAACAGAAAGGTTTGTGTTGAGTAATATTCCTGACTCCTGATCTACTCTTCCAGGACTGATGCCGCTGCTGTAACTGTGTTTTGTGTTGTGGTGCAGTGCTTCACGCTGTCTATGTCTGTCCCTCTGATTAGTCTGTAGATTCCAGCCTGGGAGGTCTCTCCAGATCCAGCACAGTAGCCAGCCTTGACACCGACTCCACCAAGAGCTCAGGTACTGACGACAATCCGTTTATTCATGTGATGAAACGGTACCTCCTTCAGGGCGTCCTTCAATCCCTTTATTCGTGATGAAACGGCACTCCTTCAGGGCGTCCTTCAATCCCTTTAGTCATGTGATGAAACGGCACTCCTTCAGGGCGTCCTTCAATCCCTTTAGTCATGTGATGAAACGGCACTCCTTCAGGGCGTCCTTCAATCCGTTTAGTCATGTGATGAAACGGCACTCCTTCAGGGCGTCCTTCAATCCCTTTAATCATGTGATGAAACGGCACCCTTTCAGGGCGTCCTTCGCACATGCATTGGTGTGCTTGTTCATGAAGCAGTCCTGTCCATATGCTGGAATTGGCTTTAGTACCCCTTGCCTTTTCAGCAGCTGACTTGCCCAGAAGGCAGATTTGTCTCTCAGGTTGTTGAATCTCTTTTAAAAGAAAACAGATTGAGCATTCAGCATGGTGCTGTTGGAAAGGTTGCTGTTTTGAGTAAGATGTTAACAGTTGGCCTTTCTACTGTGTGGACATCAAATATCCCCTGAATCGTTAGTTTGATTACACAAATGCTTAATAATGCTGATATTTGTTTATTCTCATGAATAGTTTTCTCTCGATTTCAGGCAACAGTAGTTCAGATGCCTGTGTTGAGTTCCGTGTGAAGTATGTTGGGGCGATAGAGAAACTGCACTTTGAAATGTGCACGACTCTACAGGAGCCTCTGGACTTGGTGAACTATATTGATGTGGCCCAGGTAAGTACCTTGTGTGTCACACACCCAGCCTTGAATAAAGGATACTGAATTGTGAATTATTTCTCACCACGTACGCTGCAATAAAGAATTTGACCTCATTTAGGTGTTCGTGTTCGATGTATCTTTAAGTGATTGTAGCTGACAAAATAGTTCTGTACGTTTTCCCCGCCATACATAACCATTCAATTGTGCAGTTTTGAAAGAAACTCGTATTTTAGCAAACATGTATTTTAATTTAAAATCATGATATAGTAACTGGTATTAAATCTCTGTTTGTAACATTTGTAATCCAAGATATTTATTTAAATTTCAAATGCATTGAGGCTACAGTTGTGGCGGACTTCTGAATTTGAACGTGGTGAGTTTCCAGCAGTGACCTGAAATGCTGCATACTGATAGTGAAATAGGTTACCCAGTTTTATAGTGTAGTTGCTGGCAGGATGAGTATCTGTGGAGTTTTGTTTCATGGTTTGTCCTGCTGGTGGCACCAAAGGGCTGCATACTAGTACAGTAGTCTCCGGCTAAGAGAACACCCCTTCGGAAGCAAGTGAAGTGTTCTTATAGCCGAAGTGTTCTCTAAGACAGAGTTAGCCACCAGACACAATATGAATCAATACATAAATAAATACATATGTATTACTTGTCATGACACACGTGCATCAACATATAAAATGAACTGAATAAGTAAAAGCAAAACAATAGACAAACTAACGTTAATAAAAATAAAGCAAAACAACACGGTCAAAAAGCTTAAATCACTATGTACTATGAAATTAGCTAACGTGTGTGTTGCGGGCTATCACAATGGCAGAGGCAAAAATAATGGGCGTTACTTAGGGTTAACTTAACGTGAATAAACTAACTGTCAAACTAAATTAACACCGCACCACTACACACATTACACAATGCAGCAGCAATATACAAGACATGCACATTATTTAGCAGAATGGTGAAGCAACTCGCCAGAACAGGAAACACCAATTTGCTCGACGACTTGTGTCTGATTCAGGTTTTTCTCAAGAGCTCGAAAATTTCTAACATTTTCTAGCAAGAGAAACAGCGGCGCATTTTGCCCTTTGTTTACATGCCATTTTGTAGCGATGAGGTGCCCTCGTGGAAATCAGAATACAAAACAATTCAATGATATGATGGTGGTTCTGGAATCCTTTTTTAACAGATGTTTTTTTGTGTGTGTTTTTCTGTTTCTCTTTAAAGCAAGATGGAAAGCTGCCCTTTGTGCCAATGGAGGAGGAGATGATCCTGGGAGTCTCGAAATACGGGGTAAAAGTCGCCACAGCGGATCAGTGTGTGAGTGCTTTCATTTTAATGTTGTCTTTGGAAGAAAAGGACTCACGGTTGCTCTGCTTTGAAAACATGCACAGTGGAACAAAAAAGGCCTTTCATTTTAGTGTCAAGGATAGACGCATTCGGAAATGCCAGTTCAAGGTTGCTGCATTTTTTGATTTCTTGATTTATTTTCATTTTCTTGCATATTTATTCAGTTATTCTGGTTGCTGCTTGTTTTATTGTTTACCGGTACAAAGTTGTGTCATAAGTACTGTGATCTAAAATAGTTTCTTGTTTTGACAGGGTGCGCTGCACCGGCACCCGTTGTATCTGATAGTCCACATGCTGTGTTACGATGACGGCTTGGGAGCTGGCAAGAACATCCTGGCTCTGAAAACAACAGATTCCAACCAGGAAGAATGCAACATCTGGGTGTACCAGTGTAACGGCTCGGTAAGAGTGAGACGGCACGGCAGCACGGAGGAATGCATTGGCCCTGACGTTGCTAGTCTATTTGATCAGCCTATACCCCACCAGGATAAGCTAAAACTGGATTCTTTTGGAGCCTTTTACAGCACTTGAGAACCCCCCCCCCCCCAGATTAACCCCTCTGTTTTTTTGAGATACAAAATTGTGGTTAATTCCCTGTGCTGTAAAGTGCTCTAACAATGTGCAACGATCCCCACAGAAGGCAGCTTTAGCACTATAGAATAGATAACTGTCACTCAAAACGTCGGAGAAGGGCTGTCAGTAAAAAATATTAATAGTCATCAATTAGGGGTATTGGCAAGCCCTTAAATCCAGGCACTGTGCAGTGAGCAAGTCGGAACTGAGATTAATAAAATAAACGTCTTGTTTTGCATGATTGCATCCATCACTGTGTTGTTTTTTTTTGTTCGGCAGGAACAAGCACAGGCCATTTGCAAGGTGCTGTCAACAGCCTTCGACTCTGTTTTGACATCTGAGAAATCTTGACCCCTCTTGTGAGCGATACCGTGTGAATTAATAAGCATCATTGGTAACAGTGGAATAACAGGGGAGATACTGCCGACAGCTGTGAGTTGGAAATTTCCAACAATGCCTCTGTGGCACGGTGACTGTGAAACTGCAGATAGATACCGTCGTTAATCGGAATTGTGTAACTAATTTTAATGTGAAATCCAGAACTTCAAGCCATGTTTGCCATCAAGAAACGTAGTCTTGCGTTTCGTTTCATGAAGATATGACTCGATGTTCTATAGTAGTAACTGTAGCCTTACAGGAGGCTTCTGTCATTCTTAATGAGAAGTGGCAACGCTTGGTTTGTCAGTACTATGATCAGCCAAGTGGTTATTATGCACAAACCAAGTGTGATTTCATTTTAAAGAGCTGGTGAAACAAGCCTGTGTTATTTATACTAATTCACTCATTTTTATACCCCTTATACGTTTTTAAATGATGTATTTAGAATGTGTGTTGTCTATGTAGTGTCAGATCCAAGGTACAATAAAGTATATTAAGCTGCACTGCTGTCTGACCTCTTTAATGCCAAATAGCCTGGCTTTGTGGGACCTTTTCTGTACTTCTTCCCTAAATAGTCTCATTTTAAACACACATGTGACATATTCAAAATGAACTACTATGCACCGTGAAGAAATGATTGTGCTTGAATGCAGTTTTTACTTAACATGTGATGTAGGCACCTTCAGTAATAATGTCAGTGACATTCGGCTGTAAATTCAAAATTAGAGCCAACGGTAACATGACTAAATAGATTACTATTAGGAGTGTAACGTTCCAGTAATGTCAGTAGGGTATGTAAAGTGATACATGTGATGGGTTACTTCATTTACATAGTACAATCAAATGATTACATTTTTGTCCTTTTAACAAAATAATTGTTACACCCTTGATCACCATGACTTGTATATCCACTGTTTCTGCATGTAAAAAGTGTACATTTGACATGTAGACAGATGTCTTAATAGTGTTTTTATATAATACCACTGTAGGTATGGGATGGTTGCCAATTAAAATACATAAATAAATAAAAATCCTCATTTCCTCCTGCAGCTTGTATAATATATAAGACACAGACCAAATATACATACTCCAGTAACCCTTTTATTGTTACATTTCCAGTGGATAACAGCAAAACAGCAGAAATGAGAATAGTGTGGCACATACACTGATACGCATGCTCGATTTTCAATCTCTGTTTACTCCGTACAGTGAAGGGTATATTTCATTTAGAATTAAGGTATATATATATATATATATATATATATATATATATATATATATATATATATATATATATATATATATATATATATATATATATATATATATATATATATATATATATATATATATATATATATATATATATATATATACACACACACACACACACTTGCTGTGTTACCAAATCAAATCCATTACATAAAATTATTTTAAAACAATATATATTTAAGGTACTTTTGCTGCATTTCAAATGCCCCTTGTTGCTTTAAAGCCTTAAAAACAGCGAAATCAGGAAAGGGTGATACTGTCCTGTTTGAATTGGAATTTAATTTATGGTCTCTTAAAATCTTCTATCTCTAAAACCCAAACGTATAGAGATCTTCCATGTGAATTCACAGAAATGGAAATGAGCTAATGATCGGTGTTTTTGATTTTTGGATGTTTAAGTAGGCTGTTTTAATCAATCTCATTGTTACCCCTTAATTGTGGTACCCCAGAAAACTTACTTTGGGTCTTAAAAAAAAAAAAATAGGGCGGGGGAAACCAGAAACGACAGGCCTTTAAAAATGTGCTTTTCACCCAGATTGTATTTCTGCTTACATTGCAGTTTTATGGAATGTACATCACTAACCTGTAATTTTCAACATAATTTAAGACTCATTTAGGTCTGCATCACATAAAGCAACACTGAATACCCATATGCCACATGTCAATATCATGTTATTGAATTTTAAGTGGTCAACTTTTACATAAACAAAAAAAAAAAACAAGGCTTTATTTTGTCTAACACAAGCAGTGCGATTTAAAAAAAAAAAAAAAAAAGTGTAATTAGTCAAAGTTCAACATTGCATAAGCTGATTTGTGATCGTCCTCTGCCTAGATTGCATTCAGTGTTTTGTCCACCAATCGGGAAAAGTTTAAATAAAATGTAGCCTGGAACTTGATTAACCTTAACATGGGGTTGTGTGAATGTCTTTATATAGCTCAAACATTCATTTAAAAATATTTAGAGCAGTCCGTATAGCGCAAGGCCACATTGAAAATGTAATCTGGAATATATTGCTGCCCCCACAAAAAACAATTGGTGGAATGTTTTAAATGCAAGGTCTTAAAACAGAGGTGCCCTGCAAACCCATCATACTCAGTATTGTATCACTAAACTCAGGGAAATGCAGTTCAAGCATTCTCTCAGTAATTCCAGCAATGTGTATATGAACTGTTCTAGCAACTAAGTACATACCCACAGGGAGTGAAAGCTACATAGGGAGAATTCAGATTCAAAGACAAAAACGCATTGGTTTTATGACCTGCCTACGGTGGCATTCAATTACATTTTGCGGTCAATGAGATGTAATAGTTTGAACAGAGCTTTTGAACAGGGAAGTAACGCAGCTCTGTATCATCTGACAATCTATTCATCAGCATTGCTTTCAAAAAAGTGCCCGTTGGAACAGTCCTCTAAACCCAGCTCAAATCAGGTCCATAAAATTCAAATTCGTAGCGTTCACTCCTTGGATGTGCAGACAGGCTTAATATTGTGTTTTCTTGGTTTAGCATCGTTAGTTAGAGGTGTGCAACATACTGTAATTTCCAGTGTATTTCCCAGTACGGATAATTGTTTTTAACCGAATATAGATACATCTTTACTACTCCATTAAAGGGAAAGGATATTCCTTTGCCTTTTTTCATATTCCAGTATTATCCCCACTCCCCGCTAAGAAAATAAAATCTTACATTGCTTGGATTTACATTTTAAAACCACAGAAATTCAACCCCGATAAAAAGTGCGTTTATTGCAACAAGGCGGCTCAGTATCTAGTTGCTACAGACATACAGTGCTTCCTGGTCATGATGAAAGCAATGGCTGGAGAAGTTCAGTGCTTCCACTGTAGTCAGATGAACGATGGATCAGTGCGCACGTACATTCTGAAGCTTGGAAATGAACTGCGACAGACCAGAAGGACTCCACCTCAGTTTACCGATGCCTCTTGTTGTAAATCGCTGGTGCAGTACACCTCACGCAGGCAGATGAAAACATTGACAAAAGCTAAAACATGTTTTTTATTATTATTATCTTTTTTTTTTTTGGCCTTCTTTCTGAAAGGCTTTTTAGTCAGCAATGAAGTGCACAAACGTGACAGGAAAAGCTCCTCTTCTCGTCGGGTCCCCTTCGATGTGCCCGAGCTGTAACATGAAATAAAAATCCCTGCTGTCAAGTGGCTACATTACTTCATCGGTTTGTTTTTAGTTACGCTAGTCCAGTTTAAGGCATCTCTATATGATTTAACTACCCTGGCAAACACATAATAAAACAGACAATGACTCCAACAGTAACATTGTTTACAGTGTTTTGAGGAAAATGTGAATTAAAAAAAAGTATGCTTCTTTTACCGATTTGAATGTGATCACGAACAGAGTCACATTTTACAACATTAAATTCAACAGCAAATATAGGGGAGTTATTAAAATAAATACGTATTATAAATTATCAGCTATTTTTTTTAGAACAAAAATGGACAATGTTTCTCCTTTCAACGAATGTAGTAAAAGATCCTTTAATAAAAGTCTGATAAACATCCTGAAACAGAAACTAGTCTAACAGAGTGTATTATTTGTGGCAGAGACTTTGGGGGACAAGGCACAGCTGTTCTCCATTTCGAAAATAAATCATACAGGAAGGCGGGCTGATGGAATGCCAGTATTAGATCATCGTTATGCTTTGTGCTTGGTGTCCAGGCGCCTGGGAGGTTGTCAAAGTCTCTCCACAGTGAATCTCTTTCCATTCGGAAACCCCACCCGTCACTTACCCACCACTCGTGGTCCTCCTCACCGTCCACTATGATCACCTCGCCCTCGGAGAACGTCAGCTCATCAGGGTTGTCAGCTGCACAGTTATAAATGGCTTTTACTCTTTTAGGCTTCTGCTTCTGTAAATAAGAAGAAACCAGCCCTTTAGTGGTGATTCTATGGGCTGTATACGGCAACCTGTCCCCCCCAGCAAGCCAGTGCCTTTTGTCTCCTAACCACCATCATACACAAGGGTTATGGCAACAGTAACTCTAGGCAAAGACCTTATTGTTGAAGCAGAGCACCAGATGGTCTTTGCCCAATATACCCAGTGATGATTTCTGAATAAAGGAACAGTTTTATTCATTTCTATAGTTTTACCAGTACAAGGCGTAAACGTCTTGTTAACCATTACATTCCTGATATTTATTACCCTAAGCATTTTTTAACAGTAAATCTCTTCAAAAAAGAACTGTATACATTAATGCTTCAAAGTGTGAACTATTTTAACGTGACTGCCTGACTGGAAGGCGGCAGCCCCTTCCAGAATATATATTTGAAGTCTGTAGCTTACAGCGCCTAGCTTTGAAGAGTTGCAAAGCACTGGCACAAGCCAGGAAGCACCTTACACTTCTGTGCCATCTGCACTTCAAAATATGTAGTTTAAATGAGCAATTACTTTTACCCAGCTATTTTCCACCAACTCAAAACATAATCATGAAGCTTGGTAATAACATTAACTATATCCCCTCAGAGCCCCATGCTGAGGGTGGGAGCTTGGTGGCTATAAAGAATTCCTGTTGAGAAGGTATTCAGAGAGCTTCACTGTCCAATTCCAGCACATTTCAAAAAGCTAAATGAAGTATATTAAAAACATATACATGTTGGGCATCATTCATTTTTAAATTCGGATGGTCCGTAGCTCACTTGAAAGGACTTTCTTGGCATGGGTGCTGGCGGCTGGATCTGAGAGGGCCCTGACTGTGAGGCTGCTGGAGCTGCA
The DNA here is from genome assembly GCA_030684275.1 of Acipenser oxyrinchus oxyrinchus. Lineage (NCBI taxonomy): Eukaryota > Metazoa > Chordata > Actinopteri > Acipenseriformes > Acipenseridae > Acipenser > Acipenser oxyrinchus. The sequence continues at coordinate 8,255,921 of CM060252.1, read as the reverse complement.
GCTTCTTTAACTGAAAGAGAAAAAACTCAAAATCATTTGCTTTTCTGGATATACTCCTAAAGGGAAAATGCTTAAGTCACTTTCTTTCCTTTTATTTATTTACAATAGTTTTGTTTACCATTCAGGGATGGGAAAAAGATTCCTGTTGCATAGCAGTTTCAGCCATTCCAGGTTTTACTACAAGATTGATTAGCCACAGTGTATAGGTAACAAGCTCAGGTGTGTCATATTGAACTCCTAGTGAACCAAGAATAGATCAAACTGCTATGAAATAGGAGTCTTATTTTGATCCCTGATCATTGTAGAGACATTGTGGTTCAGCAGCATTTCTGTCTCATGACCACTCAAAATGGACACTGGACTTACAGTGTGTGCTGCTTCAAATACAGCGCAAATGTGCAGCATTCACAGAATCTGGAAACCTCCGAGAACAAACTATTAGTACCGGCAGCTCAAGACAAATTGTATGAGTGATGTCTGGTTGCAATGTTTGGGGTTTATGTTGCCAAGACAGCAGATATTAACCTACCAATTAAACATATAGCAACTACCTTACAAACTGCTATACCCTCTTCAGGCCCTGGGGCCACAGAAAGTACAGCCATGTAACGGAAGTGGTCTGCAGACAGAATTTTAGAAAATAATTTCTACTTTAAATGAACCAGTTTAGTCTTTTTTTTGGTCTAATTTCACAATTACAGAATAGCCTTTCACCTGGTTTTGGTACAGATCTGTGTCCCACGACTACTTTGTTGAATGTTTTTTCAGTGCTGAAAAACAGAAATACTATTAAATGTAGTTAGGAGAAATAATGGTCAAGGAGTCACTGCACAGACAAAAATGAACACAAATCTCTCACTGTATAAATATAATATATCAGGCTACTGGGAAATGATACCAGCACATATTACAGAAAGAGTTGTAACATGATCCTTGTTACCCACATTCCAGTAAAATCTGTATGTAAAAAAAAAAAATCTTCGTGCATAAAAGCATCCATTTGCTTTATTCAATAAAGGGTTTCCAGGAATGCATAGAACGCACAAGCCAGCAAGAGTACACCTATGTAAACAGCACCCTTGTTTCCCCAGGGAGCGTCCGTGAGATATTTACCTGGCTGGAGGCTGCGGGGCTCTGCCGGGGGGATGAGGGGCAGTGGCGGAGGGAAGGCTTGACCGTGGGACGGGGGCGGGCCTGTCTGTTTAGACTGCAGGTTCACCGCTTCCATGACACTCCCAGTTTTAGCTACAGGGGGTGGCGGAGCCACGGGCGGAGGATCTAACAAACAATATATAAAGAGTAACAAGGATTCATTTCCTCTCCAGAATCTATAACCAACCCACTGACACAAGAGTGGCTGCTCACAGGAAATACGTTTATCAGCTTTCATGATACTTAATCAAGGACAGCGAAAAGGGGAAGTATTTTTAAAAAGAGACAACTTCATTACAAATAAAATTATCTTTTTTTATATTTAAAAAGATAAAGATCTTTGCTGTTAATCCCTAATGCCGTGGGTTCTCAACCTTTGTGACAGCGGGCCTCTCGTGCCTATGGTGCCTGCTGTGGAGTTCAATTGGCCTGTGAAACATGTGAAATGAGTTATGAGCCCTTCATTTGTTTGTAACCCAATGTAAACAAATTCCTCTAGAACACAAAGAAAGCATCACACAGTAAAAATGTGTTTCATAAATATTTAAGACTACGCATAACACTGAAAACAGCAGTGAAAGCTCGCTTTAGGAGAGATATTGCGCTGAAATGATGCCCCCTTAGCCACTCCACACACTCACTTGCAGTTGATGTTCCTCGCAGTGGAGGTACAGGCGGGTGAATATCTGGTGGTTCCGATGATGACCTCTGTCTGCTCAAACCCTCTGTACTCCCAGAGCCAGACTTCCACGAGTTTGAACTTGTGGTCTGTACACCAGGGCCCATTACTGACAGTTGAACTACAACACAGTAAAACTTAAGATAAAACTTACAGCCAAAAATACACAATCAAAAGACTGCTGTCTTGGCGTCGACTCTACAGCATTTAGACTGACACATGCATCTTTATGTGTATGTGTGTGTGTGTGTGTGTGTATAATTGTGACAGAGATCGAATGATTCTTGGTGATAGATCTCCCTCCTGACCTGTGAGGGCACTGTGTAAAAGGAATAGAGTACCCTTAACAAAATGGCACGACAATTTATTCCTTAGGGTAGGTGGAAGTCGATCATTTAGGAAGGTGACGGAGCTACGGTACCCAAACTCAATGACTCGGATGGGAAACGGCGTGACATCTGAAGACTGGAGGAGCGGATGCGTTCGTTAACCTCACATTTATGAGAAAGTGCCACACAAACATTGTTAACAAGCCAGTTCTTTACCTTTGCCGATATTCCTCGGAGGCAGCGGGGGGGCGTTGGTAGTCACAGGGACGGTGGTCTGGTTAGGTGGACTGGCACTCAGGATTGCCCCGTAGGTCTCGTTGTTGACCAGACTGGTGATGTAGCCTCTCTGCTTGTCCTTCACCAGGTTGGCTGCATCCCTGGCCAACGCGGCTGCGGTGGGCTGAAGCTGGCTGGTGCCAGGCTGGAAGCAGCTGACAGGCCTCTCCTCCCTGCGGTGGGGACTGGGCTGCTGAGAAACAATTTGAGGTTAGGCTTCTTGAAATAAACAAAACAGCTTCAACAGTTGTTCCATTTTAAATTAATCCCTTGAGGTTATGTATGGTGGACTTGATAATGTCACTGAACATATATATATATATATATATATATATATATATATATATATATATATATATATATATATACACACATATTATATATATATATATATATATATATATATATATATATATATATATATATATATATATATATATATATATATATATATACACACACACACACACACATACACTGTATATATATATATATATATATATATGCAAATCAAATCTGACCATCAATTTGTATTAACCCCATTCCTTGTCTGTGTTGTTGTTCAGTGGCCAAGTAAACCGATGCTAGTAAAAAACAGCCCCACTTGTAGGTTTAATTTACAGATAACAGACAAGTACAGGGAGATGCCCACACCTTTTCATCCACGTCATCATCGCTCTCATCCAGATCTTCGTGGTGTAATCTCCACTCGTATTCCACATGGACATGGGCATTAAATTTCCCAGATAATGCCTGAGCAAGCTGGAAGATTGAAAAGACAAAAAAAATCACACACAGCATATTAAATTTGACTGTGACAAGCCGGGTGTTCTCAAACACATAAAAATCAGTTCATACCAGCTCCTCACACTGAGTGTGTTTCAGTCTTTTCGCGATGTCAAGGGCAGTTTCCCCAGCTTCATTGGCTAAAATAAATACAAAAGTAAAAAGAAAAAAAGAAGATCTGGTTAATACCTTACAGAAGGGCTGTTAAATTAAACACTTTATCCTCCACACGTGGGTGTTCCAAAGCAGATTCCCCACCAAAAAATCAATGACCAGCCCATAATAAGAAAATCCTGTCACACACACCCTGTCAGCCGAATCAGTTTGACCATTTTCATTGTGCGTTTTAAACTAATTGCACGGTGGTTTTCAATGGCCGTTTTAAACTAATTGCATGTTGCTTTTCAAGTTGGAGAAACAGAAAACTGGTGTGAGTCATCACATCTTTAAAATCTAGCCACGAGTTCAGAAAGCCTCAATGAAGACAAGCTTTTGTTATTTATATGACTATTTGACAAGGGGGCAGTGGGGGGTAGTCTTGATGAATCAGTGCTGGGTCAATTCCACTGAACCAATTCAATTAATGCCAAAATATATTATTTAACACCAGAAACCGCTAACTCACTGTGAAATTTCAGTTTCAAAAAGCTACCTGTCAGTCAGAGTCACTGGGACAGTCAGGCTCAGCTGAACATAAATATAAAGCAGGCCTCAGTGTAGGATGTCATTTCATTTCAGGCGTCCTCACAAGCTGAATTCTGACAAAGCATGTAAATCTAAAAAGACAGCGAGGATTCAATTCTCCGAGATTTTCTTGACATTTTCCACTCATCACTGCCTTACCTATTTCAATGGAAGCCTTCCCCCTCAGTAACAGCTTCAGGCACTCGATGTTGTCCGTCAGGCAGCAGTAGTGCAGAGCTGTGCTGCCCTTCGCTGTCTGTTTATCAAGATTTCCACTGTTGAACACATGAAGTGGTTGTTATAAAAAGTGTTAATGACAGTACAAACTTTACTGCTAACGGGAAGTGTACAGAGAGATACTTGAGAGTTTATACTAGTGAGAGACGGTCGTTTGAGTTCAAGACTTTACGAACATACCAGCTTCACAAACGAAGGGTGTATTTTTGAGTGCCGACAATAACATACAGTGGCTTTTAATAAGGCATTAAATTAAATCGCACATGGTTATCATATTTGTTGTACTTTTTAAAAGCAGCTTCAAGGATATAAGCCTCAATGAAAATGCTACAAGATATCACATTATTTTTACATACAATTACATTATTATTTACACATTATTTTTACATACAATTACCCATTTATACAGTTGGGTTTTTACTGGAGCAATCTAGGTAAAGTACCTTGCTCAAGTGTACAGCAGCAATGTCCCCCACCTGGGATTGAACCCACGACCCTCTGGTCAAGAGTCCAGAGCCCTAACCACTACTCCACACTGCTGGTGTTATGTTCTTAGGCTCAACACAGAGTTGTGAAGACCAGGTACATTGTATACTTAGCCTTCATATATCATGGGCTCTTATTGTCAAAAAATTATTGTCTAAAAATCCATGTTAATTATTATTATTATTATTATTTTTTTTTAAACACTACTTGTTCTGACTTTGTTCAGTAAAAAACAATATACAGTAAATTGTCACAAACTGGAAAGTGACCTAGCTGCAAGCTACATTCTGCTGTTTTCAACCCCACCCCCCCTTCCCTCAAGTTACAGCTTCTCACCTGTTTTGGGCTAAAAAGTCAACAATATGCAGAGAAGTCCGGTCCACCAGTCTAACTGCAAGATGCAGTGCAGTTTCTCCATGTTCCTGAAAAAACAGGCATTCGTCATCATCACTGGCATACCGAGACTTCACGAGGCAGGAGCCAGGCCTGCGTAAAGGGACTGCTAGAATAAAGACAAACTGCTTGTGACTTAGTAACAGAATAGGGGTTTCCCCTTGACTACTCTGAGAACCACACTCGCTGAGATGAGGCCGAACTGATCGACCTCCAAGGCCGGGAAGCGAGGGACTTCCCCCAAGGGGAAACAAGGAAGGATTGGAGGACGAACCAAGGTCTCCTTGGCTTACTGAGACGTCTAATTGAGACAGGTCAGACTCGGCTGACGCTTCGAGGCTGCATGGAGATCTATGCAGGGAGAACAAAAGCGCTGGAAAATAAAATAAGAAAATAAGTACATAAAAGTTGTAAGAGACACCTTCAATAAGTTGAGTCAATGACTAGCTCGAAAGTTGGGAGTAAGCTTTGCTCTCTAAAGGGGGAGACTGTCACGAGTGCAATGAATAGATTTAAGCAGGAGAATGGAAAATGAAATGTAGTTAAAAGTTTTAGGCCGGGGTCCCCTCAGGCCAGCGGGAACCTTCCTCTTGGAGGGTGAAGCGACGTAGTCGGCTTCTAAGGTTGGGAAGTGAGCTTCACTTGCCCCCAAAAGAGGACCCCTAACTCCCAGCAACTGCACCACCAATGCAAAGAGAGGAAATTGTTAGTTAGTAATGACAGTTAGTGAATAATTACAATTATATACTATATCTACATATATATATATATATTTTAAATTAATTATCTTTTTTTTTTTTTTTTACCCCAGTTTTGGAATGTCCAATTACTGTTTTATCCTGGTTCACCGCTGCAACCCCGGCACTGGGAAACAGAGGCTGAAACACGTGTCCTCCGAAAGGACAACACAGATCTGAATGGCTCCACTGCAGACCCGCAGGTGTCCTATCAGCCACAGGGGTTGCTGGTGCGCTGTGAACCGTGGATTCCCCTGCTGACCTAATCCCTCCCTACCCAGGCGGCGCTCGGCCAATTGTGCGCCTTCCCCTAGGAACCCTGGTCACGGTCGGCAATGACATAGCCTGGATTCGAATCTGCGATCTCCAGGCTATAGGGCGCACTCTGCACTCCACGCGGAGTGCCTTTACTGGATGCGCCACACGGAGCGCCAATAATTTTTTTAATATTAACTAATCTAACCGCTTGGCGGAGAGGAAAAACCCTGCCTTTTTGTGGGAGGAAACCTCTGGTGGTCCTGGCAGAGAGATGGCCCCCGGGCATGCTAGCTATGCTTTGTTTAGTGGAATAATATCAACGAGAGAAGAGCAAATGCAAGATTCCATTGCTGAGGAAGGACAAGCTGATTTTAACTTTGGCTGCTGATGTTGTTACACATATACGTAATGAATGAGAGAATACGATTGGGGAGGAAGACCAGCTTTAGAATGAGCTGAAGACAAAAGATTGCAAATGTGAAATTTATTTGAAAACCAGTTCACTGAATGGAGGAATGGCTAGAGGGAAAGGTTGAGCTGAGGGATACCTGAAAGTTATGGGGGCTTTCAAAATAAATTATTGATAACAGAAATCCAGACTAGCCGGTGAAGAAGTTGCAAAATTTGAGGGGAAAAGGTACAGCCTTTAATGATAATATGAACAGTAGATTGATAATCACAAAAGATTAAGATAGATTTGTTCTGCCAAAATGGGCCCCAAAGATAGGCTGCAACAGCAATATGGAATACCTCAAGTAAGGCTGTGGATTTAAGCTGAGGAGGATGGAAAGGCTTTTTGAAAAGGCTTTCATGAGTTTGTCGGTGGGCCAATCAAAAAAAAAAGTTGTGTTGGAGAATCAACCTGAGGTCTAATGCATTTAGAGCAGTGAAGAGGAATGGCAGCAGGCACAGCTGGATAAGCCTGAAGCAGCAGCATTATCAGAGGAGAAGCGGGACGGGCGAATGTCTTTGAGAGTTTTTGCGGTGGATTATTTGTTGAAGGAAGACCTGAAGATGAAAAAGAAAGCTGCCTCGGGTGAGTATTATTTTTAAAGATTGGGTCTGAAAGTCTGCGTGCTAACTGCAAACTGAAAAGCAAGACACGATTAGGAAGCTGGCTGCGGTTTAAATAGGGTGATTGACAGGTAATTACAGGTTGACTGACAGATATTTTAGCGGGATGACACAGGGGAGGAGTCCCGGCTCCAGCCCCCGAAATACATCAGGGTTCTACTAATCAGCATTCATGATCAGAAGGTGGCCTATCTAAATACCACAGATGTTTAATTCTATTAAAAACACACACACAAAACAGGAGCTATCTTTAGTTCTGCCATTTCGATCAGTAAATAGGGACAATGGCTTTGTAGTCACTTTAAATGTTGTGTTATTTTAGGCTGGTTATACAAAGTCGGAATAAAACATTTAAAGAAAAGCAAGGATAACACACCTTTTTCCCCCCTGAGAAAAGCTGCAATAGCTGTTGTTTTTTTTGTTAAAGCATGCCTAAAGAAAAACTACAAAGGCATAATGAATAGATAGCCCTATGGTAATGTTACTGACTCCTACAAGATGCAATCAGCACTAATTGTTATTTAGTGTGGTATTTGATTTACTAGCTTTTGTTGCGAACAGCCACCCTCAAATTAAATAGAATTAACAGCAGCAGGGTTTTTTTTCCCCCACTCCCTCAAATTCCATCTCTAAGTGCTTGATTTTTGACAACAGGCTGCAAAATGCTTTTCTGAAAGAGCTTGGTACTTACATGCCCATTTGCCAGTGGAATTGGCTCTGTCATATCCACACCTTCTGCGTAGATTTGAACCAAAGAAAAAATATCTTTGGCTTTTACTGCTTCACAAAGACTGTGGAGCTTAGCTGCGTTGTCAACACACTTCTTACGGGAAAATTTCCTTTCTATGTACTTAGCTGTGATATAGTCCTTTCGTGCATTCCTGTATTTAAAAAAAAAAACAACACATTAAATAAAATACTTTCCAATAATACTGTTCATAAAATCTTTGGGTTTATTTATTTAATAAAATAAATATTGCATGAATTACAAAATTGTCCATATTTTGCGTATTAACATTACAATTTCCATTCAAACATCCTGTCTATTATTCATTTGTCTTCCAAGGCAGAACAGAGTTACGCTCAAAAATGGCTGTGGACGGTAAATTCTGGAAATTACTAAATCTAGTAAATGTACAAATGACTAAATCTAGTAACGGTTTGCGTTTTAGTCTAATCAATGTTTCAGTGGAGTACTAAACACAAATAAGAACATTCCTTGCCACACACAAAAATGGGGAAAAAGACACCATTGAAAAGGGTATAGTAAGGTCATCTTCCATGCCAACACACACAAACAGAAGAGGTCTCTGTATACAACAGGGTTATCTAAGAATATTTAGCCACATGAATGACATTCTAGCACATCATCCGGTGAAGCCATCCCAGGTTAGAACATCACAATTCAGTGTGTTTTGCTATTTCAGGTTTTAATAGGAGCATGATCAGCCACAGTGTGTAGGTAACAAGCTCAGGCTTGTCTTATTAAATAGTAAAACCAGGAATGGATCAAACTGCTATGCAACGGAAATCTTATTTCCACCCCAGTACGTCAAATACAACAGTGGACAACAACAACAAGTGAAAGACATGAGCTCCCAGACGTGGCATTAGTTGTCCTTGGCATCCACGAGATGGATAGGGGGGCAGAATGATGAAACCCGAGCTGTAGTTCTGTAGCTGGTGATTCATCACTTACATGTCGCTGGCGGGATTGGGTTTGATCACCTCCTCAGCTGCCAGACAGGCTTCCATTACCTCATTAAATCCAGCGTTCCCTATGTTCTTGGCCAGCTGCCAAAACAGAAATGTAGAGCGTGAGCCTTGTGGCTTCTGTGTACTGCAAGAACAGATTGAGTGCTCACCCAAAGAGACAATTATAAAAAGATACAATTAAATACAGATGGGGAAACGGATTTGTAAGAACGCTTTTCTCAATCTGTGTTTTAAGTACTGCTTTTCCCAGAATCCATATTAGCATATTTCTATCTTCTACTCCTATTAACATGACATTTTAGGAACTGAAATACTTTCCCTGCTATTCACAGAATGCTTTTTTTAGCTGCTGGCAGTAGCAGTGTTAATGCGGAACATCAGGCTTATGCATTTGGAAGTTTTTAGTGAATGGATTGTGGAACCCAGTGTAATTTGGTTGACACACATCTGTAGCATGAACTGAACAAGTAAAGAGCAATACATGAATATTTACCAAGAGTTCAGATGTTCCTAACTTGTCCAGTGTAAGAGACTGTATTCTGGAATAGTGGACACCCAGCTCTCGGTGGATTCCAGAACATTCGATACAGGTTAGAATCCCCAGATTTGTAGAAAGCCATGTAGGATCTGCAAGACAACATTTGCAAGGGTTAACACCCAAGTGCAAACCAGCAGTCCAAGACAAGCTGAAAGCATGCAAGGACTGCAGCATAAATTATTGCTTGGCTACAAACAACCTTCACATAGCTGGTAAATAATTTAATTTAAGAAGATCATAAAGTCGTAAGAAAGATGTCAAATAAGCTCCAGTATTAAAATGTATTACCCTGTTGCTGGGTCTTCTATTGTAAACGTAAAATAATATCACCCTTGTGTGCAATGGACCTTAACAAAGGCTTCCGATTTTCAACAAGTAAGCAAATAAATAAATAAATACATTTGAAAAAGCTTTTTACACAGACATTGAGAAATGTTCTTTTTGACCATATTTCCCATTTAAAAACATACTTGCATTCCCATGTATATAAATAAAAACAAGTTTGGTGTGGAGTAATTTCACTTTACCAAACTTTCATGGTTTTTACCAACTTCTCCAACAAGCACAAATACACTCATTTATGAATTCTGATCTACAGCTAGTACTCGAGCGTTTCTTTTTACTGTACTTGTCCACACTAAACCACATCCCTTTTTCTGGTAAAAAAAAAACTATAAAACACAATTACTGTATCTTCTAGCTTATGGGAACTGAACTGGCAAATATTAGGTGTCTCACCTGGGGCGCCACAGTCACAGCACACGTCGTTCCCCGTCATCCTCGTCACCTCTGCCAGGATGGCTTTAGTGAGCTCCTGAACAATGTTATTTTCTCCCACATCGTGGTCGCCGCCCTTGAAAGCATTGTTCAGTGCCTCCTCCTTACTGTTCTGTAACACTGACATCCATCTGATACAGCACAAAACAGCGAGTCATTAAAACAGGCATGTGACATCACGCATTGAAAAAAATAGAAGCTGTGGTACGACAGAGGAGGTTGCACAGATCGTACCGCACGAGCAGGAGTTAAGATTTCTGTGACATGATGCGTCACTTACATTTGACATTCTGGTTCATCTTCTGCTTGGAAGTGATACGTTCTGTCATCTGCTTGAAGAGGAGGAGGAGGAAGAGGAGACAGTTACAGGTACATTGCTAACATGCATTAAATACATAGAGTATGATCACTGTATCCCGGGACACTAAAGCTATGGCCAAAAGTTCTGCATCACCTAGAATTTTAGGACCGAGATTGGGGGAATTATCATCATGTAAATCAAAGAAACAAAAAAATTTATATTGCAAAAGTGTACTGGAAGCCACAATAGTTGTACCGTATTTCATGTTAGATTTTGAAATGTCACATTTTTAGATTTGTCAGTTTTTAAGTATATGGAAAACTACAAAGCAGTGTGTAATTCAATATGTTAACGCAACATTATTTAGCAGGTTTCATTCGACTTTATGAAGCTAAATTAGTTAATTCTACAGGGTGAGGCAAAACTTTTGGCCATAGCTGTATTGTGTTATATACTTAAAAAGGCACTTGTAAATAGACGTTACAGAGTTCCAACTGGGGTCGATAACACCAATCAAGGTCCTGACCTAGTTCTTTTGCACAAACAAATTCCTTCGGAAACAAGTTGGTTTTCATAGGAGGTTCAGAGTTCTACAGAACCCAACTCACTCTCCTGAGGGGAAGGGAAAGGGCATTAGGAAGAGTTATCAGAGATCACTTAAGATACAGGAGTGGATTTAGTAAAGGATAGCATTCTCTTCCAACCTTTATTGTTTTTCGATTTAGAAACTTGTCCTTTAACCTGGTTTCTGTTGTGGGAAATGGAACATTGCTCTTTGCTATCTGTTGTAGAACCCCAGAAAAATAAGGTTTAAAATTTTGTGTTGAGAAAAAAATCTTATTAAAATTGACCCATATTTTACACAGAGATTTCCAGAGTTAAATAAAGGCTGTGCTGTAAATGAATACATAACGGCTGTGCTGTGGGGAGAATGTTGGCATTCTAGGATTCAAATGGGTTACATAAATTAAATTCCCAAAGGAATTTGGTAGCACAGTTTAACATGTGTTTGCTTGCAATTTCCCATTGTTTGTTTCCCCGAGACATGTCTAAATCGTCTACATTTTCACAATAAAAACTGTGGACTATTATCCAGCACTGTGAATGTTAAGCGATCAGTAAGACTCTACTGCTTAATCAAGGACTTGGATATTCCTGTCGTCACTGAAAAGCTGCAGTAATCCTCTGCTAAGGTCTTCACTAAGGAACCTGTACAATGACAATACACAGTAGCACACAATCCTGAGCACCACTGGCCCTGATTGCATTGTATAGTACAGGAAGAACCCAGGAGAGGAGCAGAGCAACAGAGCTCTGGAGAGGCATTGAAGTGCATCAACCTACGTGATATGAGATCAAAGCTTTTTTTCTCGTCCGGGTTGCGTTTCACTTGGCAAGTTAATAGATTGAGCTTTGCTGGTGGTCTGTTAGCCTGGGTGAGAGAAGCAGAAATAAGTAAAAACACATGCAAAGTCGGACCCTGCTGCGTAAACCAAGTGTCTAAGTAGGCTGTGCGAGAGCCATTGTGACACAGAGACGAAGACATGCAAGTACATTTTAAAAGTGTTTCACGGTTGAATTCAAAGCTTCAAAGTACTGCCTTTTGTGAGTAATTAAAAATGTTGATACATCTCTAATCTTGGACTACCTCACATACGGCTAGTTTTCACAGAACCTGATTAGCATGCATTAATTATGCACTGCCTTTCCAAAGGTAATATTACCTACTCAAAGACTAATGTTAAATCGGGGTGGAGAGAGCAGTAATTTGGATCCAACGAACAAAATACTCTGCCTTAAACGCTGCATGCCATGTTGTTAGTCTTCCTCAAGCGTAATGACTGACGCAAGGTAATGACGAAAATCATTAACCCTGTCCCTGGCCGTGCTCCAATTCAGATGTGTTGTGAGGTCAGATTTTCACGGTTTGGTTCTCGCTTGGCTCGACAAATATCCAGTGGAAAACCATCTACTGTGAGGGCCTAGGGCCCTCATTGCTCAGGTGAGCCGGCGGAAAAGGGGTAAAAGATTAGTGTTAATCAGGGTCTGTGAAACCAGTCCTTGTCCTGCCTCCTTTTAAATCGACAGTTTAAAATCACACTTTCAGACTACCATTCTCCAGCTCCAAACCTGCTTGCTCTCAGGATATAGATAACACTTGTCATGCAAAGCCCTACTGGGCAGCAAGACACAACGCAGCAGCACAACAGTGGAGCTGCACAGGCTACAGAGCGAGTGCCACGGAACAGGCTCCCACATGTGGTGCTGGAAGTGTGGCCAGAAACGCTGCAGGATATCTATATTCCTTTCAGTGAATGGCTGCCTGCTTATATTAATACAGCAACAGTGTCAGTTCTCAATACAGGAAACATGCTTACACCAACTCAAGGGACCGTCCAAAAATACTCTGTCCAGATAAACACCTAGCAGTCACTATAGACAGATGGTCTTTACATTGAAATAGATCTGCATGCATACAATTATATAGACACATATACTAGGAGGCAGGCAGCGGGAACCCTGGGTACCCATTCTGAAATAGCAGCACATGGGTATCCAGACACCTCTTTGTGCAATTTAAAGCTCACATATAAAGCCCAGTGTTAAAATAAACACAGATAAAGAATATACTGTATTCCCCTTCTGTTAGAAGATTATCTGCTTTCGCAGCCTCATTACTATTGGAAAGTATTGACAAATTTTAACTAATGCTGCACAATTGGATGTTAAACAGTTTGGGTACTTTTACAAACGGCAAGTACCTGAGTACCTGGGTTTCTGGGTACCTGTGCCAACATCAAACATATACATATACATATACATATACACACACAGTATTACTGGTCACACTTTCCACTTACAAGCTTGTTAACACAAACTGAATTGCCTGCTGAAAAGCGATCTCTGCTGTCGCCTTCAGCAAAGTATCTGGCGGTTATGGGAAATGCCCGATATGGCTGGGAATAAACCACAAAAACATTTTAAATCATTTGGCTTGTTTCCGTGTTAGTGTCATCACAGCTTGTGGTGGAGTGTCCCGCCCCTATGTATTTATTTATTATTATTTGTATTTTTGTTTGCGTCGTGGATAAATGCCGCGTCTTTTGTTATTGTTTTTTATATTTAAAAACACCGTGAGGATGCGTGGCTGATCAGCTACTGATTATTTAACTAGCTGACAGTCACGCATCCTTACCAAACGCGTGCAGACTGTGGCCGAGGGGTAATAAGATAATTAACAGCTAGTTAACCCCTCAGCCAGAGTATAAGAACCTGCAGCTGTCAGTGCTGCGGGGTTGAGTGTAGTACAGAGGAGAGTACGGGAGAACACGGGAGAGCGAAAAAAATACAATAACAAAAGACGCGGCGCTTTGATCTGCGCTGCAAACAAAAATACAAATAATAATAAATAAATACATAGGGGCGGGACACTCCGCCACACAGCTGCAGCAACATTATATACCCACAGTTTATTAAGAATGGAAAATCTCCTTACCGTCCCGTGAGATATGGTGAGATACCCATTTTTAACGCTGCACTTTCTTTTCTGCCATACTTTGCGTATGCTAAAAAAACCCGGATAAACAGCAGTTAGCATTGTATGACACAGTACTTTAAAACCAAAAGCTGCATACATCCAATGCAACGAGAAACAGCACACAGTATCAGCTCTATAAGAATATATGGAGATATCAGTTTTACACATGTTGCAGATAGTAGCAGAAGTAAATGTCCTGTTTTCAATACACAGAGGCTAGTTTCAGAACAGGCAGTTGAATGAAACTGAATTTAACAAGGGCACAGGGTAATCACAGGGTTGATGGTCTGATTATCCCAGCTGTGTGAGTTCCTCATACCTACCCATCACTTTTTTTGTAGAGGTTTCCACTTCTCTCAGTACCGTGCTCTTTGTTTCCCTGGGGCTGGTGTAAACTATAGGCTGCACTCTGACGAATTTGAGAATCCTTAAAAAAAAAACCACAACACCACAAATAAATCTGAATGGAAGAAGTACTTTATTATTGTACACAATTGCAATACTAAACAACTAGTGGGTCTATTTACTTGCTTTTCTTTTACATAGATTTTAAGACATGCATTAAATTGTTCCATACTCAAAAAAAAAAAAAAATAATACACATGAAGAAAAACACATTCCTCTGTAAGTCACTGTGTGCAACTTTCACGCTTAAAGTCTATTGTCTATACAGCTCCCTCGCTATAACATGGGTCTCAGGACACACACAATATGAGCGTTATAACCGGGAGGGGTGGGGGCCGTGGGACACATAACACACATCTGACTACTATACAACATAAAATAAAATAACTACCTCTCTATAATGCACATATAGTAAGCAAAAAGGTAACTTTCCGTGAATTAACCATGCATAAAGCACCATGTAATCAACGCTACATTTTTTTTCCCCACTCATGGATCTTTTTAATTAGCAGTTTTTAAACTATAAATAGCCTGGCTAAACAGCGGTCGGGAGTTCAGTTCGAAGCGATAGATAAGCAAACCAAGTGCGAGAAGGAGAGCGGGTCGGTAGAGGGGAAGAGGGAACGGGCTCGCCCCAGGTTCAGCTGCCAGAGCGGGGCTGAAGCGTCTCGTCTCCCGCAGAAAGCCGCAGCTCCTCTCGCAGCAAAAAAATGAAATACATTAGGAAAGATAACCACGTAATAGGCCTAATATTTATTTAGTTATTAAATGAATGCTGAATAAGATGTCTGTGTTATAAAGTGCCAGCGCAGCTTTTCTTCAGTTCAGATACTATATCAAAAGAGAGAGACTGTGAAGTCACACTGAGAAGTTGTTTACAGTTTGAACACCGGTACTGTATTTACTGTACAAATACTGCATGAATCACAAGTGTAGGGAATTGGGGGACATGCTGTAGGAGCATTATATCTGATGTGTGTTATATATCGAGAGCCTTATAGCGAGGGAGCACTGTATATTATAAAACACACACAATCTATTGTCCTACTTTCTCTAATCAACATACTTCTGTTGTATGTACAGTACATGTCATGCATATTTGACAATACAATGCTAAGAAATGATATTACAAAATGTGCCGATTAGCTTTCCAACAGCTCTCAGTCTTACAGGAACAGACAAGAATACCAGTCTGCTGATACCCTGCACAGCTCAGTAACACATGTACTTTCATATAAAGAATAAACAATCTTTTAGTTTTAAAATGCTGTAATACTGACCGACAAGCTCCCTACTAAGGGTTCCTTTACAGAATCAGTATCAATCTGCAATTAATTTGTTTTTCTGTGTTTTTTCAGTGATTGCACTGACAGACTATTCAGTAAAAGGACAATGTTATGACAAACAAAATAACGATTCACGAAGAATACAAATGCACTTACTCTCCTAGACTTCGTTCACAAAAGGGATAATGCAGTTAAGAGGAAAGGAAAACATTCTTCAGAAAAAGCAACAGGAAAGCAGTTGAGTTACACATGCTTTTTACTGAACATAGTATTTTTACTTAGTACAGACACTTAATGCAACAAATATTTTAATAAGGCATGCATAGTTAAATGAAAAAGGTAATTTAAGTAAAGAAATAGCAAAATGCAATTTTCTATACCAAATGTTAAGACATAGAGGAAAATTGTCAAGACATAAAAGGCATTTGTACTTTTATTTTTAACCCAGGTCCCCCTGGCTGTGATGGGTGTTCTTTAAATCTAGTTATTAGTAGTTCTTATTAAAAGAGGAGCTACTGAGGATGAATCTGTCCTACCAACAAGAAAATGAAGTGACAACTTTTTATATTATATATATATATATATATATATATATATATATATATATATATATATATATATATATATATATATATATATATATATATATATATACACACACACTACCGTTCAAAAGTTTGGGGTCACTTAGAAATTTCCTTGTTTTCGAAAGAAAAGCAAATTTTTGACCATTAAAATAACATCAAATTGATCAGAAATACAGTGTACACATTGTTAATGTTGTAAATGACTATTGTAGCTGGAAACGGCTGATTTGTAATGGAATATCTACATAGGCGTACAGAAGCCCGTTATCAGCAACCATCAGTCCTGTGTTCCAATGGCACGTTGTGTTTGCTAATCCAAGTTTATCATTTTAAAAGGCTAATTGATCATTAGAAAACCCTTTTGCAATTATGTTAGCACAGCTGAAAACTGTTGTGCTGATTAAAGAAGCAATAAAACTGGGCGCCTTTAGACTAGTTGAGTATCTGGAGCATCAGCAATTGTGGGTTCGATTACAGGCTCAAAATGGCCAGAAACAAAGAACTTTCTTCTGAAACTCGTCAGTCTATTCTTGTTCTGAGAAATGAAGGCTATTCCATGCGAGAAATTGCCAAGAAACTGAAGATCTCGTACAACGCTGTGTACTACTCCCTTCACAGAACAGCGCAAACTGGCTCTAACCAGAATAGAAAGAGGAGTGGGAGGTGTACAACTGAGCAAGAGGACAAATACATTAGAGTGTCTAGTTTGAGAAACAGACGCCTCACAGGTCCTCAACTGGCAACTTCATTAAATAGTACCCGCAAAACACCAGTCTCAACGTCAACAGTGAAGAGGCGACTCCGGGATGCTGGCCTTCTAGGCAGAGTTGCAAAGAAAAAGCCATATCTCAGACTGGCCAATAAAAAGAAAAGATTAAGATGGGCAAAAGAACACAGACACTGGACAGAGGAAGATTGGAAAAAAGTGTTATGGACAGGCGAATCTAAGTTTGAGGTGTTCAGATCACAAAGAAGAACATTCGTGAGACGCAGACCAAATGAAAAGATGCTGGAGGTGTGCTTGACGCCATCTGTCAAGCATGGTGGAGGCAATGTGATGGTCTGGGGGTGCTTTGGTGGTGGTAAAGTGGGGAGATTTGTACAGGGTAAAAGGGATCTTGAAGAAGGAAGGCTATCACTCCATTTTGCAACGCCATACCATACCCTGTGGACGGTGCTTGATTGGAGCCAATTTCCTCCTACAACAGGACAATGACCCAAAGCACAGCTCCAAACTATGCAAGAACTATTTAGGGAAGAAGCAGTCAGCTGGCATTCTGTCTATAATGGAGTGGCCAGCACAGTCACCGGATCTCAACCCTATTGAGCTGTTGTGGGAGCAGCTTTACCGTATGGTACGTAAGAAGTGCCCATCAAGCCAATCCAACTTGTGGGAGGTGCTTCAGGAAGCAGGGGGTGAAATCTTTTCAGATTACCTCAACAAATTGACAACTAGAATGCCAAAGGTCTGCAAGGCTGTAATTGCTGCAAATGGAGGATTCTTTGATGAAAGCAAAGTTTGAAGGACACAATTATTATTTCAATTAAAAATCATTATTTCTAACCTTGTCAATGACTATATTTCCTATTCATTTTGCTATATTTCCTATTCAAACACATTTCATGTATGTTTTCATGGAAAACAAGGAAAATTTCTAAGTGACCCCAAACTTTTGAATGGTAGTGTGTATATATATATATATATATATATATATATATATATATATATATATATATATATATATATATATATATATATATATATACACATATACATATATACATATATATACATATATATATATATATATATATATATATATATATATATATATATATATATATATATATATATATATATATATATTAGGGATGGGGCGAATACAGCGGTTCTGAATAATTTTCCTTTAAGGTCTCACTGAACCGACACATTTCAATTGAAAGCCGGTTAAACTTTTAAATCACACAATTAGGTTGTGCTGTGTGTATAATCTCCAAAGTGCTTTCAGTTAAAAACAAATTGTCGCCTTTTAATCTGTAAACAGGTAAGTTTCATCACATCGAGAGAGACATCAGCCAAAACGTTTCTGTGGATTACATTCTTCGAACGTGTACTTTATTAGAACGATTATCTGAAAGCAATAAAACAGTGCTTACCTCTTTCTGCTCCCCCTGCAGCGCTGATTTCAACACGTCTCTCAGCTGAGTGAGCTGTTTCCTCTCTTCATCCTGTACTTGTTTGATCTGGGAGGCGTATTTGGGATGAAATTAGTTTGTGCAATAAGAACAATGCTTTGTGTGAAGAAAGAAGGCACATGAACAGCAACAAAACAGTAGCTCAGTACTGGGGGTGTTAGTAGTTTGCAGTTTAAACATTTGCCAAGTATTTAATGTTTAGAACTTTGCTTTTTCAAAAATATGCATGCCAAATCTAGAAGGAAAATATTTTTTCTGAGTGAATATTTGGCAATAATAATAAGCAATATTCTCCATAGCATAAAAGTTGTACAAATATAAAATACACAAAAATGGAGGGATTCTGATTGGTTTCAAAGATTCACAATATGTTAGTTTCAAAATGTTTAATCTTTAAAGAAATTAATCAAACATCCCTACTAATCAGCATCATACTACATATATGCTTTTAAGCAGCTTTTTGACTAAGTAATCCTTCATAGGCAGCTATCAGTACCACAGGTCTACAAAGCTAACCGCACATCCTTATAGTTGGGACTGCAAAACTTGTGTGCTTAACTAATATATTATCTTTTAAATTTGTGTTACAAAATGCTATATATATATATATATATATATATATATATATATGAGCTTGAAGCTGGATTAAAAAGGCCACTCATATCATTCTTATACATAAATAAATAAAAACTATATTATAAAAAAAAAAAAGTTTACTGGTTACAGAAACAAGATCTTACCGTGTGCAAATCTGTTGCAAGTTTCTCGATTGAAGGTTTAAGACTTTCTACAGCTTTTAATCCATCCTGAAAGAAACTAATATCCAACCGTTATTGTTTCCCCTGTGTAGAGGATCAGCACACAGAACTCTTGAATGAAACAATGGCAATATCTTATGAACCTACTTGCACTGGGCGTGGAAGTATTTGATGAGATTCTGAAGCAAATCGACTCCTTTCTTCACCTTGATCTCATTGACTTTGAGAAGATACTTTAAAAAGCAATTACAAAAATGAAGTCAATACAATGTCAAATGAAGAGGAATTTAATGCTATGAGAAGAAAAAAAAATGTCTGTGAAATACTTCCCCGCATTGGCCGTAAATATAAAATCTGAGACACCAGGATCATGAAAAAGCAAACCATCATGACCTACATACATTATATACATAAGAGCCTACAGGCAACTTCCTTATACCCTCAGATTCCAGATCCACCCCTATCAGGGACAATGAAAGATACTAGCATGAACTACAACACAATAAGGATATGTTTGTGTTTCCCTATCAAGTACGAAATGTGACAATTACCTAATAGGTTAAAATACCCATTAGGTTAATGACTACATTTCTATCTCAGGGAACCAGGATTATGATAATAACCTAACGTATTCTAACTTTCTCTAGGAATATATTGGATCTGTTTTGACTACAATACATCTTAGGTTTTCTATTCAGAACCATTGTGATTAGTATTACTTCATACAGCTATTGTATTTGGAATGACTTGGAAAATTGGATTAAAAAAGACCACTGCAACAGAACTAGTTGATGCATTACTAGAAATAAACACAACATTAAGATGTTTCAGCACAGAAAGCTTTTTGAAAGCTGGAGTTTCAAAGATTACACTGCAGTGTATATACACAATAGAGTATGCAGAATGCAGCTGGGCTATGCCAGTCTGCTGCTAATGGTGGAGAAACAAAAGAAACTGGGAATACAAGCCTATGTGCTGGTGTAGAAATCAGGACTTGCCTCGCACATCTGTAACTGAAAGAACCGCCTTTCTTTTTCCATTTCTTCTGCTATTTCCGCCCCACTGATTTCTGTCCGGATCATCCCGTGCTGTTTCGCATGCTCTTTTTTCTCTTTCTCTATTTTTGTACTGCAAATGAAGTACAAAGGATTTTTTTTGTTTTAAAAAACATTATAAAAATAAAAATTTAAAAAATGCAAAAGCATTACATGCATCAAAGCATTCTTTCCAATATGTTTCTTTTGCTTTTTTTTTATGGGCAAACAGAAAATATGCAATTTCAAATTTTAAAATAAACAGTCAATTCTGTATTTGTAAACTTGAAACACAGGATTTCACTCCATCATGCATTGATTTTTTTATAGAGCTTTAATAAACTACAATGAATAGCTATTAAACAAAATACGTGCAATGCATGAAACTCTCTCTGTTGTTTTGATGAACAATTATCAAAATTGAATTCTACTCCACAGTCGCTCTGAAGGTCTTCGAAATTGAAATAAAATAAGATTGACACGACATATACAGCTACATTTATATATAACAGTTACATCACTACGCAAAGACAGAAGCGGCACGGAGCTTTTTAAAACACCATTGAGCTGCACAAAGAAAAACAGATTGTTGCAATATCAGTCGTGCTGCATAATGTTAATGCACATCACTTGAACAGTCCTTGGCTAAAGCACATTGGGAGACCTGCTGCAGAATAGACAAGAACAGTTCAGGTGTACAGACATGAAGTTGAATTCAAACTAACAAGAAAACGTGGAATGGTTTCAAACCAGTTGAACACAGAGGGGGCCAAACTTGTGTTTGCCGTGAAGTATTTAATCCCTTTTTGTCTGTAAATTAAAAAAAAGGACCCAGAGAAGGAGAATTCTATTTCACCATCCAGGTTTCATGCACGACACAATGTAAATTATGTGGCACAGGTAACTTTGTGATTATGTAACCAAGAAAACATTACACTGCACTGTTCATAAAATAAGTCTGAAAAAAAAGCACTGTACTGTGTGAGTTCACAAACATATAGGAGGCTGTGTGGTCCAGTGGTTAAAGAAAAGGGCTTGTAACCAGGAGGTCCCCGGTTCAAATCCCCCCTCAGCCACTGACTCATTGTGTGACCCTGAGCAAGTCACTTAACCTCCTTGTGCTCTGTCTTTAGGGTGAGACGTAGTTATAAGTGACTCTGCAGCTGATGCATAGTTCACACACCCTAGTCTCTGTAAGTCGCCTTGGATAAAGGCGTCTGCTAAATAAACAAATAATAATATATTATCCCTGTTAATTACTGTGATAAAATTATGCCAAGTTATAATTTTTTTTTTTTTTTTTAAGCTGTAGCAGAGTTAGTGTGTCAAAAAGATCTTAAATCACAATCAAAATGTTCAGGCCAAAATGCAAGATGTTGTTTTCAATCAAATGTTAGTTTAAAAAAAAAAAAAAAAAAGTGAAATTACCCTCTCAGTATAGAATGTCCTTTGCAGCTTGTAAAATATATACAGGTTGCTATCAAATAACTTGTCCAATATTACATGCAAAATTACAAGAATTTCAAATGTCACAAAAAAGTTTGCTCATGCAGTGCCACTTTTATCGTAAGGAGGGCAGCCTAAAACATGTCGTTTTGAGGTATACTGAAAGTCTAATGCCTGCTCTTAAAATATATCTCGGTAAACAAAATTTTAAAAAAATTAAAATTCACATTGCTTAACATGTTCAAGACAACATAAGATCTTAAAGAGTAAGATTCGGCAGGGTTCCAAATAATATAACGTTGCACATCCGCACGTGCGGCTACAACTGTGTAAATAATGTACCTGTCATTTCTTTTCATTGTTCTTATCTTGGAAAGCAGAGTTTAAAGTTATACGTGTAAAAAGTTGTCAGGATGTTAACAATGAAAAGAAATTACGGGTACGTTACATAAACAGTTGTAGCAACACGTGGGGATGTAGAATGCTATATTTTTCAGAACCCGCTACTTACTCTTTAAAAAAAAGCCAATTTATATTAACCAGATATATCCAAGCATTTACCATTACAATGATTTCTAAAGAATGGGCCAATAAAATGACACTGCTTTAAGTGGATCTTACACTTTAGTTTCATAGTCTTTCCAGGCCTTGTCGAAAGGCTTTTTCAAATCCTGCAGAGACAAAAACATACAAACATGAATCATCAAAATCCTTCAGGCCATATATTTTAATAGTTTATCTGTGACTTTATTTAGATCAGCTGCTGTTAAGATCAACCAAAATGACATTCACAACTTTAAAAATTACATGAAAACTTATAACAAAACTCAAGTGGCCACACATTTCTGCTAGTGCCTGCATCAGTGTATTTTAATATCTATCTATATCAAATTGTAACCCTTATTAATAAATAAATACATACATCGATTAATTCATTAATAAAAAAGTGGGGGAAATAAGACTTCTATTGCATAGCAGTTTGATCCATTCCTGGTATTACTATGTGTTTAACAAGACACACCCAAGCATGTTATTTATACACATGACTTATTAAACTGGCATTAAAACATAAAATGGGTGATGCTGCTATGCAATCTGAATCTTTGTTCCATCCCTAAAATAAATACACAGATATTTTTATTGATAAAAGTCCTCTGATATTCAACAGCTCAATATTACATTTATTTTTTTAATTTAAGTTTATCTTCATGTTCATCATCTATAACAGTTTCACTGTGGTACAGTGCATGAAAATATCCACATTACGAAAGCTTAAACAACTAAGCACATCATCCAGCCCTCTGGAGAGGAGTGAATGGGCTTCCACTCCCAATCTAATTGCACCACTCATCACTGCAAACTGAGCTACACGATGAATGATAAAAAAAAAAACAACGAAGCTCCCTGCTGCCCTTTATCTTCGCTTTCATCCAGCAGCTGAAATAAGCGAGTGCTCGAGCTTGATCAGCTGTGAAAGTCATCAGGGGAAAAAAATGAATAAAAAACTAATAAAGTGTGCAAGTGGTTACTAAAAATAAAGGGGAGGTGGTATAGCAATGGCAAGCTAGAATCACAGTCAAATCATGAGTAACAGAATTTCAAAGAGTCAAACTGGTGTGTCTTCACAGAAACACTCTCCAATTAATAAAACACTGGACAAGATGCTTTCACATACAATTATCACCAATGCCCAAGAATTAGAAGCTCTCTGAAATGCTTTTCAAACAACCTGCTTGTCGATCAGAAGGACTATAGACCAACATGCAGGCTCAGTTGCCACTGCCAAACCAATTATCCATTTCACAGGCTAATGAAGCCTGGAGCCAACAGCCCAACCTGGGAAGTCTGGACTCTTGCGGTGCCTGACCTGTAGGGGTCTCAGAAGTGCAAATAGATGACCCAACCACTGCCACTTTTCCTCCCGTCAACAGCAGAGTGAAGGTTAAGCAGTGCTCCCTGTTGGCCTCCAGCAAAGTGCGACAGCTCAAAATTCCAACTAGATAGCTCCTGTTGGTACGAGACACCTTGGACTCAACCTTGTACTTGGCTTGCAAACCCACACTGTGATAAAGTAGCATTGTCAATTGGATCTTGTCTTTTGTGCTCAGCTTGTACTGCTGTTATGTTTAAGATGTCTCTGCACATTTCCTCTGGTCTGCATTCACTTCATGGTTATGACCTTGAAGGTTTCGATGAGAGGTGTAGCGTCAGAGTGGGTCCGAATATCATTCTGTGTATGAAATTAACAGAATTGAAATATACAAGCCATTCTCTGTGTCTACTTGGTTTCTGGTCAGAAACTCCCCCCACTGACAAGGAATGCTTTTAAAGAGTCATAAACTAAGTACTGGACAAGTGGTTGATCTCCACCATCTCTGAGTGGATCCTTTGGCGCCGCAAGCCAGACAGTTTTGGGTGCTTTGACACCTAGGACAGAAAACAGTCCATCTCATAAATCCAGCTGACAGGGGGCAAAATAGCGGACCAATTGAGAACAAGAGGCTGTCTAGGAACGAGAACAACCAATGGGAAACACTCCACGTGGACTTGGGCACAGCCCAAAATAAACAAACTAACCAATCACAGGGTTGAAGAAAGAACAACAAAAGCAGCCACGCGACTTTCAAACAATGTGCTTCCCACACTAAGAAAGCTCCAGACAGGAAACGAAGCGAGCTCCCCACAAGAGAAAGAATGCTCCCAACATGAGACCTAAGGCTCCACATAGAGAACCAAGTCTCTGAACTTTGACAATCAGGAGAAGTGCTTCTGTGGGGAAGTGGTGAGGTCTGAAATGAAATGAAAGCTAAACTGCTCTGAAGAAAGTTTCTGAAGTCATGGGAGCATAATTGCTCGAATTTACGGAAGGCAAGGAAGAACCAATGTTCTGAAGAGTGGCTAAAATAATCTTTTGAAGAGAGCCCTAGCTCTTTGCTCTACGAGAGACTGAAACAGTAAACGGGACACTGCCTTGATCTGAAAGAGGGTCTTAGTTTCCACATCACTCCACGAAACGGACGGAAGCATAGCCAGCAGCTGAACCTAAGGTCATGTACTAGCCGTACAGAAGAATTGCAACAAGAAGAACACTTCTACAAACTACATAACTTTTCAATTGCAATGCATTATCTGAACTGAGTTACATCTCATCAACTGAACTATTTGCTGACAACAAAGATAATGCTGCCAGACTGTTGGAAATCAACAAGCTGATCTCCATTTGAAAATATCTATTTGTTTATTGTGAGCCGTCAGATCCAGAGAGAGAAGCTGCACTGTTCATCACCCAAGAAGGTTGACTTTTTTGTTGAAAATCGATAAGTATTCAACATATTAAAAATACTTTATGACTCAAGAAATTAACTGTAGCAAATGCTATTAAGTTAGTGGATAAATTGTTCTAGGAATAGAATATAACTACCTGTTTTAAAGTGTGTAAGAATTGTATTTTGTTTGTTGAAATGTGCAACTCAAAGGAGTTGCCTCGTAAATGCAGAGAATTTGGTCATTGCCGCATTTCTGAGTTCATTTGAATATAGTCAATTGAGGTTGATAACATATTATTCGTTTGGTACATCACGTCTAAACTAAATAAATTTACACAGTAAAACTAATTTGCTAAATTACGTACCGGAATGTTGGATTCCGTTCGGAATGGGAAGTTGAATTAATTCAAGCATTTGGATATGAAACATGATCAAATTACAACGAGAAATGAGTATTGAAAATCCTAATGCAAAGTAGACACTTTGTGTGATCAGCCATAATTAATATTAGTATATTAACCATGTATGCTAATGATGTTATGTTCGTTGCAATCGTTTGACTATGAAATCAATGAACTGTATACTATTCACGCATATCTCTAACCAATAGCCTTTCCTTCCTGTACCATTAGATTAGTTGTAAATATGGTATGTCTCATTTCTTCCATTTTGACGTCCCTGAGTGGGCGACTAGAGACTAATTTATATTTAAATAAATTGTATACCTAATTCACTATAGAGGTTTGAATATAATGTCCACAGCCTCAGTCTTTCCTGTGGGGTTGCTAACAAGACCCTTTTTATTAAAAGTGGCTTTGAAATACTGTCTTTCTTTCTATACTGTACCAGAAGAATATGCAATTATTTAAGACAGGATTAATCTAATATGTAGACATAGCTAAGGGCCAGCTCCTCAATTATCCGGCACAATATGTAAACATTATTTTACACAACATTTGATTACCAATAAATGATTTACCTGTGGCTGAAACAGGTATTGATCATCATTTGAGAGCAAGTTACAGATAAGGTTTAGTTGAAAGGGAAGTCCTGAAATCAGAAATTAATATATATATATATATATATATATATATATATATATATATATATATATATATATATATATATATATATATATACACACATACATAAATGGTCTTAAAGCTTTAAATTTGTTAAATGGTATTTGATTCTAATGCCAGATGTAGATACAGGCTTGGTTAGAACCAGGAAACATCAGTAAGGTAAGTGGGTCTCTGTGACATCACGACTGCAGCCTCTCTTTAAAAATAAACTGCTATCCGAAAGTAAAAGACAAAACCTCTTATTATTGGTTTTGCTTCTAGAGCCAAGAAAGAATTTGAGGATATCCTAGAAATCCTCCTACAGTGACTATAGAAGTGACATGCCTCTCTGGCTCACAGTGGAAAGTGAGCGGTGAGGGGTGGAAAACATGCGTCTCGCACAGCTAAAACTAGCGGTGGGCAAACTTTGGTGTACATAAGGCTGAGGGCACAAACTGCAAAACTACACAACAATGTAATAAACAGACACAGAGGAATTATATTTTAGAGTAAAACCGATCACGCTACTGTCTGAACTGGTCGTACAAACCAAGCTCATCAACCTAAGCAAGGTGTAAGCTACGGCAATAAGGTTAATTGCATTGAAGATGTAATAATCGACTGTGCAGGGAGACACATTTGCATCACAATGGTACTTGTTAACACACATTACGGTAGGGTTATTCTGCACACATTTCGTTGACCCCCTTTTTAATCGAACAGAAGGATCTGACAGTGAAAAAATGTAGAGAAAAACACAGCGACTGTAGGGATTATTTACTGTGAAGCGGAGGGTTCATTGAGGCTGGATGATGCAGTGAAGTAGAAAATGGAAAGCGGCTTACGCAGTGATAACAGCTTGAATTTTGGTTCACAGTTCAAGAAGAATAATGTTAAACTGCATAAAAGCGGGAGGGATTTGAATGGACCCAGTACACTTTTGTCATCCAGATCCATTTAAGAATGAATACTCTCCACAGTGGGCATAACTGCCAGAGAGCTGACAGAGGAGACAGATATTCATTCTGTGCCAAATGCCTGTTGTGGTGGTAAGTATGCTATTAGGGACAAAAAAACAAAAACAAAAAAATTGTGTATGAAGACATTGAAAATGTTTCCTGAGATTACAATTTTAACAAATGCTATTTATATATTTTTTAAATCTAAAAAGTATTTTTAATTAACCATGGACAGCCAATATCTTGGTTTATTCTGAAAGGCTGCAGTGATCCCCTAGTGTTTGTTCTTGTCACAATAAGGACGCTTTGAGCTTTCTGAAAACTTATTTTTCTTCTGTGTCATTCAATTTGAAAGCACTTAGACCAGTCCACATTGTTCTTGGGTGATGAAAACATACCTCCTGGCTGAGTAGCAGTACCTCAAGTTGCCCAGGGCCACTGGATAATTAGATTCCTCTCAGCTTGCACATAAAAAACAAACCTGTAAAACGTATGGCTGCTAGGTCTTTTCTTCACAAATATCCATTACAGTTGAAACGACCTTTAGTCAAAGTGAATTTTCAAGGTATTTTCTGATAAAGTAAAGTGAACAGAAGGCTAAATTACTTAAGAATCCTGAAAACAGCCTCAGTGAATTCTATTTTGGTATAAACCCTGCAGTTATAACATTTTTTTTTTTCACCAGGGGTTTAATCTTGATATTGTCTTTCTGCTTGTCAGGCCCAGTTTCATTCTATGACAATTAAAGGGAAACACTTACCCCTTTAACTCCTTTCAGGTCTCCCTTTAGCAGACTATCAAGCGGGAAAGTGATGATATTGTTCATGTTTTGAAACTGAAAGAAAACAGGTAGTGTTACTATCAAGTTACTTCCACTTCTGTAATGGCAACACCAACATTTGTATTACTGAAGATACAGGGTCTATTATTAATCTTAACAGCACTCTTAAACTGCTCCGTTACAGTGTCTTCCCATTGTATTTTATGATATTAAAAGGGACAAAAAAAACATCATTATTTATTGGCACAATTAAAAACTGAAACTGTAATAGTACAGTATCTAGGACAGTGAATTTGTCATTGTAGACCCTTACCAAGTTTTTGAAAAGTGCAGTCAACTCTTTCGTAAACACAGAGAACTTGAGGAATGCTGATCCTAAATCTGGGTCATCTCTGAACACACAGTTATCTCCAAACTTCTCCAGCGCCTGGGTGTACTGCTCTTCATTCTCCACATGTGCTGCAAAACAACCGAGGAGAAAAACTTAGTACTGAGGCAATTCAAAGGAATAAGGGGGGAGAGCTGCAGAAACAGCAATATGCTACATTGACTCAATATACAAAATATACACATTAAAGATCAGCAGATGTATTAGAGATAGCAGATGCTGGCGTTACTCTCTGTGGCATATTACAGTATGCAAAAATAATGATAATGCATTCAGTGCATTGTGGGAGAAAAGTGGCGCACTGACATTGTCAGAACCTCCGTGTTGCACGACGGGGCTCAGTTCTTATGCTTTTCAATGCAATTTCCATTTGCTTCAACTTCAGCATCAGATCAGAACATCACCTCTAAGTTTCTTGGAATTTTTTATTCTTAAACTGCAGCGACACTGCTCCTATAATGCAGGCAGGCAGGCGAGGCTATTCGCTGTTCCAAAGGAAGCTGGGACTATGCTCCTATAATACAGGCAGGCAGGCAGGCAAGGCCATTCGCTGTTCCAAAGGAAGCTGGGACAATGTGCTGCTCTGCTCTGGGATGAACTCCTCCTCCTCCCTGCTGTAAGTGACACCCTGTTTATACAGAGTTTCAAAATAATGCCATTTTTATTTTCTTCAAACAAACTGGGAGACTACCAACAGACAACTATAAAGAGACAGAAAATAAAACCAAGGACTACAATATATATATATATATATATATATATATATATATATATATATATATATATATATATTGAAAATATAACAACAACAACAACAATAATAATATAATGATAATAATAATAATATACTGTACTATGCTGCCTTCCCAAAATGCCTCAAAGCCCTTTGCAAAGGGAGACCAATGCAACAGGAAACACAGAAGTCAATTGGCTTTGTCACCCCTCTCCTTTACGATGACTAAATAACTCCAATAGATTCAAGGAGATCATAAAAGAAAACTGTGCAATGTATCTGGGGATTTGTCCAAATGGAATGCCCTGGAGCATAAACTTTAAGGATATTTAATTAAATACAGAAAGCGTGAACATCCAGCAATTACAGTGCGCTCTGGTAATTATACTGCGGTCAGACACAATGTACTGCTGTCGAGTGCCATCGCTGATATGCAAAATAGTGTAAAAGAGAATATTAAAAAAAGAGAGGCGCTCCCTGCAGAAACACTTTGGAGGGACACATGGATCAAGACGAGCTGCCACGTTATAGAGCTCAGTTCATTGTTACTAAATCAATCACCCTGTACTTCCTAATCGATATGGCTTTTTTATTTACCTCCAGGGATTTGACTGAACTTGTAATGTGAACCTAACTCTGTCTACAACACGATAAATCAATTCCATTCCTCTATTAATCCCTTTGATGAATGAAAATGGCAATGCCGTGAATAAAACTGTGGTGACAGTTGTGGGTTTATCGTAATTCTGATATAAAATGAAATACCCAAATAAAAACTGCTACACAGGGCAGAAATATAGGACCAAACTGCAAAGCTTAAGTAAAGCAAAGATTAAACCAATTTAAATTGTTGGAGGTAATGATTTTGGTTTCATTTTTTTTTTTTTAAATGCCATGATTTATTTGCTGTCCTTGCAAAGGTAATACGAAAGTCTCCTGTCAGGACACTGCACTCTGATTGGCTATCATATTATCGTTAATAAAACAATGAATAATCCTCTCGCTACACCAAAAGCCTAACCTTAAGGTCAGTATCCTATACTGCAGTCATTACACATCTACATGTTTGGCAGTGAATAAGCGCTTCTGATACTTTAAAAAAAAAAAAAAGAAGTGACCGGAGGTGCTTACTTCCTGTTGTCCTGACAGGAACATTTCCTGGTACCGTTGGAAGTCATTTGCACTAAAACACTGTCTCTTAAAAACGTAACTTTTACAATAAATCAAATGCACTTTAGAAGATTACTTACAGTATTTTGTCACAAGTGTGGTATGTCCTCTTTAAATGAATCAAAAATATGTATCATTAAAAGAGGATTTATGGGGGTCTCCCTAGTGGTGCATCCAGTAAAGGCACTCCATGTGGAGTGCAGGATGCGCTCTATAGCCTGGACGTCGCGAGTTCGAGTCCAGGCTATTCCACAGCCGACCGTGGACGGAGCTCCCAGGGCGGCCCACACTGGCCGAGCCGCCCTGGGGAGGGAGGGCTGGGTCGGCCAGGGTGTCCTCGGCTCACCATGCACCAGCGACCCCTATAGACTGGCCGGCGCCTGCGGCTTGCCTGTAAGCTGCCCAAGAGCTGTGTTGTCCTCCACGCTGTAGCTCTTGGGTGGCTGCATGGTGAGTCTGCAGTGTGAAAAAGCGGTCGGCTGACGGCACACGCTCGAGGACAGTGTGTGTTCGTCTTCGCCTCCCGAAGTCAGCGCAGGGGTGGTAGCGTGAGCTGAGCTTAAAAAATAATAAATTGGCCATTCTAAATTGGAAGAAAATAATAAAAAAAGAGGATTTATATTAAGTTACAACATACCCACAGCAAAGATTAAGCCATTTAATAAAATTGCTTTAAAAAAAAAAAATGCTTTGCTTAACATATTTGCCACATGTATCAACTCATTATTGTTCAAAGGAGTGACAGTAAAATGAATATCCAGTGATACTGTGTCTAGCTTATGTACGCTATAGATGTTACATTCAACATAAAGTGGTTTGACATTATAACTATATTGTATGTATGTATGTATGTATGTATGTATGTATGTATGTATGTATGTATGTATGTATGTATGTAGATAATATGAAAGGCGAGGAACAACCATGGGCTAACAGGGATGCGTGTGATAAGGCTATATTGAAACTAGTGGGAAAACAACCACCTAACTGGGCGATCAAGCCAGCCACTAAACCAGATAAAGGGCAGATCCCTCACTTGTTACTGTATATACTCTCCACTCTGGAATCAGAGCATTCTCGTGAACATCCAGCTTTCCTAGCACTCGCTTTGCAACAATATGATACGGTTCTCTCCAAAGCTCCAAAAATGTTTCTGAGACAACACCAGAGTCCACATGATTATCAACATATCATAGACACAGTCTCCTGTTGGCAATATGCTGACAGACAGACATCAACCACTAAGGGAAAACCTGTCGTTGCAGTAGTACGGAATGAAAGCCATAACCAGCTAGCATATCAGAATAGAATGGCATGACAACTGTGGAAAAATCAGACACTTAAAAACAGCACGCTGGGCTAAAGGAGGTGGGGCCGAAAGGAAAGGCCCTATACGGAACAGATTCGAAAGGGATTGCCATAACTGTGGTACACCCGGGCATATTAAAAAGAATTGCTGGACAATAGGAGGTGGGGCCAAAGGGAAAGGACCTATACAGAACAGATTTGAAAGTTATTGCCACAACTGTGGTAAATCCTTTCACATTCAAAAGCACTGTTGGGCAATAGGACGTGGGGCCGAAGGGAAAGGCCCCATAAAGAACACTTTCAAACAACAACAGATGGAGAATAAGGAAGGGCCTTATGATAAAGTAACACTGTTATTAGATTGCATGAATAAAGTAACACTGTTATTAGATGGCATCAAGGCTTTGATAGCACAAGTGAGTCAAGAAAAACAGATTCAAACAGGAACAGACACAGAAAAAGGCTAAATTGTTTACGACATATCCGAGTTGCTTAAAAACTAGTTAAAGACTGGTTTAAAGGGGCAAAGGTAGTGTGTTTGTTTGTTTGACAAATCCATGGTCTGTATACTGCTAGCCTGCAATAAAACTCAGAAGGTTAGCAGCAGACAGTGATAGAATTGAGAAACTAGTTATAGACTGGTTTAAAAAGGGCGCAGGAAGTGTGCTCATTTGTTTATTTGTGTGCTTGTTTGTAGCAGCAGACAATGATAGAATTGACAAAACAAATTGGGATTTCAAAAATAAACTCCCAGAAATTACGTATTGGCAAATTACAAGATACTGTGGGAAGGTACGGATTGTAACAATTGTTTAAATTTGTTTTATACTCAATTGAAGTATTTAACAAAACAAAAAAAATTGCATAACTTGAATCCACACTCAGGAGTGCACAGGGCAGAGGAGCTGGCCATCTGAAGAAACTGACCTAAATGGGACTGACCTACACTAAGCTTATCGGAATGACCAGAGCAGCCTGAAAAGGTTTCACACATACCTGACAGTCAGATGGGTTAAATGCTAAAAAAATGCTTGTGGTACCACTCAGATAAATGTTAAGTTATATCAAGCTGTCACCAGCCCAACGTCAGGCAACAAAGCAACAGATGCCAACAAAGAAGTAAATACCACACTTCTATCTTCACAGGGCAACTCGCAAGGAGCCTCTGGTGCTCTACAACTGATAAAGTACTCCAACTGCAAGAGGGGAACCCCTAGAAATGTGACGGAATACAGCCACAAAACACCCTTGGAGATGTCAACTTACCAGCTCTGGAGCCGAAAGAGCTGTTCAACTAGACGGACCGGACCGGACGAAGGACTGGTGTTAACCGACACAAAACAAAACATACAAAATGTTATACGTACACCAGGGACTTTGAATTTTCTAAATGGTTTAATATTCTGTGGACTTAATGGAAACATGAGATAACATTGAGTAATGTAAAAATGGAACCAGAAAAATGTAATCAACTGTATTTGAAATCAGGAGGGAATTCGCATAGATGATGGAGGCAGCAGGGGACTGTTCCACAGATTTGTACAGGAGTTAAATATGACAGGACTAACCTGTCTGCTGTTCTAGAATGTAGAGATAGTTCTGCTGCCTGCCATGCCTTGCCACTCCCTCTGGAAGAAGTAATGCCTATAGAATTGCCACCAGGGCAAGGTCATTTTGCTTATGTGGAGTTTGTTACTAATGTCTGTTTATGCACCACAGGATGTAATTTACAACCCACACACATTCACGCGCACATTTATTGAAAATGACCTAGTAAAAACACAGTTCCTCACTCGATTAGTTAAAATTCAGAATCACACATGGATAACGTTAGATCACATGCGATTTTTGTTGTGAACATGGATCCATTCTCATGTGAGGTCTGAGGGCTTGAATTTCATTTTCGTGTGCTGGGGGGATTTCCCCCCTATGCTGCAGCCAATACATACTGCACATGATATTAAAGATCCTGATTCAACAAACTGCAGGTGGAAAGTATCAAACCACAACACGAGAAGGTGGGGGAAGGAACCAACCCCCCCGCCCCCCGAGCCAAGAACAAAAGAGAGCCAGAGAGGCACACTGTCAATAAAAGGGTCGGCAGAACTCTGATTGCAAAAAGCATGTAGTGAAGAGCAACCCGATGGAGCGTTAACCCACTTTCAAGGAAAGGAGCTCAGATTGCATATCAAGTGAGAATCCTGATCCTGATTTTCAAGGGTGACCAATGGTGAGAGGCTGCAACAGGGGAACAAAAACTTCCAGTGATACTGTGTCTAGCTTATGTACGCTATGGATGTAACATTCAAAGTGGTTTGGCATTATAACTAGATTATGTGTGTGTGGGATATGTATATATAGTGCCTTGCAAAAGTATTCAGACCCCTGACCAATTCTCTCATATTACTGAATTACAAATGGTACATTGAAATTTCGTTTGGTTTGATATTTTATTTTAAAACACTGAAACTCAAAATCAATTTTTGTAAGGTGACATTGGTTTTATGTTGGGAAATATTTTTAAGAAAAATAAAAAACTGAAATATCTTGCTTGCATAAGTATTCAACTCCAGCCCTGAGGAAGCTCCCAGTTTACACCGATGAAAGAAATTGCCCTAACGAGGACACAATTATCTTACCATTGGCCTCCACCTGTGAACCATTAAAGTTGCTGTCACATTTTCTGGATAAAAACCTCAATTTTGAAGGATCATTGGTCAGGCTGTGAATCTGAAGGAAAATGAAATGAAGACAAAAGAGCATTCTACAGAAGTTAGAGATAAAGTAATACAAATGCATAGATTAGAGAAAGGGTACAAAATAATATCCAAGTGTTTAGATATCCCAGTGAGCACAGTTGGATCAATAATCAGGAAGTGGAAGCTGCATCACACCACCCAGGCACTGCCAAGAAAAGGCCGTCCCTCAAAATTCAGCGCTCAAGCAAGAAGGAGACTTGTGAGAGAAGCCACAGAGAGGCCAACAATCATTTTGAAGGAGCTAGAGAGTTCAGTGGCTGGGAGTGGAGTAATGGTGCACCAGTCAACGATATCAAGAGCTCTGCATAACACTGGCCTGTATGGGAGGGTGGCAAGAAAGAAGCCGTTACTCAAAAAGTACCAACTGAAAGCACGTCTGGAGTTTGCCAGAAAGCATGAGCGTGACCCAGCTGCGATGTGGGAAAAGGTTTTGTGGTCAGATGAGACAAAGATAGAGCTTTTTGGCCAAAACTCAAAGCGCTATGTGTGGCTGTGACAGGATGACTGGGCGATGACGTCACGGCAGAAGCAGGAACAAAACGACAGAGAGGAGTTTGGTGAAGCTGAGCGAATGCTTTCGCTCAGCGTTTAATAAACAAACAGACAGAAAATAAACGGTTGTAACAAAACACACAAAAAACAGGACACGGCACTTACGCCAAAATAAATAGATAAACAAAAACGGACTGACAAACAAACATGTTGAGTGAAATAGTTGTTATTCTTCTTCTTCTTCTTCTTCTTATATTTTATTTTACCTCCTTCTCCACACCCGTTCTCCACTCACCGAACACACCACCCCGAGTGAGTGAAAACATGCTGTTTTTATGCAGTTGTACCGAGACTCGATTGCTAGTCAATCATTCAATTGGAATCTCGGTACAACTGCACGTGAATTAATTAAGTGCACTCCCGTGACCACACATTACATTTTAACCAGCACGTGAAGTGATTTGTGCCCTCCTCGTGCCTAAATACAAATCTACATTTTTAAATCACACGTGAAACACAGACCCGTTTATATCCCGTGTACCGATGACTATACACCAACATTTACACACAACACGTAACATACAATATACACGGGGGGGGCACTTTGCCACAGTGGCGCAAACATAACACTGCCCATGCCTCAAGACACACCATCCCTAAACTGAAGTATGGTGGTGGCAGCATCATGCTGTGGGGATGCTTCTCATCAGCAGGGACTGGGCATCTTGTTAAAATTGAAGGAAGAATGGATGGAGCAAAATACAGGGAAATACTGCAAGAGAACCTTTCAGCAGGACAATGATCCCAAGCACAAGGCCAAAGCAACATTGGAGTGGCTCAAGAACAAAAAGGTGAATGTCCTACAGTGGCCCAGTCAAAGTCCTGATCTCAATCCCATTGAGAATCTGTGGCACTATTTGAAAATTGCAGTCCACAAGCGTCGTCCAACCAACCTGAACAACCTGGAGCAAATCTGCCAAGAAGAATGGGCCAAAATCACTCCGACACTGTGTGCAAAGCTGGTACATACTTACCCCAAAAGACTTAAAGCTGTTATTGCAGCGAAAGGTGGCTCTACCAAATTTTAATGTGTGGGGGTTGAATACTTATGCAAGCAAGATATTCCAGTTTTTTATTTATTTTTCTTAAAAATATTTCCCAACATAAAACCAGTGTCACCTTACAATAATTGACTTTGAGTTTCAGTGTTTTAAAATATCAAAACAGAACGAAATTTCAATGTACCATTTGTAATTCAGTAATATGAGAGAATTGGTCAGGGGTCTGAATATTTTTGCAAGGCACTGTGTGTATATATATATATATATATATATATATATATATATATATATATATATATATATATATATATATACACACACACACACACACACACACACACACACAGACACACACACACAGTATAATTAAAGACAATTTACATTAAGTTAATAAGAACAGCTGCTCCCGTCTCTTTTGATTGAGTGTCTTCCGGACAGAATGTCCATGCAGAGTTTAATCAAATTCGGGCTGTTCTGAAAAGCCAGCCTTAATCCAACCAATAAGTGCCCAGAGCTCAAGAATAAGCACTGTCTGTGCCCGTGAGCTGCTGTAGATCATACACCCACAGCAGGGCGCGAAATAACCAACGGAACTGACGGCAATTGCCGTGCTGCCCAACCCGTTGTGCCGCAATGCCCCTCCAAACTTAAAAAAACTTGCGGCAAAAGTTGCCTCTGTGCCTGCTGTCACCAGCACATCTGATCTACAACCCAGTCACAAACTTACGAAACGTCAGCTGGCCCGTTCTGTCACAATTCAGTTGTCTCTTCTAATCTCGTCATGCAAGAAACTGACTCATCATTATGATGTATTATTGCTGCCATTCTTTTTACTATACACCTCCCAGTACTAAGCCAT
Organism: Acipenser oxyrinchus oxyrinchus; assembly: GCA_030684275.1. Classification (NCBI taxonomy): domain Eukaryota; kingdom Metazoa; phylum Chordata; class Actinopteri; order Acipenseriformes; family Acipenseridae; genus Acipenser; species Acipenser oxyrinchus. Next base: position 8,219,408 of record CM060252.1, on the reverse strand, counting down.
GAGAACGACGTATCATTGGTTAATAAAAGGGCTAAGAGAGGGAGGGGTGCTATTAGTTGTAAGACCAAGCTGAATTTCACCGCGCTGAAGTTCCAGGGATTGCAGTCACAGAATTGTTGTCTGGCAGGGTCACTGTAGTTGTGTGGTTTTTCCCCGCCGACTGTGAGCAATGCCAAACCAGCAGTGAATTAAAAGAAAGAAGGAAGAAGAGCTGGCTAAAGCAAAAGCTAAGTGCTCCAGAATGGATGTGATGTTCAGGTAGGAAATGGGTGCACAACAACCCGTCCCCCAATACTAACATCAAAAAATAATAATAACAACAGCTATTTCACCGACAAATCTCACCCCCTCCCAGCCCGCTCTCAAATGTTTAAGTAGTGAGAATTTGGTCCAGTAGCTGTTTATTTAAACTGTACATTAAAAATAATAATAATACTGTTTTATACTAAATGAAGTAAAGCGATCTGTATATGGATTTGTGACTGCTGGGTTAGTCTTCCGAAACACCAACGCTAAATATGAACACAATAAGTAAATAATAATTTATTGTGTTCAAATTCTTACACAAGGAGCTAGTATCTATGACATGCATTATGAAACGAGTTGGAGAGAACACTAGTAATCGAAACACAGTAGTTCTGTTTAACCAGTAACGTGTGCTTTCATGAAAGAGGTTAGAACATGTATGCTCAAAAGCAGCATAACACACTTTTTCTTGAATCGAGTGTCCAAATTGAACTATTCAGCAGAATGAATATTATGGCCCCCAATAAATTCAAATGCAGCTGGCTTTATTATTATTATTATTATTATTATTATTATTATTATTATTATTATTATTATTATTATTAATAATAATAATTTCTTAGCAGATGCCCTTATCCAGTGTGACTTACAGTATTAAACAAAAATACATTTCAAGAATCACAGTACAAAGAGCAACATAAAATACAATGACTTTGGTTCAAGCAAGTACAAGTACATGACAAAATACGATTCAATAACGGAGAAGATAACAGTGTCAGTGATAGTTACATCAGAATATAATTAAATACAAAATACTACAGATTAAATGACACTTGACAGATTACAGTACTCTAAAGTACAGGATTAAAATAGGGAGCAGATAAGAGCAAGTAAAGCGCATTTAAGGAAGAGTGATAAAGTGTCCAGAGGGAAAAGAGGAGTTCTACAATTAATAACAGTCTACTATTAATAATAATAATAATAATAATAATAATAATAATAATAATAATAATAATAATAATAATAATAATTGCTTCGCAGACATCCTTATCCAGCCTTTATCATTTTATTTTTTTGCCAAAAAATGAATCACTTCCATATAGCCTTTTCTTACTTTTTTATTTTCAGGTCATGCAGCAATCCTCGCTTAGATAATGAACACTATAGGCTTGTTGTATTTCTTCTTAATTGTTTTATGAATGAGTATTAAATCGCCTTGGTGCCCTTGGGTTGGACTTTTGTTTTGCCTCTTTGCCCCCTAGAACTGCCTTAGTGCCCCTGGAGTTTCATGCCCACCAAAGGCAACATTGCCTTGCCCTTCATGAACTTAAATTCATGCCCTGTCACAGTACTATGCCAAGATTCACCACAGTTGGGTGAACAGTTCTCAAAACATGTAAGAGTGACATAAGGATTGGGAGTAGTTAGGATTGCTGGGAGTATCATCCACAACTGTTAAACACGCAATAGTCCTGAATTAAGAAATACTAACAGAAACTCAAATTCAATGACAAAATGTTTTGACTAGAAATCATTTTCAATGTCTTCCGAGAGAAGACTTCTAGTCGAAACATTGTCATTCAATATTAGTTTGTTTTAGTATTTTCTAATTGCTGGGAATACCCAGCACCTTCTTTTATTTAACAAAAACACTTATTAAAAGTGTTGGTATAAACTACAAATACAGGGTGATTAGAAAGTAAGTTTACCACATCAATGCAACATATCACTGATGTGGTAAACTTACTTTCTAATCAGCCTTTACATCAACAGAGCCCAGCATAGACCACCGTCATGAAAAATACATCTAGCAGTGATCTTTTCAATGAACACTCTTATAATGGAAAGCATATGAGCTGCCTCAGGGTACACAGCACAGGCTGCAATGGGAAGGATGTGGGGGAGCCTCCTAACAGAAAACTCATGGGTTATAAATATGGCCTTGTGTTTTACACAACTTGTCTTTTAACCTGTAATTTAGTCCTACAGCCACAAGATGTCGATATAGCCACCACAGTAAACCACGTAATGAGCAATCATTAGTGGTACCAAAAAAAATAAAATAAATAAATCTATACATTGATTATTAATCATCTGTCCTTAAATTTCCAGAGCTTTGATTACATATTGGTGAATCAATGCATCAAATTAGAACCCAGTTTGAAGTCTCCTGTTGCCGGTTTGCATTAAAAACTTTGAGTGTGCTTCTTTTAGTGCTATTACGGTAGATAAACGTCAGCACGTTGCTAAGATACACACTTTAGGCCTCTACATTCGCGTTGGACATATTCTGTGTAAAATTAGTTGAGTCTGTGCATTTTTTTGCACTAAAAAAAGTGACAAAACACAGCATATACTTTTACGCTATGCGTAATCATTTCAAAAGAATGCCAATATTAAATCTACTGATTATTTTATTTCAAAGTATGTTGTGTTTGGATTATATGGCAATATTATATAAAAAGAAGAAGCTGAATTTAGTACGGTAGTTAAATTAGTCAGGATTTGTGGGATTAAAATGTTAACAGTAATGAACACCCATAGTTCAGATAGAAATGACTTCTGTTAAAATATAGTATTTTTTTTATTATTATTACAATGTTAAAACGGGACATCTGAAGCAGGTGTGCATGCATATTAATTTTCAGTTGTTAAAAAGTGCTTTGTATTTCTTTTTTTATAAAATCTTGCAGCGGTGTGCACCTTGAGGGAGGATAGCGCAAGACCCTTGTGGAACTGGTGGCCCAGGCAAGATAAAATTGTTGGTAGATTTATATCTGTGTGGTGCAAAGATTGAGTTGCACCAAAGAACAAATTCCTTTTATTTCCCTGTATAGGCTTTTTTTCCTTTTGTGTCGGTGTGTCCGACATGTCAACACACATTAGACAAAACTCTCTACCACAAGATGGTGAAAGAGTAGAACCACACAGTGAACACACAGAAGGCACATGTACAACAAACGCTGATAGCCAGAGGGAGAAAAACTAGCCAATGCTAGAAAGAAGAAAAATGAAAGAAAAATATACTACATAATTCCACTTACTATAATAAATTATTATTATTATTATTATTATTATTATTATTATTATTATTATTATTATTAGAAAACAAAACAAAACAAAAAAAACCTAAGTACGTAAACACCAATACTATACTGAGTCCTTACCCAAGCATACGCAGGAGAAATTTTGTCCGAACCACTCACTGCCACTTATATTCTGATTTCACAGTTGTATTATTCATGTTCTTTATGGCTAATTATTGTTTCATTCTCATACTTTACACTAATATAAATGAAGGCAAGAATTTATATATACTAATAATGGGCTTCGGACAACTCAAGCAGTTGTGCTGCAGTTGTTAGGCTATTTTATGATTTCACAGTTTTATTATTAATTTTCCTTTAGGCTAATTATTGTTGCATTGTCTCATACTTAATGTACAGTAATAGAATTAATGCAAGTGTTTATGTCTAATTATAATGGGCTCTGGACCACTCCAGCAGTTATACTGCACAGTGGTCCCCACCGTTATATGTGGTTGTGGGGGTCCATAACTGGAGACTGCGTTCTGTTTCGCTTTATAAGGAACATTGGCATTTTTGTTCCCTAAATTATTAAATGGCCAAATTAATATTGTAGTGTACTGTGGAAAATGAAGGAAGGAGACGCACACAATTTGCAGGCACTCAAATCCACAGTTTATTGGGACGATTATTCCTGGCCCCTATCAGCCTGGGACACACCAAAAACAACAAACAGTCTTGCAAAGCACACAACAGATTGTCTGACTCAGCTGTCGGCTCTGTGCGCATTCATGTGGGCTTTCATGTTCCCGCTTGCCCGCACGTCAATCAGTCTTGGCTGAGGCAATCGTGCAACAGTATAAACTCCGGTCGTTAGCATTAGAAACTGCTGTTCCAGCAGTTTGAAGTTTACACCACTCATTTAATTGTATATTTTTTTATAATAAATGTTGTAAACTGTAAATAAATAACACAGAATCCAAGGACGTTTATACACACTTGAATTGTTTCATACTTGTTTTGGAACATTAAAGGTTTGTTTTTAATTTTAGAAAAAAATACAGTACAAGCATGGGAGCTTTATAAGTACTACATGTCCCAGTTTCAGCTTAAATGGGTTTAAATACGGTAATGTAAAACAACAATAAAACCCAACGTTTGCAAGTCAAATTGCATTATGGGGGAAATGGGAGTCACAACCTTACCGTGTTATAACCAATTATGCACTAGAACGGGTGGCATTGTAACGGAGTAGCACTGTATTATGATAGCCTTAAATAATAATAATAATAATAATAATAATAATAATAATAATAATAATAATAATAATAATAATAATAATAATGTACCGAATTTCCTGTAGAGTTTCACGGGACGTCCGCACCACTGGGGCCACATGTCACACAGGGTTATAATCCATTACACATCAGATAGGCTATTTTTTTTTTTAAATTGTATTAGTCATATTAACCACGTTCAATGTTTGGGTTTGATTTTTTTAAAAGTTATTTTATATGTTTAAAAGTATGTTTTGTTTTCTTTCACTTTTTTTTATTTGACGTGCGTTTAAATGTTGTTTGTTTGTTTTTGCCTGCAGCGTGAGAGAAATGATGTGCAAAAAAAAAAAAAAAAAAAAAGACAATCATTAGTGAGAAGAAAGAATCCTCGTGTAAACTAATTATTTCCTGTTATTAGACACCTGCCTGTTATCAGAGGTGCTACAGAGCAGCCATCCTGCCAGTTAAAAGAAAGATAAAAGGAATTAATCACGTGCGGCGGTGCGCCTGATTGAATAGACCTGGAAATTCCCTGGATTTACAGTCAGCTTTACTTATTATTCATTTTCCTGTTGGCTCACTATTGCTTAATTTTCTCATACTTACTTAACAGAAGAAAGTTTACAAACGAGAGGAGGCCATTCGGCCCATCTTGCTCGTTTGGTTGTTAGTAGCTTATTGATCCCAGAATCTCATCAAGCAGCTTCTTGAAGGATCCCAGCATGTCAGCTTCAACAACCTTACTGGGGAGTTGGTTCCAGACTCCCACAATTCTCTGTAAAAAAAAAAGCCTCCTATTTTCTGTTCTGAATGCCCCCTTATCTAATCTCCATTTCTAACCGCTGGTCCTTGTTTCTTTTTTCAGGTCGAAAAAGTCCCTTAGGTCGACATTGTCAATACCTTTTAGAATTTTGAATGCTTGAATCAGATCGCAGCATGGTCTTCTTTGTTCAAGACTGAACAGATTCAATTATTTTAGCCTGTCTGCATATGACATGCCTTTTAAACCAGGAATAATTCTGGTTGTTCTTCTTTGCACTCTTTCTAGAGCAGCAATATCCTTTTTGTAGCGAGGTGACCAGAATGGAACACAATATTCTAGATGAGGTCTTACTAATGCATTGTAAAGTTTTAATATTACTTCCCTTCATTTAAATTCAACACTTTTCACTATATAGCTTTACACTAATAGAAGTACTGCAAGTGTTTATGTGGCCTTAAATTGTGTTGAGCTGTGTTGTCTTTATTGGGAGATGACAGGGATCTCACAGTATATTATAAGTGACATGGTACAATTCACATATAATGTCACATAATTGAACAATGCATAAGAAAGTTAAACATTTTACATTCTCTTACACTTTCCAGTAATTCTTAACATTGTGTTTTGTTGGTTTTGTTGTGTTTTTGTTGTACTTTCGTACAAATGTTCATAAGAGTGAGAGGTTTGTATATTGATTTAAAAACAAGTTATATGGAATACCAAGGCTTGGTCTGCTCTTTCAGATAGTCCAGACTTTTTACTTTCAAAGCAAAAAATACTAAAAGCATGAAGACATGCATCTATGCAATTATCAGCAATATATAATTATACAGGAACTATTCATACACAGCCACAATCACCCAAATAAAATATCTTTGACAACTATATCTCTATAAAACTCAGTACAGCATTATTCTTCTTCTTCTATATTAAACATTATTATTATTTTTAGATTTTGTGATGGAAATACAACCCTTTTATAAACAGCATGTTATGTTTTTAAAAAAAGGAAATACTTACCCAATAGAAAAATGAACATTTCTGACAGTACAACTAAAAAATCAGTCCTCCAAACACACTATTAAAATCGCCCTGAGTGGGGACCACTGCGCCCTGAGCCCATTATTCTTAGATATAAACACTTGTATTGGTGTAAAGTAAGTATGACAAAATGAAACAATATATTAGCCATAAAGAAAATGAATAATACAACTGTGAAATCATAATATAACAGTGGCAGCCAGTAGTCCGGACCACTTTGATGGAGTGGTCCCAGTGGTCTGGACCACTGTGATATCAAAGCGCCGAGTGGTCCCAGTGGTCCCATGGAGTGGTCCGGACCACTGTGACGTCACAGCACTGAGTGGTCCGGACCACAGGCCACAGAATGCTACAACCCCTTCTCTGTGTTGTGGGTTTAAAATCCTTTCTGCCTTCAGAAACTTGTGAGCTGGTTAAATGTGGTTTTATTCTGCATTGATCAGGGTTGTAGTAACTTGTCAATTTTTCATAAACTTCATGAAAAAGTTTTAACAACCTTTTGTTTATTCTGCCATCTGTGCTGTGCAACTCTTATGCCAGTGCTCAGTATACATTTATTAATTCTTCAACTTTATTATACGTTTGATGAATTCTAACTTAACGGCTTTCAAAATAAGTTATAGCCATCAGTGTGCAGCACACCGGGTGTATATTGCTGCATGCAATCTCTCAAAAAAAAATGCTTTTGGAGTTTGTTGGTGCATCTATTTGTTCTAAAACAGCAAGTCTCGAGGTAAGCTTTTTCTTTAAAACGCATCAATTTCTAGAATGGCAATAATTGTCCCTCGTAATTAGGGGGTGTTTTCTAATTAATGGGTTGATTACTTTATTATTCTTCGGATCAGTTTAGCTGGAGTGGCTACATGGTCATCTTGAGGTTTAGGACTCAATTGCAGGTTAGTCATGTCATTCTAATTGTCGCGTGAATTTCACAGGGCCCTAGTTTATGAGCACTTCACAGTGCAGCACCTCATTAACCAACTCCAGAGGAACAATTAACAAATGTCTCTACCAGGAGACTGAAATGACATGTGGTGCGCTGAAGAGGTTCACAGTAACAGGAAATTATATTATACTACACATTTTTATTTTATGTTCATCAGATCAATTTTTGTAAATTAATGTCAGGCTCAGATTTGCACTAATTTTGTACTACCATTTATCTAAACATGACAAGATAAGGGATAATTATTTTTATCTAAAATGTTCTTTGAATGAACTACTTCAATTAATTACATGAATCCTACTGTGTAAAGTACTATTAGAGATGTCAGTACCACCTTAAATGCTTTCACATCACCTTCATACTGCACCTGTCTCTATCTGTTCCATGCAATCAAAATCTACAGGAGATGAGTTTTAGTTTCAATCTTCACGTCTACTGAGGCAGCACTCTCTCAAGCAAAGAATTACATTCACGTTAACAGTGATTTTATGACAGAAGCGGTGCAGCTTAAAACCAATCCATGAATAAATAAACACATTGCTCAATGAACTCACACTGCATTACCAAAGAGGTGTTAAACTTTTCCATTCAGTTTTAATGTTATGACTCATTGAGGGAGAATTTGGATTTGAACATAATCAATAGTGACCCATCATATATATATCTGAACCAAACGGTTGAAGAAACTGAGTTCTCAACCCTGAGCTATGCGCAAAAATGTGAATACACACACCACAAAATATTAGTCACTACCACCTCTAGGCCAATAAACTACTCTAATGTACAATACAAGTATACATTTCGGTAACAAATATCAGTGAAAATTGTCATCAAATTCAGGGGAGCAGTTCTCACAATACAGCCTTCACTTGACTTGAGTCAACATCTATGGCAAGCCAAATGATCATTTAGAGATATCTCAAATTGCATTTTAAGATATCTTGAAATATTTACAGATATCTGTAAATCATTTGCAGATACATGTATATTTAAATGAATGAGATAACTGTAAATAAACCCTTTTGAAGATATCTTAATTTAATTTTGAGATATCTAAAAATGAAACAAAGATATCGCAAATTGATTTACAGATATCTTTAAATAATGTTTTGCTAGCATGGTACGTCAAACTGCCATTTAGAGATACTGTAAAGCCATAAATATTTGGTGAATCACACCCATAAAAACGATTTGTTCCAGAAACATTGGCGACCTGTTGCAATATATGAAGTATATATTGTTAGTGGAAAAATTATACAATAGAAGGCTCGCAAATATTTATGGATTCACAGTATCTTGAAATAACTGAAAAGGATTTAAAAAGATCTCCAAACATGTTCAGATATCTTAAAATGATTTAAAGATATCTGAAAATACATTTTAGATATCTCATTTAAAGCTCCATTTAAAAGATAGCTGGAATCCATAGACGTAGAGCTGTGTTATGAAAATTGATACATAAATAGACGCTGTGATGCATTCGTGTGTGTGCCATAGCCATAGAAATTGTAAAAAAAAGTTGTCATTAAGTGGCACACAGTTGCTAATATCCGAAATCCATTATTTATTTATTAGCAGACGCCCTTATCCAGGACGACTTACAATTGTTACAAGATAACACATTTTTTTTTACATACAATTACCCATTTATACAGTTGGGTTTTTACTGGAGGTTTTTTGAACCCACAACCCTCTGGTCAAGAGTCCAGAGCCCTAACCACTACTCCACACTGCTGCTCTTAACATTAAAGTCTATGGGATGGGATTGGTTCCTGTGAAAATGTTGTTAATAACCAAAAGTTGTCTACCAGGTTTGCTAATAACCGGCATCTACTATTTATAAATTAATTTGAGATCTCTCTAAATGATCATTTGCTTGCATTAAACATCTGCTTATAAAAGTCAAAATAAAATTTCATGACAACAGGATATGTGATGTCACCAGCGATGTATGTCGTTGCAATGCTTAAAATCTGTGAATCAAGTTTGTGAAACAGAAAAGCTGCAGACAAAGAAGCAAAATCTCTGCATAGCAGCAGCAGCCAAGGAAACAGGAAACATTCATGTTGTGACGCACAACAGAGGTGTGGCCATGTACCTGAGATAAACGTTATTGTTAAAAACAAGACAGACAGAAATAATGCATGGAAAAAGCCATGTGGTATTATCATGTTAGCGACCCCCCCCCACTGTCCTCTTGGTAAACTACTGTAACAGATAAATAAGAGGGGCATGGAGGTCACCAGCTTTCAGACTTTACAGTTGGAGTATTTTGTATCTAATGCAAATTCAGAAGAACCCTACCCAATGTATTCAAAAAAAGTCTAAACTCAAAACAGCTGCCAGTCAAAAGGAAATTCAACTACCAGAAGATTTTTACTTATTTGGAGTCATTATTGTGAATAAACATTATAGCCATCACAGTTGTGCCCTGCAATATAAAAAAAGGAGGGAGGCTATTTGGGGAAACAAGCAAGAAGTTGGTGAACTTTTTGGATCATGTTACTATAGCACTGCAGGATCATTTAGCAAAAGCTGCCTTCCGACACCAAAGCTATTACCCCTCCCACCCCAACAGGACAGCACACAACTTTAAACCAGCAGCTCACTTCATGCCCAGCTGTCACTGGACACTACAGCCAAAAGGCAGCTGCCCAGAGAACAAAAGTAACACTGTTCCTAAAAATAAGAAACTCTTTCATGGCAGTACTGCCATTTCTGAAGAAAACTAATTCTGATACAATCCAACATACTTCCTTCAAAATAACCTAGAGTTCAGTGGAAAGAGTAACCAACAAAATGACACATTGATACACTCATTTTCTACTGCTAGCTTTTTTTAGAACAGATATTTTTGTGCTTATTGAATCATGTCACATGAAATAATCTGTGACCCTTAAATGATACACAATTGTGTTACTCTTGCTTTGATGGTTTCTAACTTCGTTTTCTAACATTAAAAGTATTAGCATTAATTGGATTAACATAATAACGATAATGATTTTTTTTAGGTCATAGAATTAGGACATCATTTAGCATTTTAGTCTAAAGGGATGTCAATGTCGATACAAAACTGTGTTACATTTGTAACAGGTTCATCCATACACCCCCATATTCCGATACACTCAATAACTTGGATTAGAGGTTCTGCAGGTATGAGCAAAGTGTCTTCTCAGACCAACTGAAGTAAGCCTTTAGGAAGTGCCTGGCCCATGGAATTAGGTTTGGGTGTCCCTGCGCTATACTGTTTATAGATGTAAATAAACTTGTAAGAGTAAGATAGATACCAGAATACTCCCTTGACTTGTCTTTGGCACTCCACATTCTCTCTATGCTATTGTGCAACTCATCCTAAAAGCAGCAATACTTGGCAGGAGTATCAATACTAATCATTGTCATAGCTTTAGCACACACTGCAGAACACGCCTGTTGCAACAGGCATACAGATAGCTATTCCAAGAATGTGACAGGTAAGAAAGGGCCGCAACCCACCAAGTTGTTCAGCCATTCAATCCTCTCCCTCCTGACTGCTTCCTATCCTGTTTAATGCGTGCTGCAGACTGCTAACTGTTTGAAACCCAATCCATTACTGATGCCGTTATTTGAATGAGTCTATCCCATGTAATTCCTGTACGATCCTGTATCCACGCTGCAGGACCAAAGGGTGCAAGCACAGAAATGCTAGAAGATCCTGCCACTTACCCATGCCAGACGTGTAAATTGCTTTGACGGACTTCTTCATTTTGTATAGGACACCTCTGTCAACATCGAGTGCCTGGAAGAAAGTGAACGAGTACATCATTAAAGCAAGAGCTACGTGCCTCCAGTAATAGAGAACACCCACGCTTTGGGATTTTCTTTGCAATGCGTGAGATAAGCAGCCTTTTATAACTTAGAATATACAGATGGGTGTTCAATCATTCCAACAAGAAGTTTATTTGTCTGTCACAGTGACACTGTGTCTTGACCAGCTCACAGAAATGCTGGGGAAAAGTGTGTTGTAGAGCAATCTAACATGACAATAGTCAACAAAAGATGACCAAGACAGAATAGGGCAGGGGTCTCCAACCCTGGTCCTGGAGAGCTACTGGGTCTTCTGGTTTTCATTTAAACCAAGCTCTCAGTTAGTTAATTGCAGCAATTATTGGCTTAATTCATCCAGATTAACAGGTGTTCCAGATCTTTAGCTATTGATGACAAGACACCTATAAAACCTGAGGATTTGGGGCTCTCCAGGACCAGGGTTAGAGACCCCTGGAATAGGGTATGGCTAGTATTATAGCATCATTGTGTATCGATGAATCAAGATACTGCCTTTACAACAACAAAAAAGTGTGTATTGTGTACCTTGTTGTTAATCATCTTGATAGTTGCAGGGATGGAAATAAGATTCCCATTCCATAGCAGTTTGATCTATTCCTGGTTTTACTACGAGTTTAAAGAGACACACCTGAGCTGGTTGACCTGCTATGCAATAGCAGTCTTATTTCCATCCCTGTAGTGGTACGAAAACTGGTTCTTACTGTCCATTACCTTTTGTCTTTCAGGATATTTTTTCTTATTACACAATCCACAAAGTAGCACGCCAGTATTGTAATATGTATCGTATTATGACCTGCATACTGTGGTACATACTGTATCGTAACTTAGTGTATTGTTATATGGCTATTTGACAAATGCACGTTATATTATTAAATTGTGGCTGAGTGCAGGATCACCCGGGTCTCCCTGAAGCTTCTCAGTGACAGGGTTGAGACCAGAGCCCAGACTCCCTTGACAGGAGGCTTGACCTTAACATACCATGACAGGAGTTCCTAGACCCCGTCATAACTGAAGAGCTTATTACGGCATCAAAAAAAATACCTGAATGTTTCAAGTACATTGCCTTTCACTTAAATATTTTAACAAAAGCATTACAAGGGCTGTATTATTATTTTGTATTTGTATTGTACTACAGTATGAGAACACACAACAGAAAATATGCATGGCGAAACCTTTTGAAAATGTGTTGTATCTTCTGAGAGCTTTAAAAGATACAGCAAAGAAATGGTCAGATCTCAGGCTCCCCCACCTTGGATGCTTGTTAAGCTCATTGTACAAAACCAGCTCAGCTTGTCTGTGAGTGATGTTTTTATGGCTGCTCTATACCCTGGCGGTAGCTGAAAATGATCAGTATGAGCAAGCCTTATTTATTTGTTGTCTTTCAAAGAAAGAAACCTAGCGAGTGATCGAGAAATTGGAAACGCGTTCATTTTAAAAGACATTCAAATTGTTTCATTTCTTTAACATAAAAAGGCACCATTTTTTCATAACAGCAAAGCACTACTGTACATATTTTAGCATGTTTAAATAGCTAATGTGAGTGTGATTTCAAAAGGGAAGACCCGTTCTCTGAAGGCCTGTGTAACCATAGCAACAAACCAACACCTCCGTCACAGGCGTGCCAGATCTGCTCCTTTTCATTCTCCCTGAAAATGACTACTGCACCAATCAGCAAGGGCATACATACGGACATTTTTCCTACCTTGCACTCAAGATTATAATGAATTCAGCAATTTGTGCTGCTTCAGATGCAAATTATCTTATTACAAGTAGAGACGTGTATATAAAAAAAAAAAGGCTGGAAAACAAGTTTCATTACTGTGAGTTGCTCTTAGATTACATTATGTCTTACAGGACTGACACTTTGAATAAGGCACATTTTATATACAGTAGAAAAGCTGCCCTATTTATGAAGCTTTACCCAGGAGTCACTTAAAAGAATGTTTTTTAAGAGTATGTTTTGTTAATAAAATACATTTTGATATTGCACTGTATTTCCACAGTTTCATTAATACCAAACATCCACCAAAAAAATAAAAAATGATTATGACACCAAATTTCTAAATTCTTCCTCTTATAAGATATCCCAAAATAGCAACACACATGATTCACTAATGACCACACCCAAAGTTTGAGACAAATGTAATCCAAATCTGTCAGTTTAGACCACTTGGTATGTAATTTGGCAAGAAATAACCAACTCTAACGCTTGAAAAGTATAATTATGGAAACCTCTGTATCAGTACTCTGTTGAACTGTGTGTGCTAAACACATAAAACAAATAAAACAAACATTACTTATATATTACTTAAACAAACACTGTGGGTCGAATTATAACAACACAAAAACATGATATTCTAAACCCATTCAGCATGCACTGTACTGTAGATACTAGCTTGAAAACACACTATGGTCCGAAAAAGTTCATCGTGCTGCATGAGTATATGCTGTACTGGGCTGTCGCAGTATACAAAGGGAATTCTCCATCTCTGACCAACCCTTTCAAGTGTTAACACCAGTAAAACAACCAAAACAAAAACATCAAAAGAAAGCATTTTTTATCGGGTTTAAAAATACAAATCCTACAAACATCTAAGCCTGGATACTAGTCTGCTGCCTTTACGCATTCTTGAATCAATACAGCATGTTGTTCAGTAAAATGCAGGGAACTTTCATTTACAATTATTTTTCTTGTGATCCATACAATAAAAATAGTTCACCCATGGGAGGCACAGACAGATATACTGTATGTGCCAGCCTTGCTGCTTCTGTTCCCTGACATTAGCCAGTCCAGCTCCCATCGATCTTCTACTTCAGTTTCAAATTGTACACGATAAATGGTTTGTTCAAACAGACTTGGTAGTAATCTCCTGAATGCATTACTGCTAACAGCCTTCACTTGCAGCACACAGCTGCCTTAAGAACTATGGAATCTCTTTAAGAGTGGAAGTCCAAATTGATCTTATATTCTAGTGTTTTGTCCACGGACATTATTGCTATGCAGTGCTTGTACTAAGTGCAATCCTAGCCAAAAAGCACAGCAAGCACATTAGCCTTAACTAATAATATACCAACTCTAAACTGACTGCCTTCTTTACCTTTCCCAAATGTTAACCATGTCCATTAAAAAAGGTTAATTAAAAATACTGTACTGCAAGAATTGGCTTTAGACAACCTGAACAAAAACTAAAAAAGAAGCTTGATTAAATTGCAGTGCTTCTTACTGTGTGACTTCTATTTAAAACCCTTCAGTGATACCATTTGCTGCTGACATAAAAAGAAGCTTGATTAAATTGCAGTGCTTCTTACTGTGTGACTTCTATTTAAAACCCTTCAGTGATACCATTTGCTGCTGACATTACATACTAGATAACACATCACTGTGACAGTTAGGTGACAATAATGACAATGGCAACATTGAAAGCCTGCTTGTTTGAATTTTGGTTGTGCCGAGTGCCCGATCTTGACATTGCCTTTTGTGCTCCCGTTGGTTGGGGAGGAAAAGCATCTGGGATTGGTGACCTCATAGTGATTCTTTGACCCCCTACTGGTCATACGGCCAAGGAGAGAAGGCCGTCCCATTGAACTTCAGTCCTCCTCACTGGTGAGAGCTGAGGGGGTTCAATCATTATTACTAAGGTACTCATCTAGCGAGTGTCACATGGAGCTGTATGCCCCTCACCGCGACCCCAACGCACATCTTCAGAAAAGCAAACAATCCTCCAATACAAATTTGCTGCCACACAGTAGTTGGGGTGGCTTTATCTCAATGTGAGATACAAATCAGGAAGGAGGGACATTGCCCAACTGCACTGGGAAAAGTTATTTTTTGTAGGTATTTTACTTTTCACAGGGAAAGGGGTCAAGTCAACGTGAATTGAGTAACCATTTTCAGTGGTTTTTTTTGTAAGCTCTATATATAATATACAATACCCCCATTTTGAACGAGCAGGAGTTTGGTTAGCGATTTGCCTGATTGCGCAGCCTTTTTTTGGTCTGTTGCCCACACAAGGTTTTCTGGATGGCTGCCTGTAACATCAGCCCTGACCCCATCCCATTGTTCTCGCTATGGAACAATTTGATGACAGCATGTCTAGCAGCCCCCTCTGGATACACAAAGGAGCCGTGATCCAACATGTTTTGCGCACACAGAATACGCTTTGCAGGGGTTTACAGCAACCATTTTCCTAAAACTGAGCCATAGAGGAAAACAGAAAAATGTAAAATAAATGTCAGTACTTTATACCCTTGAGCAAGGTACTTTACCTAGATTGCTCCAGTAAAAACCCAACTGTATAAATGGGTAATTGTATGTAAAAATAATGTGATATCTTGTAACAATTGTAAGTCGCCCTGGATAAGGGCGTCTGCTAAGAAATAAATAATAATAATAATAATAATAATAATAACAATACCTTCAACAATGCAGACCTGTATGTAGGTCTAGGTAACTTCACTTAACTTGATAGACCGGAAAATCATGCATGGGTACTCCCATTAATAAAACGCATTACTTAAGGATATTCAGTTAGTTAAGGGCTTAAAGTTATTTGTGTAATGTGTGCCTGGAACAGGACATAATTCAGAGTGTGCATGCTTTACACTGCTATAGATGTAATGTACATATTCACAACACACGCCTTGGAAGGTACATTTTGAAATCTCTTGGCTTCTACCTATAGTGTTGCTGTAGTAGGTTTTTTGAATGATTAGGCCTTTTCATTCAAGGTATAAAAACCAACAAAAAGAAAACCGAATCAATCTCTATAAAATAGCAACAAAACGCAAGGCATGCAATTGCCCCTTTAGAGCTTAGAAACACCAGAGGATTGCCACTGCAAGGCAAATTATGCATTTCAATTGAAACTGGTGTCATTTTACACATATTGAAGTATTGCAGTGGCCAATTCATCATAATAATACAACTTTCAACACAAATGATCCCAAGGTACTTCCCCTATAAAAAAAAGAGAATAAAATAATGTAATTGTAGAAAAACATCAATTCAAAACGCTCTACAATAAAACCAAGAAAACAAAAAGCAACAAACCAACTCAATCATGTCACATCCCCACAAATCAATGCAATCAGTTGGAAGGTTCTGCCCCGTTGTTTCCTTGTTGTACAGTTCTGTTGCAGCACAACAAAAAAGCATGACAATTATTTAGCATGAAGCATTGTTCAAAATGAAAAGTATGCAATATGTTTAACAGCAAAATTACCGTGCACATTTATTATTAAATTAGATTTAACTGAAAATGTCCTTTTAAATTCTGTGCACAAACTTTTCTACCTCATCTACTGTTAAATATTTGGCATAGCTACAGACATGTGCAGCACATACAGTCCCTGAAGCTGAATTCATCTTTTTGAGATGTATGAATGCATTGTTTCAAACAGCAAAATCAGACAGCTAAATTTAGACCACCATCCCCACCCCCCCTTCCCAACATAGCTCAAAAGAAATTCAGTTGGATACTGACCAACATCTGTGTGGGAGTGCGAGGCACAAGGAGGTCAGGTTTATTCTATTGACTGAATCAGGAAAGCATCCAGCTAAGCAGTCAGGCTATCATCTAAGGGCTATTACAAGTTGAGCTGTAAAAGTTTAAATGTGTAAACAGGACAAGAAGAAACTCAACGTTATGCTCAATTTTTTATAGAGATATATATATATATATATATATATATATATATATATATATATATATATATATATATATATATTTTTTTACTTGATTGTGCTACCAGCCAGTCAACAAGGTACTCGTTTTTATAATAAGATTTATAATTGTTTGTGTATTTTTACTTTGGTCAGACTGCCCTTTTCTTTGTGTATTTTGTTTAAACCGTTTGCTTATTTTTGTGTAATAAAAATCTGAGCACTACAGCCTTCAGTTTAGCCCCATACTTTCTATTGTTTTGGTTTTATTTCCTGGTCTGACGTCACCACCCACATGCACCACTCTAGTCATCTGTAAAAATGATTTACAGTATGTGTATGTATATTATAGAGCACTGTACTGTAATACTGTACGTGATAATGAATGCAACATTTGACATTTCAAAATATAAAAAGTTAAACAGCAACAGCATACTTTCTTGAGCTTGTACATGGTGGTTTAAAACATTTTAAGCAGTTACTGCACTCTAGTGCAATGTAGATGTACAATAATAGTTTGAACTAACAAAACAAATAGAGATAGGACTATACAATTGTTTATTAATTACTGCCAAAATTAAAATGCAGAAAGGTTTGCCATGTTGTGTATTCTATGCCAAGGCAGATAGTTCTGCCTGTCTTCAGGCAACCAGGGACCGAGGCAGATAGGTAAGTTCCTGCTTCAAGTAATTTTAAACTAACTACATTTGGTAACATTGTAAGGTGGTGTTTGAATTAGCTGAGTTAGTGTGTGATTAGTACCAGGTGAGTGGTTAAATTGATTAGAAGTTGATTTGCTATTTGATTGGTTTCCACACAGTTTAGTTGGTTCTTTTGCCACGCAGTCGTAACATTTAATCAAGCAGCCTATTTCAGCGCCAGCAAGAAGCCAGCAAACTGAAGAGCCTCAACAAAAGAGCCGGAGTCTAGCTGTGGGAGTCTAGCAAGGGGAGGCCTGCGCGAGGCGCTGTTGGAATAGATCCGAACCTAACAGTGCTCTGGAAGAAGCCATCTACTAGTCAGGTCTGTACCCTCCACCCCACTGCTCCTACTGTGCCTTTTGTCTTGCCTGTCCTGCTATGACTGTCTCTCACATCCCTGTTCTGTCCTCTCGTCCCCGTCCTCTGCCCTCTCTCCGCTGCTGCTCCTCCAACCCCTCTAACCTCATCCCTCTGCCTCTCCCCCCCTCCTGCACACTCTCTGGTGCACTCTGGAACTGTCACTCTTCTGCTAACAAAGCTGATTTCATCTCTGCCTTTACCTCTCTCTCGATTTCCTTGCTCTCACTGAAACCTGGCTGTCCCCTGATAACACTGTAACTCCTGCTGCCTGGTCCTCTCTCTATGTCCTGTCCCATACCCCGCGTCTCACTGGACGGGGAGGTGGGACTGGTCTTCTCCTCTCTCCCTCCTTACTCTTTTCTGTCCCCTCCGATCTCTCCTCACTCTCTGTCAATACCTTTGAATTTCACGCAGTCCAACTAACCTCTCCCTGTCAATTCCTGCTCATTGTACTGTACCGCCCCCCTGGGCCTCTCGCTCACTTTCTGGATGAACTTGACTATCTACTCTCCTCCCTCCCCTCTCTGTCTACCCCAACTGTCCTGCTAGGTGACTTCAACATCCATCTCTCCAACCCCAGCCACTCTGCTGGATTCCTCCCTCTCCTTCACTCCTTCGACTTCTGTCTCTCTCCATCCCCTCCTACCCACAAAGCTGGCCGTCAACTGGACCTCATCTTCTCCAGGGCCTACTGCCCCTCCACCCTCTCTGTCACCCCCTGGACCTCTCCGATCACTATTTCATCTCTTTTCTCTGTCTCTCCCCTCTCCCTGCTCCTCCTACTCCCACTGTCACCTCTCCGTAACCTCCGCTCTCTCTCCCCCTCTGTCCTTGCCTCCACTGCTCTCTCTCACCTCCCTCCTATCGACTCCTTTTCACAACTCTCCGTAGACTCTGCTACCTCCACCCTCTTCTCCTCCCTCACCTCCTCTCTCGACTCCCTCTGTCCCTCACCTCCCGACCTGCTCGCCCCTCCCTCCCCATCCCTGGCTCTCTTCTGCACTCCGCTCGGCAAGAATCACACTGCGATCTGCTGAAAAGAAATGGAAGAGAACCAAACTCCCTGCTGCCCTAGACCTTTACCGCACTCTCCTCTCCTCCTTCTCCTCTACTCTCTCCTCTGCTAAATGTACTTATTTCCAATCTGTAATCCAAGCCTCCACTAACAACCCGTAAACTATTCTCTACCTTCTCCTCCCTCCTAAACCCTCCCCCCTCCTCCTCCCTCCTCTATCTCCCCTGATGACTTTGCCTCCTTCTTCTCTTCTAAAATCTCAGATATCCATAAACTCTTTAACACCTCTCCCTCCTCCGCACCTCCTCCTGCTCCAACCCCTACACCCACTGCATCCCCTACTAACTCACCCTCCTTCTCCACCTTCTCGCCCTCTCAGACTCTGACCTCTCCTCCCTGCTCCAGGGTCACAAACCCACCACGTGTGCCCTGGACCCCCTCCCCACTCACCTCTTTCAAGCTGCTGCTCCTGCTCTACTTCCCTTCATCTCCTCCCTTCTCAACACCTCTCTACTTTCTGGTCTCTTTCCCTCTGCCTTCAAAAAGCCTCTATCACTCCCATCCTCAAAAACCTACCCTCGACCCCACCTCCCTCCAGAGCTACCGTCCTGTCTCCCTCCTGCCCTTCCTCTCCAAAACCCTTGAGCGGACTGTACACCGCCAGCTCTCTGCTTTCCTGTCCAACCACTCTCTGCTCGACCCTCTCCAATCTGGCTTCCGCTCTGCTCACTCCACTGAAACCGCCCTCCTGTCTGTCACCAACTCACTTAAGTCTGCCCGAGCTGCCTCTCTCTCCTCTGTCCTAATTCTCCTCGACCTCTCTGCTGCCTTTGACACTGTTGATCACTCTATTCTACTGTTCTCTCTCGCTGATCTGGGAGTCTCTGGCACTGCTCTGGCCTGGTTCTCCTCCTACCTCTCCAACCGCACTTACCAGGTAACCTGGCGTGGAGCAACCTCCACACCTCACCCTCTCTTAACAGGAGTTCCCCAAGGGTCAGTCTTGGGTCCTCTCCTGTTCTCTCTCTACACCCGCTCCCTGGGCCCCCTCATCGCATCCTATGGTTTCTCATACCATTTCTATGCTGATGATGCTCAGATTTTCCTCTCCTTCCCTCCTCTGACTCCACCATCTCCTCCCGTATCTCTACCTGTCTGTCTGCTATTTCCTCCTGGATGCACTCGCATCACCTCAAACTTAACCTCTCTAAATCTGACCTCCTTTTCTTTCCCTCCTCCTCCCCCTCCTCTGATCTCTCTATCTCTGTTCCTCTGGAATCTACCACACTCTCTCCCTCTTCCTCCGCTTAAGAACCTCGGAGTCACCCTGGACCCCTGCCTCTCTTATTCCCAGCACATCTCCACTCTGGCACGCACTTGCCGATTCTTCCTGAGCAACATCCGAAGAATCCGACCCTTCCTCACCAACTACGCCACCCAGCTCCTGGTCCAGGCCTTGGTACTCTCCCGCCTAGACTACTGCAACTCCCTCCTGGCTGGCCTCCCTGCGGCCGCCACCCGTCCGCTCCAGCTCATCCAGAACTCTGCTGCCCGCCTGGTGTTCTCTCTGCCTCGCTTCTCCCACGCAACTCCACTACTCCGCTCACTCCACTGGCTACCGATCACCGTCTGCATCCAGTTCAAGACTCTTGTACTATCCTACAGATGCCTTGACCAGACTGCACCCAGCTACCTCCAGACCCTCATCTCTCCCTACACCCCCACTCGACCTCTCCGCTCCGCCTGCACTAGAAGACTGGCTCTACCTCCTCACGCCCCTGCCTCCAGAGCCCGCTCCTTCTCCACCCTCGCTCCGCAGTGGTGGAATGACCTACCTACAGATGTCAGGACCGCCCAGTCCCTGACCACATTCAGCGCCTCCTTAAGACTCACCTCTTCAGACAGCACCTGTAGAACTCCTCTGTTTCCCCTGGGACACTTTCACCCTTCCTTAAATTTGCTTTGCTTACTCTTACCTGCCCCTATTTTACTGCATTTAATCCTGTACTTCAGAGTACTGTAATCTGCCATATGTTTAAACTGTAGTATTTGGTATTTAATCATATCTTGATGTAACTGTCACTTATCTGCTGTATTGAATTGTATTTTGTCACACTTGTACTTGCTTGAACTTGTCATTGTATTTATCTTGCTCTTATTGTATTACCTGTACTGTAACACTTGAAATGTATTTGCTTGCAATTGTAAGTCGCCCTGGATAAGGGCGTCTGCTAAGAAATAAATAATAATAATAATAATAATAGTTCAAAGAAGACCATTTGAAATGTTTTAAGGCATAGCATGCAAATCGCCATGCATGGGTTGATTGGGAGCGCAAGTCAAGCCTTCTGTACATACAGCTCCCAAGCAGGGCCAAGATGAAAACAACAAGGCTTTCTTATTGGGAGATGGACTTGATCAGCTGCCGATGGCTTTGGTTTCACAAACGACTCCTTCCATCACCTCAAGACCGCTGTCAATTAACTCAAGAAAAACAATGAGACTGTCTATCCCCCCACCCCCACCACAGGAGGATGTGTGGTCCAGTGGTTAAAGAAAAGGGCTTGTAGCCAGGAGGTCCCCGGTTCAAATCCCACCTCAGCCACTGACTCATTATGTGACCCTGAGCAAGTCACTTAACCTCCTTGTGCTCCGTCTTTTGGGTGAGACGTAATTGTAAGTGACTCTGCAGCTGATGCATAGTTCACACACCCTAGTCTCTGTAAGTCGCCTTGGATAAAGGCGTCTGCTAAATAAACAAATAATAATAATAAGAGAGCCTGTGTGCTGCAAAGGAAATATAAATCCATGAATAATTCAGAAATATTATTGCAAAGCTTTTACCACATCATTCCAAGCCATACATCTGGAAAGACAATACCAGTCTCTAGCACCACTAGTTTGGTTTTTGTTTCAGTACTATAGGTCTGCAACTTCACTTCCATTTCAATAAACCTCTTCACTGCATCACAGTAAATACTGAAAAAAGAAGTGTTACTGCGTGCACTTTCATAATTCATGTTCTCTTACAACCTTCATCGACTTAACAATGCTGAACTACAACTAATCAAATCCCCCCATGTAAAACAGACACTGCTAACAGACAAGAAAGCTTCAGCACTAACCACTTAAAGATTAAACCTGCTGGGTTGCAATGTCCACTGGCCTTTCACCCTTGGGGCCACCACTTCAATTCCACATGATTGGTCATCCTTAAACAGGCATCTCATTAATAACGTGCTCTTATACAGTTACGGAAGCTGCAGTGTTTGAACTTTTGAGCCATCAAGAATAGGCAGAAATGTAAATGTTCTTTGACGTTTGCAACCAAGTTAACACATTTCCTTTGAGGACAGAATAATTCTGATACTGTTAGTACCATGCCGCTGATCAGGGAGGTGTCAAGACATTTCAAGCACGACTAGCTGGGACTATCTAGAATCAACCGTTGGCCAACTCAGACAGGCTGCTAAGTAAAACTTTCATGAACTGGAAGTCACTTACTCAATGGTCATGTGGTCATCTATTGTATTTAATGGTTACTATCAAGCAGGAATGGCCACTGCATCTGTTATTAATACTATTATGAACAGTGTTTTATGGCTTACCAAAATCTGGCTGCTTTAAACTAAGCTGCCAAGTTTTAATATGCTATAGGTCCAAGGGATCTTTCTGTAGAATAAGCACTGTTCTATGCTTTGAAACCGTTTCAGTGCCAATACGCCTATCTACGGTACCCCTATAAATAAAAGGCATTAATGAAGCCAAGATAGCAAATAAGGATTCATACTATCTAAAACCCAACTGAACTGTTTGGATGTAATATCAAAATGCTCCATCTGTAGTTATTTGATGTCCATAACATTATACAAACTACAAATAGAGTTAAGAGGATAGACCTCAAAATGGCAAGTCAGAACAAGAAAATCCATAGCAAAATGCTACTAACTGAAAATGTTAAATTATTCACCTTAAGTGGCAGGACAAAACATGTCCCAGACACCCACAGTAACTATGATATTCCTGGAGCACACCGAGTGCACAGGCAAACTATTTGGTCTGAGGTTTCTTGTTTATTAATAATTCAATTTTCAGACTGTGCCTTCCAAGCAAGTCAAAACACCAGCAAGCGGGAGTTACTGTTCAGCACTGTATCACAGGGCTACGAATGAAGCTGCTTATTGAGATTCCACTGGAATCTTTGAGTTACTGTTCAGCACTGTATCACAGGGCTATGAATGAAGCTGCTTATTGAGATTCCATTGGAATCTTTGAGTTACTGTTCAGCACTGTATCACAGGGCTACGAATGAAGCTGCTTATTGAGATTCCATTGGAATCTGTATTCCTTTCCAGGGCTGTCCCTACGGCCAGGCTGAAAGAGGAGCAGCAGGGAGAGATTAGTGGACCAGCAGGGAGACTCTGTTGAGTTACTGAAGGGAGTCTGACCCTTCCTGAAAGAGAAATTGGGTTAGGCAACACCAAAGGATAAATAAAAACGGATTAACCCACAAACCTGCAAACCTCAAAACCCTGACTGGTTACGCAGAAATACCGCAAGGCATATCTACTGCACAACGCAGCAAACCTTAACAACAAAGGCAAAGATATAAAATAGTCTATCCCCCCAGTAAATGCCAATGGCCCCAAATCTAGGCTTTATACACGGCTACGGTTGCTGAGGTAGTTCAATGTCCTTTTCTAGGGATGCTCTAGCATTCTGGAAGGCAGGTTTAAGTAGTGTACTGTATGTTTGAGGCACCAGATAAGCTTTTGTTTTGTTTGTTTTTTTTCTATAAAATGTCTCCTCTGCACAGATATCACAAATGGAAAGCAAGCTGATTCGTCAACTGTTACCATGTCAACAAGCATGTCAGCCACATACATCCCCAGCATACCCGTATAAAATGAGAGTTCTCAGGAACATGACCAATTCACCAGAAACACCCAGACTGAAATCCCTCCATATAAATGAATCATTGAGTTGTGCTAAGCTACTGTATAAAGCAAGTTGCATTACAATTAGAGAAGTGCTTCTCAACATGTAAAAAGTAATTGTAACACATGGAGGGAATATCTTTGGGTATGCCGTTTTAATTAATGCAAGCTGCACAAATGTTAATGCAGTGACAGCAAGCACCACTTCCCCATTAATTGGTGCTAGCCTGTGATAAGGGCTTGAGAGAGCTGCTTTTTGATAGTGTGTAAACAGCAGCATGGGAACATACAGGCTCTTGGTGTGAAGTGTAGCTACTGTACAGAGGCCAAACAAGCCTCAACTAAACATGGCACACACCTACAAGGTCATTATTGCTTCCTGACATGGGTTTAGAACCTCTCAGCTTCCGACAGCAAAACTAAAAAGGAAATCATTACTTGAGGTATATAACCCAACTTCCCTTTTCATCTCGCTTTCAAGGTTCAGTGTTAAACTTTCTTTTTTTTGTTATTTTTTGTGTGTTTTTAAAAGGAAGGGGTTGACAACATGAATCATTCAGTTGACAGTTTTCACCACCTAGAGCCACTTCCACCGCTACATGCATCTTTACTGTACATGTTATTATTATTATTATTATTTTTTTTAGCAGATGCCCTTATCCAGGGCGACTTACAATTGTTACAAGATATCACATTATTTTTACATACAATTACCCATTTATACAGTTGGGTTTTTACTGGAGCAATCTAGGAAAAGTACCTTGCTCAAGAGTACAACTGCAGTGTCCCCCATCTGGGATTGAACCCACGACCCTCCGGTCAAGAGTCCAGAGCCCTAACCACTACTCCACACTGCTGCATACTTCATACATTGTTTAGCAGGTATTAGGACCTCACCTGGTACTCCTTTCAACACTGTATACAGGTCTAGGAAAGATAAGGGTCAGTCTCTAATACTTGGTACCAACAGACACTGTAACATTTGTTCAAGTGTATCCTAAACCGTTTCACCTAATTCATCAATTTTTAAAAGGACAGCCTGGTAAAAGTGTGTATGGGGAATATGGTGAGTATGGGTAATAGAGTACAACATGGAGGGAGGAAGGAAGGAAGAAAGGAAGGAAGGAAGGTAGGCAGTAAATTGCCTGAATGCATTTATCGGAAATAAAGCTTCCCTTTAAAACAAAAAAGCAGCTGTTGATGCATCTCAAAGAACCAACCCCATGTACAAATAAGTTAAGTAAGGTCCCTTAAGGTGGAACAGTTACTTCCTTACGTTTAACTTGTTCAACACTGCAGCAAGTAAACAGGACAGCAGACAGGTAAACCAATCAATATACTTAAATATGGCCATTTTTATTTAAAAATAAATAAATACAAAGGGAATAGTAAAATCTATTGCATTAAACTGGACCTGGATGTGAAAGCAAGAGCTTAAAGGGGAGTTTAATTAAATAAATCAAGATATTGCAATAAAGGATGAGGAAAACGTGCTTACATGGCCACAAACCTAAAAACTCTCATATTTACAGTCCAAGGTTGCATTCACACTGGATCCGTTTCAAACAGACTCGTTCTGGTTCGTTTAGTTTGAAACAATGTATCAATGTGCTTGCTGTTCACATTTACCTGTGAACAAAGGGACCGAGTTTGTTTGGATGCAAGTTAAAGTTTGCTTTTTTTCGGTCCTTTTCCATTTTTTTCAGGACCGAGTTCGTTTGTGTTCACAGTGCAGTTTGCAAGTGAACTCGGTTAGTTTACATAGTGTGTGAACTGGATGATTACAATATCCTGCAAGGCCTATTGAAAGATGGCAGCTATTGATGTATTGCTTGGGTTTTTAATATAGCATGTATCAGATTCTTGTATATTGCTGTGGAAGAAAGCACTGGGGGAGAACTTCAGTAAATTTCATTAATACATGTACTGAATGCCTAAAGTAGGAGAATAATGCAGTTTACGCAATTCTGCAATTCTCCTACTGTCGCCATTAAACAAAGCAGTACTATTTTTGTTCTGTTTTGTCTGGTTTGGCTTGGATTTTGGTGTCTGACCAAATTTCTATCAGAACTTTCTCGCATGGTCTAGATTTCAACAGTGAAAAACTGTAATTTTTTTTTTTCCCCCAAATCACTGACACCGTAGCAACTCTGAAATAACAGCATATAATAACACAATAATAGTTCAAAATTAAACATCAGGTGAATTTATTGCAGAGCATAACAACTCATTATTTTCTTTATATTGTCATCTAGTCAACACATATTACTGTAAATGTACAAAAAGCCAGATTTAAAAAATAGATCAGCTATTACCATTTAAACACATGGCATACACACAATCAGAATGATTAAACAAATAATCCATACGATTGTTTATTTTAATGTTTGAATGGCACTAACACAACCTAATGCATTACTCTGATATTAACATGCTGAGCACACTGATACAGTTTTGTACTTAAATAAAAAATACAATAGCAAAACCGGGACAATTAACAATTTTACTGTTTCCAACCGGGACAAAAAAAGAGGCTGAAAACTGTGACAATAACAGTTTTCCCGGGATGTCTGGGAACCCTGATGAAGTTCTCAAATAATTTTGTTTGTTTGTTTCCTCAGAATATGAACTAAACTATGAACAAAATGTTTACCTCAGAGTCAGGTTGCCTTGTATAGTTCGTTTCCTCTGTGCAAAAGGACAGAGTCCTGCCGTTCACTTTGAAGTTTAGCAAGTGAACCAGACTCTGTGCATTTGCTAAAACGGACCGAGACCACCTCTTTAGGTGGACTCGGTACGGTTCGCTTCCCAAGCGGACTTTGTTGTTTACACTTCACACCAAATGTACTGAACTGTACCGAGTGCGGACCAAACCCTCTAAACGGACTCAGCCTTGACTAGACTATTGGAGAGGATGTGGGGAGAAAATTTCACACCACACACTGTTAGAAAAAACATCTATAGAGCTAAGTGAGCTAAGAAATAGGTGGATAACACTGGTTTCGTATGTAAAAGTACTCTGACTGCAAACCAGACCAGGTACCAAAGTAAGAATGAATCACTACTCACTAGAGCAGTAAAGTGAAGCACAGAACAGTTCTCTACTGTATACCTAAACATACACATTTAAAACCAGATGCTTTTTATGTGAACAAAAGCCAAAGCATTTTTTCACTTTGAATTGGGTGAAGCCCATTTATACTGCACTGGTGATGCAGCAGGAATTTAGTCCTGGATAAACTTACTACAGTAACTCTGTTCAGTGTCTTGCACTTCAAAAACAGCGGTAATGGGTGATTCTCCAAACACTTGGTACCAAAAGAGGGAACACACAGTCGAAATTCAAAAATGACTTCATTGCATATTTCTTTCACTGTGCAAGGTATCAATTTATATAACGAGTAAGTCTTAAGATTTAAAAAAATGCCATTTTCAATTGGCACACAGTTTTATTCAATGACCGCCCTACTATTATCCATCTTTATTTTAGTGAACCTGACGTTTGAAATCTACCGACGTAACAATGCTGGAAACCAATGTGAAAAATGCTCAGGTAAAACAGATTCGTGCTTTGAGTAACGACTGAAGGAGACACAAAAAAAATAAAAAATCAATCAATAAATAAATAAATAAAACAAACCTGACTGTGGTAAAACACTGCATTCCAGTAATTATGAAAAGTATTTTCAACACAAACTGCAGTTTGTATGTTACATATCCTGTAGTGGAGTAGGTAATTAAAATGCTCTTATTTTGGATTTGAATACTTATATTTGATGAGAACTCAAAACATGCACATTTTATAAAATTATTTAAAAGTAATGCATTCTGAATGTACAGATATTTATACTTAGCAAATAAATTAGGATACACTTGAACAAATGTTACAGTGTCTATTGGTACCAAGTATTAGAGAGTGACCCTTATCTTTCCTAGACCTGTGTAGTGTTGAAAGGAGTACCAGGTGAGGTCCTAATACCTTTTAAACAAGGTATGAATCTCTGGGCAGCAGTGTGGAGTAGTGGTTAGGGCTCTGGACTCTTGAACGGAGGGTTGTGGGTTCAATCCCAGGTGGGGGACACTGCTGCTGTACCCTTCAGCAAGGTACTTTACCTAGATTGCTCCAGTAAAAACCCAACTGTATAAATGGGTAATTGTATGTAAAAATAATGTAATTGTATGTAAAAATAATGTGATATCTTGTAACAATTGTAAGATCACCCTGGATAAGGGCATCTGCTAAGAAATAAATAATAATAATAATAATGGGGTGGCAGTTGGTTCACTGGACTAAAACAATCTACAGAGGAACGGTATGGGACTTGTAGTTATAATAAGCATTTTAAATAAGGTCTTCACACAGCTCACTTAAAACCAGCAAATAATGTGTGTATATATATATATATATATATATATATATATATATACAGCCTTTCTCCGAAGAGCAGCATTTATAAACCCACCATAAGCCGATTCCAGTTAACTCTATAACCCAGTACAATACAGCTGTTTGAAACACATTTGTACAAAGCAATTTGAAGGATGTAAAACCATTTGCACTAACCTTTGGAAAGAGTAAGTGAGGTCAATGCACCCCCATAAACCGAGCAGTCAACTTGTGTAAAGAAATCAATTAATGAACCTATAAAACCCCCAAAGTTATAGCACTAAATAATCCCATTCAAAACAAACCATCAAACACGGCTAGGAGGTTAAAGGAAAAGCAGAAAACGGTTTATTCAACACCACAAGAGAAGAAAATCGATAAATAAAAAAAGACTAATAAATAAGCAGTTCTATTAAGCATTTATCAGAATGTTGTAAAATGTATTTTTATTAAACACTTTTGGCAACCGTCGAAACCATCAGTCTCAAGCTTGGAAGTAGCCCATAATGTGATGCATATTTTAGCAGCATACACAAGACCAAGTCACCTTTTTATTTAAAGAAGCTAACTGCAAGCTACACAGATCAATGGCCTGTGGCCTTCTAAATAGACTGGATTATCACTTAGTACTTGGTTTTCCTTTATGGAGTGGAAAGCAAATTGCAGCAGCCTTTAAACTTCAGAAGGGTATTTGTACAGGCCTGAATCGACATGACCTCTTGGGTCTCCTGTGCAAACCTTTTATCCAGCACAGACACTCTAGAGAGTTCCTGATTTTCCAATAGAAATTGATTCATCGAAAGGTTTTAGGGTTAGAGCAAGGGGAAAAAAGCTGATTAAATGAAAAAATAGGTTTAGCATTGTGCGTTTAACTTTCAAAACAGTGTTCTTATTCCTGCGACAAGCTCAGATTGCAAACTCTCGACTCATTCCAATGCCAGAAATTACTAGAGGCAGAGGGGGACAGGTTACTGGTTACACTCAGTATACCTGATGTACCAAAAGGGTAGACATGGTTATGAGAACTATATTGAGGCCACATGAGAGCTTTAATAACGGTTTTAAAAAATCACCAGGATGAGATGACAAAGAGAAAATGATACAAAAGAATATTAATAATACTAGAAATAGTCATTATTTAAGATAGCTAATAGGTTGCTATTTAAAAGTACAGATATAGCTTTTAAAACACATATTGCTGACACTAAAGGGTTATTCACACTATAGAGTTTATGCACTGCGTTTTCTAGGGTAAAAAAAATCTAACCTATGGAACTGAATACTACTTATCATACTTCAGAGTAATCGCCAGAAAAAAAAAAGCGAAATTGCTATGGGAAAAAAAAAAAATGTAAACAGGTTCCATTTTTGGAGGAAAAACGCCGCGATCACCACCCTGTCCTGCCAAATTTGGATATAATCTGAAGGCAATATGGATCAGGTGCAAGCTGCTGCATGGTTATTGCTCGGAAGAAGAGGAGAAAGAGAAGAATGTGGATTCACCCTATAATAACGAGCAATGGGAAACCATAGGGGAGTACCAGCGTCTTGAGACAGGCTAGCAAACGCAATCATTTTGATGGATACTTTTTTTTTTCTTCAACAAACAATACAGTAAATGCAGGTAGATGGTACGGTCAATGCAGATATAACATCAGACAGCACAGACACTGTTTTACATTATTGGGGAAAAATACATGTATACTAACATATATGATTGACATAAAACCGTTCTAGACAGTTTAAATTGCTGTAAATACAATACCACTTACCTGTGTATGCTACTGGATATAATTAGATACGTGATTGCGTTTTGTAGTTCAATCTATATTCAATAATGGGCCGTGGTATCTCATGGCATGCACTTTCTAAAAGCTACACTCGGACATTTAATGAAAACCTGCAGTCAAAACACTGTGTTTATTTGAACATACCAATAGTGCTTACTTTCCCATAATTTCTGTTTGTATTCTTTAGAGATATTTCTTATGCTGCTTACCATAAAGAACAAGATTTTCTGCACTGCTATAAATCAGACGTTCCCCCCATCTTGCCTGTGATATTTGATGCGCAAGTCTGAATACAAAAATAGCAGTGAAACGTCAGGCATAAAAAACGCAGCGCATAAATGCTATAGTGTGAATAACCCTAAATGATGTAACAATTTGTCGATTATATTGAGTTTTGTTTCAATCCATTTTCAATCCAGGTTACACGGCTTGCTCCTGTAATGTGACATATTTATTATATGATTAATTGCTGTGGATGAAAAAAAACAATAAAGTAAAGACATTTTTTTAGAAGCATCTTTCAAGTGCAGAAACTTCATTCTGTTTGGTATACTGTTTGGGCTGTGGCAGCTTGTTTCAGTTTATACTTATTCGACTGGCTTCACATACCTTGACTAGCACTAATCTTGGGCTATCTAACATTATATTAGGCAAGGCAGTCCAAGATTTGTGCTAATCACGGCTTGTGAAACCAGATGTCTATCACCAAAATTATGTGTTGGTGTTTGACTCTACAGTGGTTGTTGCCCCAGGATCAAAGGCTTCACTGAACAGATGTTAATTCCAAGAAAGATCTCAACATAAAGTCAAAATGCTTAAACCACATACTGTATTTTGCAAAGTACAAATTCACAAGCTTCCTTGTCTTTAAAATACCAAAAAAGCTGTTTTGTGACCCATTTTGCATTGTGTCGTCCAAACAATGGATATGCAGTCCCCTGAACAGTACTCACTGCAGCGATCAGCTTACGTTGACACTTGCTAAATTCCCAAACCAGACTCTTGATAGTGAAGTAGTGGCTAAATTCGGGGGAGGAGACAGGGGATTAAACAGGTTTCCTGCACTTTAGTCTGAAATTACAACTACGGTATCATTAAGCTTCTTACTGGAAGAGCCAGGCCCAGAGGAATTGTGTGCTTGAGTCTTGATAATAAACTTCTAAATGCATCACCATGGCAATTAAATTCAAGATTGTTTCTTAATTCCCTCTTTAACATGACTTGCACATCTCTGCCCTCCCTCCCACCACCACACCTGTTCTTCCAACAGCTGCCAGCAAATGGGCCGAATCACTCACGGCTGATGTTATCATGACACAACCGCACCAAAAAAAACACAACAAACCACACAGGAATCTCTTCCCCAAGCTTATTTTCTTTTGCACACACAGCACGAGGTATGAGAGATCAGTGATTTCTACCACACATTAGACCATACCACACGTACGCACAAGAGCTGTGCAAAAATGCAGACTCCAGATTGTGTACCGTTTTTAGATTATAAAAAGAAAGAGGAATGTGTGCCAAATATGTGCAGCAGGTTTTATTAGGTAAATGCCCTATAAGGACTAGTTTAAAAGTTATTTGAAAATATTTTTCTTACCATTGAATAGATTCACTATGATTTTCACAGCTCCATCCCCTTATCATTGTACACGGTAGTATTTCTAATACTTTACAGTAGGCACAACACTATACCGTGCCAACCCACACCTATTAAGTGTTCTTGACTTCTGCATGCTTTCTTTGCTTCACACATATTGTGGGAACACTATGGGACACATTTTCAAAGTGTTTGCTACATGCTTTAATTAACTGCTATTTATTTCTATTTTTTTAAAAAAATACTTTTCAAAAAATAGGAGTTGAAGACTGGAGATGAAAATATAGCCCTAAATATCTTGAGAGAGAGACACACACATAGCATTGTGGGGGCTGCTGTATATGAATACCAATACAGAGGACAAAGCTGGACTTTATTGTTGTACCACAGCTAGGAAACCTTCACAGAAATGAAGTACAAAATGGTGAGGGAAAGGGATACTGAAGCCAACAGGGAAATGCTTTTAAAAACCTTAGCTGAAGCAGAAACACACCCACAAAGGATGACACCTGTCAGCTTTATGACAGAGCTGGGTTTACCAAGCATCTCTCATTAGGTGCCAAAACACATACACCCAAACCAATTTAAGAGAGACCAGCTTAAAAAGGAAAGACCAGCTGGAGCCATTAGTGAAATAGGAACCTGGAAACACTGACCACTTGCTGCTGTTCCGCGTCAATTCCAGAGCATGACATCAAACTGAAAGGACAGAACGATTCATAAAGCTCAGCTGTTTCTACATTTTTTTTTTTTTTTTAAAGATACAGGACAGAAAACCACCAATGGTGTTTTGTTAAGCGTTGTTACTGTAAGTTATCCAAATACTTTGTGTATGACATCCTGAAGGATTCATAACTTCATTTTCCATTTAATGTTTTAAAAGAGTGTGAAGGTTTAAATACAAGCAAACAGTATTTTTATTTATTTTTTTTAAGTCTTGGTTTTCACCGTCCCTGCTTAGCACCCAGTCTTTAATTTAGGCAAGGCAGTCCGAGATTACTGTTAATCAGGGTCTGTGACACTAACCCTGAAATAGGCTCAGGAGATCCATAGGATATATTAGAGGGTTTATATTAAAATGATAAAAACAAGTGCATACATTGTAAATGAAGCCGTCACCACACTGGGAGTTGGCTGAAATAAAACAAATGTGTAGAATCATTAACTTCCGCAAATCAGACTGTTTCATGAGTCAGTCCAAAGGCCCTCCCCTCATACAGTGCCGTGCTGCAGTATGAGTAGATGGGTGTCCTCTTTCTTGTACAACACTCAAACCCTTTATCCTCTAAGCACCACATTCCCCAAAGGCATTATGAAGCAGCTATGGTATACATGTGGTACTGTGCATAGCAAATAACATTATGCAACAAATCAGCAGGCTGTACAGTCTTAGCAAGATAACAAAAGGGCAAGTCTGGTGACTAAAAAGGAAGAGAGCAGCACTGTAATGCAAACCAGCACTGCACGGTCCAGCAGAGAGTGAGCAACTCAAGCCTGTATTACAACCAAGGATGTGCCAGCTCCTTCGCTATACACAGCATACGCCTACACCACATCCCAGGCACCTCTGATTAATACAATCATAGCAGCAGTTATCAGATCTCAGCCTCACACACGCACAAACATATAAATGTCCCAGTATGTGTAGTTTACATTACTATCTAAATTCTTCCCTTATCATTCTGTAATAAAGGCTTTCCCTACAGTAGGTGTGGAGGTAGGTCAGTCCCTCTGTCTACAGTTGCTCTGATCAATAGGCATACGGTTTGACAGATATGCTTACTCTTGTCCGAACTTTGAAGCTATGTAGGTAGGTCCGCATTCCTGGGTTGCCTCTATAGACTGAACAATAATGCTCTTAACATACAAAGGAGTGCAACTCGGTAATAAACCAATTCAACTTTAATACATCCCTGGACACAATTTTCACCAGCTACAGCCCTTACCTGGCAGGTGGGACTGTTGCACACCAACCACAGTGTTATTAAAACAGAAGAAACCTGCTATTGTCACAATCCTCAAAACACAAACTAAGCTCATTTCAAACTACTGGAATACCTTTGGATGCCCTGTGAATTACACCCATCACCCCCATAAATCTTAGGCTTACCATTAGTCTGATTAATTGTAAAAAATAACAAATGGCTTATTTATTGTTTTTTACCCAGGTCCTCAAGTACTACCAGTGATCTATGTTTTTGATTCAACCAGGAACTAAAAGATCTGTTTTAAACACACATTGTTTTCCACATAAGACTTAAAGGACTGCTCTACTGTTCAATACAATAAATAATACAAAGAGAACTGCTTAAAACAGAAATCTGGGCCACTGCAGGTGCAGTCTCAAAACAACACTGAAAGCTGAACTAGGTTTCAGCCTGTACCAGCATGTAGGTTTCCTTTGCTCCAAAAAAAATAAATAAATAAATAAAAATTCTTTATATACAGCATATTTTGAGTACCTTTTTGGAACAGTGCAAGTTTGCAAGTTCAGAATTTAGATTTTGAAAAGGGAGGACTAAAATATCTGTCAGCACAGACTGAACTCTAATCACTGTCCCAAGAACGAATTGCACATTTTAACAATCACATGCCAACACACTTCCCTCAAGGCTTGAATCGACAGCTTCCTTCCCAAAGAGTGATGGATTCCAGCCTGTCCGAGATTAATCCAAGGAAAAGCATTGATTATTCCCGTGCAAACCACAGAGGAAGGCATTACAAGAATTGTACACAGGCTTACTACATGGAGCGACGCTGGAGTTCAGCACAATCTAATCCTGCAGACAGCATCCTGAAGGCTCTCTTAAAACAGTGGTTTGTTTAGGGAGTATGGGCATGGACTATCAAGAGACGTCTTCTTTAGAAGTTCACTTTATATCACTTTCTGTTTCGGTCAACACATCCTGGTGACTTTTTAAAACTCTAAAGTTTAAAGCACCCTGTGGCCTCAGCTGTCTAATCTCCAGGTGCATTTAGTAATCACAGACACTGGGCAATGCTGGTTGGTGTTACAGCCCTAAATGTTATGTGACTGAATGTTTGTTTCGCTACGGATGACTCGGAATTCACTTTTGCCACCAGATATTGCTTCTGATAGCAAGTTCCAATGGACGGGTCACATTAGGCTTCCTTATAAATGCTGCTATCCAGAGGAAAACTGAAGCACACTCATCACACTTGCTCCAGATACTTCACAAAGCAAACTGCATCTCACACAGCGGTTACAAACGAGCTCAGCTTCATTACCAACATCCCTTAGGGAGACGGAAACACAATTGTGTTTTAGTGACACGCTCGACTGTTTGCAGTTCTTTGGTTGAGGCATTCTGTGTTTAAATCCAGTGACTACAGCTGTTAAACACAACCAAATGGGAACCCTGTAAACATTAACGGGGAAAGGACCCTTTACAATAGACTCTTTGAAGCCTTACTGAAACAAATGACCTATTTATTTACTGTTGCGTTTGCCCCTGGGTAACAGTTTGCTGTAAGTTTGAGGGTGGTGTAAAATGACAGGCTGTTATTTAAAGCTTGGCATGTTTGATGCTACTTTGTACTTAATTGTGGAATGTGAGTGTGTCTAAATTTCTTCTAATGAAATGACGCTGCATTCTTGTAACATTGTACAAACCTATACAGTACTGAGAGAACAGTATCCTTAATAGTACTGTCCAACATTACTGTAGAAGGAGTTACAATTGATAAACTGCAAAATAAGGAGCAAAAGTATTTGACTTCAGTATTAGTTTTTATTATTATTATTATTATTATTATTTTGTAATGGCCTTATGCTTCCTGTAAATAAAAATTGAGAAAACACAGATCCAAAAGCTTAAAAAAGTAACCGCAGCTGCCTGTACACATGGCAAGGTTTATTTTAGATCTGTGCAAACCACCGACATGCAAATGAGATGTTTTCCCTATCACCTTTCTATTCACAACGACAACAGTTGCTTTCGTGAAAAACAGTCCCGCTCAGCTAGCTGTAAACTGTGGTATCAGTCATTTCTGCAGCGAAAACATAGTTCAATCTGCAGGTCTCCGTAACAAAAAACAAGGCAAAGCCGGGCTGTAGCAATTTCATTATGATCTGAAGGTCAGGCATTAGTGAATGGGAGGATTATTTACCTCCAGTTTCCCAAGTGAGGAATTCCATTTACATCACCTGACAGGGCGAGGTTCAACTCCCTATGGTATTGCTAGTAACAGAACCGGTAGTAGATTACTGTAATCGTTTCACAAATCCTTGGCTTTGCAAACAGGAAGCGCCTCTTGTTTCTTTGTACCATAAACCATTATAAGAAAGAATATTTTGGAGTAAAAAGGGGAACGACCAATCGATCTTTTTGGGGTCCCGTTTATCATACACTTGATCTGGAAAAGAAAGCCGTATTTCATAATAAGTAGTAAAAATAGGTTTGCTGCTAACACTTAAATACGGTATGCCTTTTACTACCTTCTTACAAGACTTGCTGATGTAACGTAGCTGTGGGGTGTTCAATGTGCCCCGTTAAAAACACAATGTAACAAATGCAACTGTATTCAAATGCAAACTATTAATATTGCTAATATTTGCAACGAACCTTGTACAATGTTAGTTTTTTATGGGCCAGTTTTGAGCACATTACACAAAATGTAAATAGACGTATAATTGTTTTTATTAAAAACTAGGCTATATTGCAATTGCTACAGCATAAGAATACTTTTGCGCTCTTGTGTTTATGCTGGGAACCCCCGATGGTTGTGCTAGTGTAATATTTTTTGCCAATTGTTGTGCCAATTTAAAACAAAAAACGTAATGCGATAACACATCTTGTGAAAACAATGTTAATATCAGTTCTGCTATAGACTAGCTGGTGTGGACTGGCGCTGTCAGAACTACACGTTTTCCCAACGTCAGCACCGCTTTGTTTGTCAACGTACTGTACTAGGGTATACGATCCCCTTCACTAAACTGTGCTGCCACCGTATACAAAATGACAAGGTTACACAAGTTACAGATTTACCTCCTCCAGAGTGGTCACAGTATTCCTGCATTGAGACATTCTAGTGGTGAAGTTAGAGGCGGTGGGTGCTTTGTAATCTTCATTCGTTTCGGACACGAATTCCGACACTGTAATCTGGTCCGGCATTTTTTCCTTGTATTATCTGTATCGATTCCAAAAAAAAAAAAAAAAAAATCCGCCTTTCCTTTAAATTAAAACCTTGCAAAAGTTTAACGTGAAGCAATCTGGTGATTCGTGCTGGAAAAGGAGATTGTTCCCAAATGGAATATGAAATCCCAAACAAACGGTGCAGTGGTTTTCTCTTTCTTGGAGTCTTTTCGATCAAATGTACCCTACTTGTATCTCCTTTCGCCGCGAAAGAAAGAAAAAACTGTGCTTTACTTACTGGGGAATATTACGGGAGCGCACACACGCTGGAACTAACGCGTGAGGATTTTATCCTTTTTTATATGAGTTTACGTACGATTCCATACAAGAATAAAAACACAGCGCTCGTTTGAATTAGCGCTCTGCCAGTAAACGCACAGGCTTTAACTTCCCAGCCCTGAGAAACACAGATTTTCAATGAAGGCACAGAACTAACAACGTATAGGTGAAGGGAGGTGGGAGGGTCCCATGGAGGAAACACGACCAATAGAAATGAAGATATATTAGCCCTGCCAATCACAGCCAGCGTAAGGCGTGGTCTCTGTGAAGCATTCTGTTCCTGCCGAGGTGTCTTTAAGGTGGAGTGACTCAAGGTTATCAGAGTGCATGCTCAGCTCAGGTGTGCTCAGAGTTGTGTTTTCTGTTTGCAGTGCAGGTGGGCTTTGTGGCTGCTGCTTCTATGTCAGTGTTTGAGTCATTAAAAAAAAAAAATTATACTGAAGCCTGTCATTTAAATTACAGTATTATTAATTTAAGATTCGCCACCGCGAATTTGCTAGTTTAATTCTTTAATGTATCAGTAAGCCTACACATTGAATTTTAAATATTTAGGAAGACACACGGTACTGTTTACTACATTAACTGAGAATACTGTAACTTTTTTAATTGTTTACGAATTCGCAACTTTATGGAACCTATTTGAAAATATCTCAACATCTATACAGCAACATTATTATTATTATTATTATTATTATTATTATTATTATTATTATTATTATTATTAATAATAATACAAACGAATCTGAGGTAAATAGGTTTCGCTATATCTATTTATAAGAAAAATAATACTGGTATTACTATTATTATTATTATTATTATTATTATTATTATTATTATTATTACATCCGAAGTAATTTCCAGTACCATACTCGTTGCTGTAAAAATTTTTTTAAAAGAATGACGTCATAAAATCTCAGCAGTTAATGTATGATTCGCACAGTTTAAGACTAAACACAGCGCTCGTGCCGCCGTAGACTCGTTATAGTGTGCAGCTACGATCTGACTGACAAGGTTAAAACCCCCGTTTGAGATATACAAGAAGGTTTTTTTTTCTAACCATAGACCTTTGATATTGAATCTTTTTTTCCTTTTAAAAAAAAATTAAAGATACTGCTATTTGAATCAATTTGTGTTATGCTGTGTATACTTCTCACGTTTTCAGGAAAAGGCTGTTTTCAAAATTAATTTTTGAACAATTATTTTTATTCATTTTCCAACTTTCTCCCAATTTGGAATGTGCAATTATTATTCAAACTGACTCACCGCTGCAATCTCGAACTAACTCGAGATAGAAGACGACCTCCGAAACGAGTACCGTCAGCCATCCGCATTTTATTCACTGCAAGCCCGCTGTGCAGCCATATCTAGAATTTACAGCATCTGGAGGACCACACAGTTCAAAATTGCGTAGAGACCGACCTGCAGAAGCCCGGCCAGCCACAGGGGTCGCTGGTCGCTGCGTTGAGCGTAGGTCTATATTTACACAGTTATTGTTTTGAGATTCAGCTTTTGTTAGGGAGCTCCCCTAAATCCTTTGTTTAGAAAGATACAGGGTATTAATGCTTGTGACAGAGTAGCCGTCTGCCGTGTGGGTGCCTGCATTCACTGCTGAGTGACAGGCAGGAGAGCGAGACGGAGGCTGAAGTTGATACGCCCTGCAGACAAACAGGATTTATTTACATATCAACACACTGAACAGCTCACGTGACACTACCAGCAATCGCAGCGCACGGAGCACATGCAAAGCAGTGTACGAAAACTATAGGATCTACAATATCTGAACTAATCTTCTCTGTTCAATAATAAACTAACGTTGCTGAAGAGGATGGTCATGGTGGATAAACGGTTAGGGCGGATATGTGACGGGTGGATACGCGACGGATTACTGTACTTGGAATGCTGTGGTAAAGAAAAAGAAGCCTTGCACAGAGATTATAAGGTAAAACTTATAAACTGAGTCAAGTAAACTTTTTGTTCAAGTGTATTCATCACAGAGATCATCCTGTATAACTGCAATCTTACACGTCTTGCCGTTTAATAAGGAATTGACCTTATCCCTCACAAGGACTAAATATAGTGGAGGCAATTGTACTTCTCTATGTACTTATGTCATACTGTTCCATATATCCACATATCTAATTGTGATGAAACTTGCTTTTGACATTATTTAGAGTAAGGTAATGAGAGTATTAGATTGTGGGGATATGTAGGGGTGTCTCTCTGTCCGTACACTTGTCCATCTGTATGTCCCACTATCATTGTTGCATAAATTTGTAAAACCGCTTATTGAATTGTGATGAAACTTGGTAATGGCATTATTTAGGATAAGGTATTGGGAGTGCCCGATTGTGGGGATATATGGAGATGTCCGTCAGACTGTATATCACACAGTTTTGCATGTATCTTGAGAACACAGGAAGTTATTCCACATTCTGTAAATCGGTCATTTGAATAAACTTGATACCATGATACACCTCATTTGCTCACCAAATGACATCTAGGTCTTAAAGATGTATCTCATTTGTATTAAACTATTCATTGGCATTTCTAATCCTATACCATTCTGTGGTCATCAGATTTTTACTGATAGGTCTCTTTGAATTTCCATCTATGGCAAGGATGTATTTTACTGACATACTTGGTATATCAACTTGCGTGGTAGTTTTCAGTGCCTATTTCAATAACCACTGGATTGGTCTTTTCACTTTCTTAAAAATATCTGGTGTAAGAACTTCTCACTGGTAATTAATTATTCTGAATAGAGTTTCTCAATTACGGACCACAGACATTTTCCTTTTTGGCGTCTCCTTGACTTGGCTATGCTATTGTAACAGGCAGTGTTGTGTGATACACTTCCGTTACAGATTCTGCCCTGTCCCCTGTTGATGAGCTGAGATGAAGTTAAAAGGTCTAAAACCACAGATGCAAACAAGCCTGGCTCTTTTGCATTGTGGTTTAGACGCTCACTTGGGGTGCATAGGTTTGTGACCAGCCTCCTTCCTGTTATACTATGAAAAGATTTAGTCTCCTTAATCCAAATAACAGCTGCTGTAGTCTTCCACCTGATTGAATATTGAGATAGATTTGGGTTTATTTTAATGACCTGAACAGTACAAGATTTTACCAACGCAGCTGTGTAAGTTTGAATTGAATTCTCTTTAAGGAAAACGCAGTGTGTTACTTAAAATAAGTATCAGCAATTAAAACATAATCACGTAAAAATAATTAATATTCAGTAAACATCTAATTGTGACACATTCAGCACTTATTCATTTGAATCCCTTCATGAATATTGAATCATCAGAGCTGTTCATTTTTCTCCAAAGGCTAAAAATAGTTTATATCAAGTCAATTTGTTTCCTGCCTAGCCTGTCACCTGTTTTATGTCGCTTCAATATCCTTTTTATCCTGTATCAAATGATTTCCACCACAAAAATGTGGCTTGAAGTTAAGTATTTAGATACTGTACATGTGTGATAGATTTAAAAAAAAACAAAAAAACATGTTGGGATTGTGGCAGATTGCCCCGCCCCTGTGCGTATTTTGTGTTTTATGTTTTATGTTGTCTGTTATATGTATGTATGTATGTATTGGTGCACTGAGTGTGGGTTATCACGGGTGATTTAAAATATATAGTTGTATTTAGGCAAGGGGATTGCACAATCACGTCACATGCAGATAAAATGTGTATTAGTATGTGAGCACGGGGATTGCACAAAGTAGTTCACGTGCAGATGTGCCGAGATTCAAATTGAATGATTGATTACCAATCGAGTCTTGGTACAGCTGCATAAAAGATCCAGTGTTTCACGCACACAGGGTTGGGTGTTCAGACTGGAGAACAGGAGTAGAGAGAGGAGGTAAAAAGAATTAAACTAAAAGATAACAATTGCTACTCGTGCTGGAGCACCAGCACGGTAATGTTGTTTGGTTTGGTTTCATGTCTGTTTTGTTTGTTTTGGCCACTGTGCCGTTTTGTTTAGTGTTTGTGTTTTGTTAAATCTTTTTATTTATAATTAAATCTGTGCAGAAGCGTGTTTCTTACAACACTCTGTCCTGGATTTCCTTCCTGGTCTGACTTCATCCACCACAAAGCCAACCTTGTCACAGGGATCTAACAGAATTTTGGTATAATGGTGGCGACGCCATTAAACTAGTACCATTAGCAGACCACATCATTGCCGGCAATGCTTTAGGTCCTGGTACACGGATGCGTCTGCTAAGTAAACAAATAATAATAATAATAATAATAATAATAATAATAATAATAATAATAATAATGGTATTCTGATTCTGCAATGTACTTTCAAAGTATATCAGTTATTACCAATGTGATACCGTTGAATTGAGGGGGGGAAATGTGAAATATCCCCACTAAAAACTTTAACTAGTTGTAGCCTACAAGAGCTGTGATATGTTTCATCTGCAGCAGTCAGAGATTGAAAAACAACAAGTCACCAATGCCTCGTTTCCACTGGCGGCCGCCCGGGCCTGTAAAATTGGGTGTTTCCACTGACGGCTCGATCGGCCGCGGCCGGACGCATCCAGTTTTTCTGGCTCGCTTTGCTATCTGCTACCAGACCGGCCAACCCGCCCACAAAGGAAATACGCCATTTCCAGCAGTGGAGGTGTGTGCTTGAATTTGTAGTCCAACAGGAAATGGAGACACACATCAGCTATGTTGGAAGATAGAATGTCAGGTGGCGTGTGGGATCACGAAGAAATGAAGGTTTTATTAGCAGCATGGAGTGATGTCGACATACAAAAACAGCTAAGAAATATCCGAGTATGTGAAAAAATAGTCCGAGTTCTTGCCGAGCATGGATTTCACAGAACACCGGTGCAGTGCTGTGAGCAGGTAAAAAAAAACTTCTGACTGAGTACAAAAAAATTAAAGACAGTAACAACCGGAGCGGGAACAGTCGAAAAACCTTCCAGTTTTTTGAACAAATGGACAGTGTTTTAGGCTGTCATCCTGTGAACGATCTGCAGGGTCTTTTGTACAACAGCTCCACGGAGACCGTCAGTGTGGAAGACGAAAAAGATCCCGTCTGTCGAGCAACAGGTAAGGTTACATATCATTCAAATTGTAATTTACTGTAAAGCCTTGTACACCAGAGTAATATGTATGATTTAAAATACTGCTAACATTGTTTTTTTTAATAAAACAATACCTAATTTGTTTCACACGTGCCATTTATTGTAGTGCGAGTAATCATTTGCTGGAGAAGTTACTGCTGAAATAACTAATTAAACAAAGTAAAAAATAATAATAAAATATACACACAATTTCATTGCCATTTGGAAGTTATGCATCTTAAAAAAGGCATTGTAGTTATGTTGTTCTCCATGTGGTCTGTAATCTCATTATTTATTGTTTTTACTTCTGCAGAAGACCTGTCAGACTCATCGTCTCCACAGCTACCAGAATCATCTGCCAGCTCTCCTGGGTGCCAAGACAGACTGGAAAGAGCCGCCAGCTCATCTGGGTCATCAATGAGTGCAAGACCAGCAGCATTCCAGGGAGGTAGTAACACTACATTTATATTTGAACTAATGCAAACAAAAAGGCTCACTGCCCTACAGCTGTGTGAATTAACCATGCAAATCTAGGACTAGTGATAATCTGGGTCTGTTTTCAACCTTTGGTACACGTACAGTACTGTGCAAAAGTTTTAGGCAGGTGTGAAAAAATGCTGTAAAGTAAGAATGCTTTCAAAAATAGACATGTTAATAGATTATATTTATCAATTAACTAAATGCAAAGTGAGTGAACAGAAGAAAAATCTAAATCAAATCCATATTTGGTGTGACCACCCTTTGCCTTCAAAACAGCATCAATTCTTCTAGGTACACTTGCACAAAGTCAGGGATTTTGTAGGCATATAGTCAGGTATATGATTAAACAATTATACCAAACAGGTGCTAATGATCATCAATTCAATATGTAGGTTGAAACACAATCATTAACTGAAACAGAAACAGCTGTGTAGGAGGAATAAAACTGGGTGAGGAACATCCAAACTCAGCTAACAAGGTGAGGTTGCTGAAGACAGTTTACTGTCAAAAGTCATACACCATGGCAAGACTGAGCACAGCAACAAGACACAAGGTAGTTATACTGCATCAGCAAGGTCTCTCCCAGGCAGAAATTTCAAGGCAGACAGGGGTTT
Source organism: Acipenser oxyrinchus oxyrinchus (assembly GCA_030684275.1). NCBI lineage: Eukaryota > Metazoa > Chordata > Actinopteri > Acipenseriformes > Acipenseridae > Acipenser > Acipenser oxyrinchus. Next base: position 8,176,224 of record CM060252.1, on the reverse strand, counting down.
CCAGATGTGCTGTCCAAGCTCTTTTGAAGAAGCACAAAGAAACGGGCAGCGTTGAGGACCGTGAGCGCAGTGGTCGGCCAAGGAAACTTACTGCAGCAGATGAAAGACACATCATGCTTACTTCCTTCGCAATCAGAAGATGTCCAGTAGTGCCATCAGCTCAGAATTGGCAGAAAACAGTGGGACCCTGGTACACCCATCTACTGTCCGAAGAAGTCTGGTCAGAAGTGGCCTTCATGGAAGACTTTGCGACCAAAAGCCATACCTCTGACATGGAAACAAGGCCAAGCGACTCAACTATGCACGAAAACACAGGAACTGGGGTGCAGAAAAATAGCAGCAGGTGCTCTGGACTGATGAGTCAAAATTTGAAATATTTGGCTGTAGCAGAAGGCAGTTTGTTCGCCGAAGGGCTGGAGAGCGGTACACGAATGAGTGTCTGCAGGCAACAGTGAAGCATGGTGGAGGTTCCTTGCAAGTTTGGGGCTGCATTTCTGCAAATGGAGTTGGGGATTTGGTCAGAATTAATGGTCTCCTCAATGCTGAGAAGTACAGGCAGATACTTATCCATCATGCAATACCATCAGGGAGGCATCTGATTGGCCCCAAATTTATTCTGCAGCATGGCAACGACCCCAAACATACAGCGAAAGTCATTAAGAACTATCTTCAGCGTAAAGAAGAACAAGGAGTCCTGGAAGTGATGGTATGGCCCCCACAGAGCCCTGATCTCAACATCATCGAGTCTGTCTGGGATTACATGAAGAGAGAGAAGCAACTGAGGCTGCCTAAATCCACAGAAGAACTGTGGTTAGTTCTCCAAGATGTTTGGGCCAACCTACCTGCCGAGTTCCTTCAAAAACTGTGTGCAAGTGTACCTAGAAGAATTGATGCTGTTTTTTGAAGGCAAAGGGTGGTCACACCAAATATTGATTTGATGTAGATTTTTCTTCTGTTCACTCACTTTGCATTTTGTTAATTGATAAATATAAACTATTAACATGTCTATTTTTGAAAGCATTCTTACTTTACAGCATTTTTTCACACCTGCCTAAAACTTTTGCACAGTACTGTACCTTTACTGGTAAGCGCCGACAGTTCCTTATGAGGATATGATTCCTCAAAACACAATGCTTCCTCAATTGCACCATCGTAATGTATCAATCTCTTTTGTACCACTGAATTACAGAGAAATTAGATAAATATATGGAGGCTACTTTATAGTTATAATTATTTAAGTTAATTTAAAATGTGTGTGTACATATCTATTGTATGTAAATAGTTGCCATGTTCATTGAATGTAATTTATATTCAAACATTGTATATTTCAAATGTGTAATAAACTGTTCCTTGTTCTGGCAATTGGCATCTGTTTGTTTGGCAATTGGCATTGTGTGCACTGCCAGGAAATCCAGCACAAATATCCCAAAATCTACCATATCCATCCACCACCCCCTGAAGTAGGATAGAATGCCATCCTTTGCGGTTGAAATAGTTCTGGTGAAAGTCTTCTGGGGCTATGATGGAAATGTGTGAACCATCTATAGCACCCACGCACTGCAGGAATCTCCATCTCAAACTCTGCACTGGTTGGCATGTGAAGATGTTAGGGCATCAGAATCTTGTTGATGGCATTGCACACGTCATGTACAGCACGAAAAACACTTGTTTTGCTGACATCAAACGTGTCCAACTGTCCGGTACTCAACAGTTGTTGCTAATTTCCAGATGCCCATCGCAACCTGCTTTTCGATGCTGACACACATACAGAAATTGGTGTTTTTCTTCTCCAGTGCAGGGCTGAGGGCTTGACAGATGCAATTGAATGTTTCTTTGGATAACCTGAAGTTTTTTATCCCTTCAGTTTCAGTGAAAGCTCCACTGGCTATGCGGTCCCACCAGTCGGATCAACGTGGTCTGCACCACATTGAAACCACTCTTCTTTTTTTACGATATGCTTGTAAGCTCTCTGTAAAAAATGTAAAAAATAATTAAAAAACAATTACTAATGCACAAGTCCATACACAGCATTAAGCTTTGTATTCATAAATGATCAAAATTGTGCCCATTTACTTGTTAAATAAATTAATAAATACATACATAAAAAAAGACAATGCTGTTTGCAGTGATGAATACCCTTGCATAAGGCTGGGAGTTTGTCATGGGTGTCATGGATTCCGTGATTTTTGTTGATGTCCGTGATTTTACTCTATCTCAACCAAAGAAAACGCTTTTTTCACGTTGGCACTAATGATGTTTAACTCGCTTGGTTGCCTTACTTTGCAATGTAGCCATTCACACTACTCAATACTATTCCACATTGCAAACATTTTAAAAATGAGCAAAACAGCAAAGTGTTGACGCAGAAAGATCGTTTTCTTTACAAAAATGTACTTGGGGATGACCACAATACTATCCCACAATCCCTCTGGGACCTCCTACAACAGCCGAAAAACCTCCGACAATGGCCAGGTTTGCAAAAAGTTCAGGAACTAGGGCTGGGCCGGCCGCGCTGGCAGTGGAAACAAGGCATAAGAGTCAACAGCAAGCAAACTGGTTAAACCAAAGGAACTGAACTGAGACAGTTTGTAGGGGACCCAATGTGAAGAGGACAGCATTCAACATTTTATTTTTAAATAATGTTTTCATTTTGAATAAAATATGATATTGCTGTGACAGTGTCAGTAGAGCGTGTCTTGTCTGACATGACACATTTTAATACATAAAGGGTTTCGTAATGAAAATCGAACACCACGTCAATCTGTTTTTACTGTTATCTCAGGTTCCTGTTTTAACAGCTGCGATGAACAGAAGCCAGAAACTCCAGTTTCTCTGCCAAATAGGGGTTTTGTGTACCAGTCCACCCTTCATTATTTGAATTCTGAACTGAAAAAAGGAAGCCAACCACAAAGCAACCCATTCAGCCCATTGAGACTTGAAACCATGGTATTCAAAGTTAGCCTTCAACTCCTGCTGTGAACCAATACGTTTTGTTGAAAAACATATGGCGATGTGCTGGGAGTTTTAAAAAGCGCAGCGCCTTTATGAGCCAATGAGATTGTTTGCCGAATGACTTGAAGGACACTTCACAAAATAATCAGGATGGGAGTGTCCGTCTGTGTCACTTTGGCTTCACATGCACAAGCAGATGGTGTTTTATTTGATTCTGAAATGAAAGCAGAACAAGGATAACAACTGCTGTTTAAAAGTTGTTACTCAAAGCTTGACTTTGTTGCCACATGGTACTGTATTTTGTATTGTCTTATACTTGGTCCAAAAGTTCATGGTAATGCTTGGGAAAAAAATATATACCAAGGCAGCAATAAAACACTACAAAATGGGTAAGAGGTGAATAAGTTTGACATCCTTTATTATCGGGGTCACAACTGAGAGCTGATGTGTTCATACTGAACACCTAGGCTAACATTCCAACTCAAAAGTATTGAGGACAGTGCAAATACATACAGTTCCCTCTTATTACTGTTTACTGTTGCTCTTTCATTGCTGTCTGGACACTAGACTAAACAGTGACCACTGAAAGTCTAAACAGTTAATACAAGCAGGCAAAAGCATGTGGGAATCCTGCATACATAACAACCCTGCTGCTTATTGGGACTTTATCTATATTAATTTTATATAATAAAAAAGCATCCTTGCTTGTAAATGAATTTGTAAGAAATGTATGTCAAATTTGTTGTGTCAGTACAAACACAGATTATTTCGGTTCAGAAGAATATTTGACTTTCATTTTTTAATGACCTGATAAAATGTACAGTATAATTTGCCACTGTATTTGAGAATTGGCAAAGGAGTGAAATTAAATCCTGTACCCTGCCTATTCACTTTCAAAACAAAGGGGAGAAACCCTCTAGTGGCACAGGGACTAACTTCACTAGGGTTGAAGTTTTTTTGTTTGATACTGTAAACTTGATACCTGTGGGAAACACAAGTATAATCCTGTTTTGTTTTAAAATACTTTATTGGATTGTTTGTTTGAATGCTTGTCCCGTTATGAGTCATATTTTTTATTACTGTGCTTGAGTGCAGCATTGGAAAGAGGGACCCTGTTAGTGATGGTGGAAGTACAGCATGTGGTCAGTCTATGGGACTGCTCCGGGAGGGCTGGGAAGCTGGTTTGATCCAGAGATAAATTCCACATTCATTACGAGCACCCTCGCAGGCATGCTCATCCATTCTTGCAAATTTGTCAGCTGGTTGATGTTGATTAAAACTAACTGGTCTGATCTCAGAATGGATGACTCCTCTTAAATCAAGGTCAAGGTCCAGGACTGAGACTCCCTCACCCACAGACAGCTCAGTGATTCCAAACCACTTCTTTCAACACATGTTTTATTTATTTGAACATTATTTACCTGAGCAACAGCTCATTTGAGTGCATTTTCTGAAATAATTGAAAAAGCCATTTCAATGGTACAATAGGAATACAAGAAAGAAATGACTCTCCAGTAATTAGCTGTTCAGAGTAGTACATAGTTTTATTTCCTTCATGAATTCCCTTTATGTCAAAGGAAGAGAATGATGCTGAAATGCATTCCAGCCAGGACAGGCACACAATGTTCCAGACTTTCAGCAGATAGATTATATATATATATATATATATATATATATATATATATATATATATATATATATATATATATATATATATATATATATATATGGTCAAGGCTGGCCAGCGGCAGAAAACCCAGACACAGGAACTGTAGTTCAGCTTTCTGCACTTTTAATAAACACAAAACAAACAAAACACAGGAACAAAATAACACAGCACAAGTACAACACCCAAGCACAGCAATCCCGTGTTCCACACTTACTCACTTTGTACTCACAGCACACTCCTTCTCCACACCTAACTACACAACCCTCACCAAACATTCATTCATTCCTTCCTTTTATAGTCTGACAATGGGTAATTGGCAACCAACCAATCATTCCATTACCACCTGGCCAAATTCCACACTTTTCCAATCACACCTCAGTCACTCAATTAAACACAATTTCCATCACAGACACCCACACACATGCACCCATGTGCAGAGACTCTGCTCTGCACACATCCTCCCCCTACTCTCTCTAGAGAGAGCATGGTCGGCATGGGTAGAAAATTCGGAACCAGGTCCCCGCTGTGAAAAAAACACTTTTTCGGGTAATGATTAAACAAAAAAAAAAGAGTAATGTTTTAAGTGCATGATACGTATTAAAATACTATATACTACGCATACATTTAATCAACTAAAGAGTTGATCGCCGGTTCAGTTTATTTACAATTTAATCGTGCAGAATTTTATTTTTTTATAGAAAATAAAATAAGCCAATAGAAGATGAGCATTTTCTCTGTGGCGGTCCAATCGTAAGTGAGCAGAGGCGGAGCATAAACAGTTGAAGGTATTCTCTAGGTTTAACCAATGGGAGAGTCAAATATCTGCCCCTTGCTATGCAGGTGTCCAATCATGAGTGACCAGAGGTGGGACATAAACCGTTAAAGTTATTTTCCGTTTCATTTGAAGGTCTTGGGAGTTTAGCCAATGAGAAAATCAAAGATCTTCTTTGGCTTTGCAGCTGTCCAATTATTAGCGAGCAGAGGCGGGACATAAATATGCTAGGGTAAGCAGTGTAAGAATAGCTGAATTTTGCACGATATTGCTTATTATAGAGACCATTATTGAGAATCATATTGAGAACTTCTAAGTAATATTTAGAGTTGCTTTTTACAAATTAAAAGAAAAATGTCATGTAGGTTTCAGAGAAGGTAGAATATATATGCTATGGACCGTTGCTGAAATCGAGTAGTTGCCGTAATGCCCCGGCAGCTTAACACTGGTCGAAGTAAGCAAGTCTCAGTTTCAACTGTGAAGAGAAGACTTCGACAGGTCGAGTGGCAGTAAGAAAGCCATTGCTAAGATGGCAAAATAAGAAAAAGAGGCTTGCCTGCGCCATGAAGCACCGCCAGTGGACTACTGAAGACTGGAAGAAGGTCTTATGGACCGATGAATCAAAATTTGAAATCTTCGGTTCATCACGCAGGGTTTTTGTACGCTGTCGAGTAGGCGAAAGGATGGTTCCTCGGTGTGTGACACCAACTGTCAAACATGGAGGAGGAAGCGTGATGTTCTGGGGCTCTTTTGCTGGATCCAGAGTCGGCGACTTGCACAGAGTGAGTGGCACCCTGAACCAAAACGGCTACCACAGCATTTTGCAGCGCGATGCAATACCCTCTGGTATACGCCTAGTTGGTCAGGGGTTCATCCTACAGCAAGATAATGACCCAAAACATACCTCCAGGCCATGTCAGAACTACCTTAGAAGAAAAGAACAAGGCGGTAGGCTTCAAATCATGGAATAGCCAGCACAGTCTCCAGACTTAAACCCCATCGAGCTGGTTTGGGATGAACTGGACAGAAGGGTGAAAGCAAAGCAACCTACAAGTGCAACACATTTGTGGGAACTTCTGCAACAGTGTTGGGAAGAACTTTCCGAACAAGATTTGATTTCCATTGTAGAAAGAATGCCACGAGTGTGTTCGGCTGTTATATCTGCAAAAGGTGGCTACTTTGATGAGTCAAAATTTAGATTAAATTTTGTTAAACAAAACGATTCCATGATTTCTTTTTATCTCCAATTGTTTATTTGTTCTATGCTTTAATTTCAGAGTACATTGAGACATTAAACTGCGTAAATTTCAATAAAAACTGGAAAAATGGAGGTGTTCTAAAACTTTTGACCGGTAGTGTATATATATATATATATATATATATATATATACAGTACTGTGCAAAAGTTTTAGGCAGCTGTGAAAAATGCTGTAAAGTAAGAATGCTTTCAAAATAGACATGTTAATAGATTATATTTATCAATTAACTAAATGCAAAGTGAGTGAACAGAAGAAAAATCTAAATCAAATCCATATTTGGTGTGACCACCCTTTGCCTTCAAAACAGCATCAAGCATCAATTCTTCTAGGTACACTTGCACAGAGTTTTTGAAGGAACTCGGCAGGTAGGTTGGCCCAAACATCTTGGAGAACTAACCACAGTTCTTCTGTGGATTTAGGCAGCCTCAGTTGCTTCTCTCTCTTCATGTAATCCCAGACAGCCTCGATGATGTTGAGATCAGGGCTCTGTGGGGGCCATACCATCACTTCCAGGACTCCTTGTTCTTCTTTACGCTGAAGATAGTTCTTAATGACTTTTGCTGTATGTTTGGGGTCGTTGTCATCCTGCAGAATAAATTTGGGGCCAATCAGATGCCTCCCTGATGGTATTGCATGATGGATAAGTATCTGCCTGTACTTCTCAGCATTGAGGAGACCATTAATTCTGACCAAATCCCCAACTCCATTTGCAGAAATGCAGCCCCAAACTTGCAAGGAACCTCCACCATGCTTCACTGTTGCCTGCAGACACTCATTCGTGTACCGCTCTCCAGCCCTTCGCCGAACAAACTGCCTTCTGCTACAGCCAAATATTTCAAATTTTGACTCATCAGTCCAGAGCACCTGCTGCCATTTTTCTGCACCCCAGTTCCTGTGTTTTCGTGCATAGTTGAGTCGCTTGGCCTTGTTTCCACGCCGGAGGTATGGCTTTTGGCCGCAAGTCTTCCATGAAGGCCACTTCTGACCAGACTTCTCCGGACAGTAGATGGGTGTACCAGGGTCCCACTGTTTTCTGCCAGTTCTGAGCTGATGGAACTGCTGGACATCTTCCGATTCGCGAAGGGAAGTAAGCATGATGTGTCTTTCATCTGCTGCAGTAAGTTTCCTTGGCCGACCACTGCGTCTCACGGTCCTCAACGTTGCCCGTTTCTTTGTGCTTCTTCAAAGAGCTTGGACAGCACATCTGGAAACCCCTGTCTGCCTTGAAATTTCTGCCTGGGAGACCTTGCTGATGCAGTATAACTACCTTGTGTCTTGTTGCTGTGCTCAGTCTTGCCATGGTGTATGACTTTTGACAGTAAACTGTCTTCAGCAACCTCACCTTGTTAGCTGAGTTTGGCTGTTCCTCACCCAGTTTTATTCCTCCTACACAGCTGTTTCTGTTTCAGTTAATGATTGTGTTTCAACCTACATATTGAATTGATGATCATTAGCACCTGTTTGGTATAATTGTTTAATCATACACCTGACTATATGCCTACAAAATCCCTGACTTTGTGCAAGTGTACCTAGAAGAATTGATGCTGTTTTGAAGGCAAAGGGTTGTCACACCAAATATGGATTTGATTTAGATTTTTCTTTTCACTCACTTTGCATTTAGTTAATTGATAAATATAATCTATTAACATGTCTATTTTTGAAAGCATTCTTACTTTACAGCATTTTTTCACACCTGCCTAAAACTTTTGCACAGTATATATATACAGTACTGTGCAAAAGTTTTAGGCAGGTGTGAAAAAATGCTGTAAAGTCAGAATGCTTTCAAAATAGACATGTTAATAGATTATATTTATCAATTAACTAAATGCAAAGTGAGTGAACAGAAGAAAATCTAAATCAAATCCATATTTGGTGTGACCACCCTTTGCCTTCAAAACAGCATCAAGCATCAATTCTTCTAGGTACACTTGCACACAGTTTTGAAGGAATTCGGCAGGTAGGTTGGCCCAAACATCTTGGAGAACTAACCACAGTTCTTCTGTGGATTTAGGCAGCCTCAGTTGCTTCTCTCTCTTCATGTAATCCCAGACAGCCTCGATGATGTTGAGATCAGGGCTCTGTGGGGCCATACCATCACTTCCAGGACTCCTTGTTCTTCTTTACGCTGAAGATAGTTCTTAATGACTTTTGCTGTATGTTTGGGGTCGTTGTCATCCTGCAGAATAAATTTGGGGCCAATCAGATGCCTCCCTGATGGTATTGCATGATGGATAAGTATCTGCCTGTACTTCTCAGCATTGAGGAGACCATTAATTCTGACCAAATCCCCAACTCCATTTGCAGAAATGCAGCCCCAAACTTGCAAGGAACCTCCACCATGCTTCACTGTTGCCTGCAGACACTCATTCGTACGCTCTCCAGCCCTTCGCGAACAAACTGCCTTCTGCTACAGCCAAATATTTCAAATTTTGACTCATCAGTCCAGAGCACCTGCTGCCATTTTTCTGCACCCCAGTTCCTGTGTTTTCGTGCATAGTTGAGTCGCTTGGCCTTGTTTCCATGTCGGAGGTATGGCTTTTTGGCCGCAAGTCTTCCATGAAGGCCACTTCTGACCAGACTTCTCCAGACAGTAGATGGGTGTACCAGGGTCCCACTGTTTTCTGCCAGTTCTGAGCTGATGGAACTGCTGGACATCTTCCGATTGCGAAGGGAAGTAAGCATGATGTGTCTTTCATCTGCTGCAGTAAGTTTCCTTGGCCGACCACTCGCGCTCACGGTCCTCAACGTTGCCCGTTTCTTTGTGCTTCTTCAAAAGAGCTTGGACAGCACATCTGGAAACCCCTGTCTGCCTTGAAATTTCTGCCTGGGAGAGACCTTGCTGATGCAGTATAACTACCTTGTGTCTTGTTGCTGTGCTCAGTCTTGCCATGGTGTATGACTTTTGACAGTAAACTGTCTTCAGCAACCTCACCTTGTTAGCTGAGTTTGGCTGTTCCTCACCCAGTTTTATTCCTCCTACACAGCTGTTTCTGTTTCAGTTAATGATTGTGTTTCAACCTACATATTGAATTGATGATCATTAGCACCTGTTTGGTATAATTGTTTAATCATACACCTGACTATATGCCTACAAAATCCCTGACTTTGTGCAAGTGTACCTAGAAGAATTGATGCTGTTTTGAAGGCAAAGGGTGGTCACACCAAATATGGATTTGATTTAGATTTTTCTTCTGTTCACTCACTTTTGCATTTAGTTAATTGATAAATATAATCTATTAACATGTCTATTTTTGAAAGCATTCTTACTTTACAGCATTTTTTCACACCTGCCTAAAACTTTTGCACAGTATATATATACAGTACTGTGCAAAAGTTTTAGGCAGGTGTGAAAAAATGCTGTAAAGTCAGAATGCTTTCAAAAATAGACATGTTAATAGATTATATTTATCAATTAACTAAATGCAAAGTGAGTGAACAGAAGAAAAATCTAAATCAAATCCATATTTGGTGTGACCACCCTTTGCCTTCAAAACAGCATCAAGCATCAATTCTTCTAGGTACACTTGCACACAGTTTTTGAAGGAATTCGGCAGGTAGGTTGGCCCAAACATCTTGGAGAACTAACCACAGTTCTTCTGTGGATTTAGGCAGCCTCAGTTGCTTCTCTCTCTTCATGTAATCCCAGACAGACTCGATGATGTTGAGATCAGGGCTCTGTGGGGCCATACCATCACTTCCAGGACTCCTTGTTCTTCTTTACGCTGAAGATAGTTCTTAATGACTTTTGCTGTATGTTTGGGGTCGTTGTCATCCTGCAGAATAAATTTGGGGCCAATCAGATGCCTCCCTGATGGTATTGCATGATGGATAAGTATCTGCCTGTACTTCTCAGCATTGAGGAGACCATTAATTCTGACCAAATCCCCAACTCCATTTGCAGAAATGCAGCCCCAAACTTGCAAGGAACCTCCACCATGCTTCACTGTTGCCTGCAGACACTCATTCGTGTACCGCTCTCCAGCCCTTCGCCGAACAAACTGCCTTCTGCTACAGCCAAATATTTCAAATTTTGACTCATCAGTCCAGAGCACCTGCTGCCATTTTTCTGCACCCCAGTTCCTGTGTTTTCGTGCATAGTTGAGTCGCTTGGCCTTGTTTCCACGTCGGAGGTATGGCTTTTGGCCGCAAGTCTTCCATGAAGGCCACTTCTGACCAGACTTCTCCGGACAGTAGATGGGTGTACCAGGGTCCCACTGTTTTCTGCCAGTTCTGAGCTGATGGAACTGCTGGACATCTTCCGATTGCGAAGGGAAGTAAGCATGATGTGTCTTTCATCTGCTGCAGTAAGTTTCCTTGGCCGACCACTGCGTCTCACGGTCCTCAACGCGTTGCCCGTTTCTTTGTGCTTCTTCAAAAGAGCTTGGACAGCACATCTGGAAACCCCTGTCTGCCTTGAAATTTCTGCCTGGGAGACCTTGCTGATGCAGTATAACTACCTTGTGTCTTGTTGCTGTGCTCAGTCTTGCCATGGTGTATGACTTTTGACAGTAAACTGTCTTCAGCAACCTCACCTTGTTAGCTGAGTTTGGCTGTTCCTCACCCAGTTTTATTCCTCCTACACAGCTGTTTCTGTTTCAGTTAATGATTGTGTTTCAACCTACATATTGAATTGATGATCATTAGCACCTGTTTGGTATAATTGTTTAATCATACACCTGACTATATGCCTACAAAATCCCTGACTTTGTGCAAGTGTACCTAGAAGAATTGATGCTGTTTTGAAGGCAAAGGGTTGTCACACCAAATATGGATTTGATTTAGATTTTTCTGTTCACTCACTTTGCATTTAGTTAATTGATAAATATAATCTATTAACATGTCTATTTTTGAAAGCATTCTTACTTTACAGCATTTTTTCACACCTGCCTAAAACTTTTGCACAGTATATATATACAGTACTGTGCAAAAGTTTTAGGCAGGTGTGAAAAAATGCTGTAAAGTCAGAATGCTTTCAAAAATAGACATGTTAATAGATTATATTTATCAATTAACTAAATGCAAAGTGAGTGAACAGAAGAAAATCTAAATCAAATCCATATTTGGTGTGACTACCCTTTGCCTTCAAAACAGCATCAAGCATCAATTCTTCTAGGTACACTTGCACACAGTTTTGAAGGAATTCGGCAGGTAGGTTGGCCCAAACATCTTGGAGAACTAACCACAGTTCTTCTGTGGATTTAGGCAGCCTCAGTTGCTTCTCTCTCTTCATGTAATCCCAGACAGACTTGATGATGTTGAGAGCAGGGCTCTGTGGGGCCATACCATCACTTCCAGGACTCCTTGTTCTTCTTTACGCTGAAGATAGTTCTTAATGAATTTCGCAGGATGTTTGGGGTCGTTGTCATGCTGCAGAATAAATTTGGGGCCAATCAGATGCCTCCCTGATGGTATTGCATGATGGATAAGTATCTGCCTGTACTTCTCAGCATTGAGGAGACCATTAATTCTGACCAAATCCCCAACTCCATTTGCAGAAATGCAGCCCCAAACTTGCAAGGAACCTCCACCATGCTTCACTGTTGCCTGCAGACACTCATTCGTACGCTCTCCAGCCCTTCGCGAACAAACTGCCTTCTGCTACAGCTAAATATTTCAAATTTTGACTCATCAGTCCAGAGCACCTGCTGCCATTTTTCTGCACCCCAGTTCCTGTGTTTTCGTGCATAGTTGAGTCGCTTGGCCTTGTTTCCATGTCGGAGGTATGGCTTTTTGGCCGCAAGTCTTCCATGAAGGCCACTTCTGACCAGACTTTTCCAGACAGTAGATGGGTGTACCAGGGTCCCACTGTTTTCTGCCAGTTCTGAGCTGATGGCACTGCTGGACATCTTCCGATTGCGAAGGGAAGTAAGCATGATGTGTCTTTCATCTGCTGCAGTAAGTTTCCTTGGCCGACCACTGCGCTCACGGTCCTCAACGTTGCCCGTTTCTTTGTGCTTCTTCAAAAGAGCTTGGACAGCACATCTGGAAACCCCTGTCTGCCTTGAAATTTCTGCCTGGGAGAGACCTTGCTGATGCAGTATAACTACCTTGTGTCTTGTTGCTGTGCTCAGTCTTGCCATGGTGTATGACTTTTGACAGTAAACTGTCTTCAGCAACCTCACCTTGTTAGCTGAGTTTGGCTGTTCCTTACCCAGTTTTATTCCTCCTACACAGCTGTTTCTGTTTCAGTTAATGATTGTGTTTCAACCTACATATTGAATTGATGATCATTGGCACCTGTTTGGTATAATTGTTTAATCATACACCTGACTATATGCCTACAAAATCCCTGACTTTGTGCAAGTGTACCTAGAAGAATTGATGCTGTTTTGAAGGCAAAGGGTGGTCACACCAAATATGGATTTGATTTAGATTTTTCTTCTGTTCACTCACTTTTGCATTTAGTTAATTGATAAATATAATCTATTAACATGTCTATTTTGAAAGCATTCTTACTTTACAGCATTTTTTCACACCTGCCTAAAACTTTTGCACAGTACTGTATATATATATATATATATATATATATATATATATATATATATATATATATATATATATATACATATACACACACACCCCAGGGCTCTCTTGTAAATGGCATTGACAAGTTAACAACTACTAAGAAATACAGAAGTTAAAGTGCTCCCTGGGAAAGAACGCTGATTTTTTTTTTTTTAACCATTTGCTCAAAGATTATTCCCAGTGGTAGTAACATATGTTTTCAGGATTTGAGTGTTGTTATTGCAAGGGTCTCTTTTGATGTGATTTGTCTCTTCCCAGTTTCTGAGGTTCATGTACTGAATTTGATTGCTCCACACCGCTGCTGAGTTAGGTACTGGGGATTCCCCACTGGGATTAATCAGCAGCCTCTATCCAGTGCTTAATCCTCTCTTTGAACTGGAGCAGCCATACAAAGAAAACCCCATTATGCAATTAGCTAAGTGCAGCAGTCTGCACTGCAGTACAGCATTCAAACACCTTGTCTCAATAACCAATAACCACTAACATTTAATTAAAGAAAAAATAGCCAATATCACTGACTCAATCTGTATGAATCTTGTATAAAAAAGAATATAAAGTGTAAACCACAAGTCTGAGCTGCTTCCAAAAAAGAAAAAAAAATTCTAAGATGGTGTGGCAGACCAGGGATCTGCCCTTGGAAATGCTGGCAGGGATGGAGTTAAATTCTCCTCCCTGCCCAGGTTGATTGCGTCAGGTGGGAGCAATCAAACAATTAATTATCCAATTATTACTCAGCCACCTGGCATAAAAGGTGGCCTCAGCCTCCCAGTACGGAGAGTTCTAGAAGGAGAGGAAGCAAGAGTGTTTTCTGTTTTTGCTCGTTTTGCAAACCAGTGAAGGCAGTGCCCAGCCTGGAAGCCGTATTTTTTGTAAGTTTTGTTTTGTGTTTATTGTCTGTGTTTTGAAACCTTTTTGTTTGGCCCTCGTGCCGGTTTATTTTGTATTTTTTTGGTATATTAAAAGGTTTATTTTTTAACTTTCACACTGTCTCTGAGTCTCAACCTCTGTCATCCTGTCACAATGGGTTAACATAATTTTATGTGCGTTGTTTTGGGTATAACTAACTGGTTTAATATTCAGTGGAATTCCACTACCACGACCAACAAATGGACTTTGTAAAATGGTCTTCACAGAGAGCTGTTTCTAATAGAGGGAAGTCTTCAGACTGGACTGACAGAAAGTGATCAGCTTGCGGAATGGGCAGTGTTGTGTGATACATTGCCGTTATGGATTCTGTCCCCTGTTGATGAGATGAGTTGGCTCGCTCATAGGCAGTCCTGACTCTGTCTGTTATCCATTTAGGTAGCCTCTGTTTAGACAGGGCTTGACCATGGGACTTCGGACAGACACACTGTTCAGACAGCCTCCAACTTTGTGTCCTGTCAACATAATACATAGTACCTGCACAGGGCAGAGCATATGGAGCTGTTGCTCCCTGTCAGACTGGACAGGAGGTGGATGGAAAGCCTCCAATTCCACAGACACAAAATGCCGAGATTGTTTTCGGCAAAAAAGCAGGATTGGTACGAAGCATAACCTTTGTCCTGACTTCTGCAACAATTAAGCAGGCTTTCGAAAATTGAAAATGCTGGCATCTCTCACTCAGCTGTTTAGCGGTGATTGCAAGCAAGAAAGCTGCTTTGAGCGATACAAATTTCAGCTCTGCTGAATGCAAGGGCTCAAATGGAGGTTTAATGAGTGCCTCAAGCACTACGTTAAGCCTCCAGCAAGGAACAATATCCTTCATTGACGGTCAAAGCCACCGATTCCTTTCAAAAATTGCCCTACCAGGAAGTGAGCTCCTGGGGAGTCAATTTTGACATGGCAAGCTGAAATAGCTGCCAGATAGACTAATGTAGAGGGGAATTTCCCTTCGTCAAACATGTCCTGCAAAAATTGTAGTATAACTGTCATGGGGTCAATGCTCCCCACTTGTACCCATACTGGGAACACGTGGACGCTGCTCTGGCATTTTGCAGGGTGTCAATGACCCTGTTAGAAAGCCCCAGACGGCTCAAATGTAGCCGTTCAGGGGCCAGACCCAGAACCGTAGGCTCGATGGATCGGGATGCCACAAGGTCTCCCATGCCTGACTGCAGGTGGCGGCGTTTTGGCAGGTTCCACGGCTGGGCGCTTAGAAGCTGCATCAGAGCTGAAAAACAGTCTCCTGGGCCAATAAGGGGCTATGAATAGCACCCTGGCCCGGTCCTGCCTGATTTTCACCTGCCTTGAGATCCACCGTGGTCGCCCGGCCTGATTGACTGCAACAGCAGTTGCATGGTTAACATTTTGAACCTCTGTTCCACTTAGATACAGGTTGACCTATCTGAGATCAAGGATTGGTCTGAGACCACCCTACCATCAAGTGGAGAGGGAGTACCATGCAAATAGCCCCACTTTTGCAGCAGAGCTGTCACCTCCTGAGACAGTACCTCAGTGTCTTGTGAATCCGTGACTAATGTTGTAGTCAAGCCCTGAAAGAGAGGGGGACCGTGCCTGAATTGCACCCATATGTCTGTGGTGCACTGACGCCAATACTCCAGTGGCTCCCAAACTGCTAGGGGGCTGCTGCTGGGCTTGTGGCTTAGCCTGAGGTTTTTGCCTCTGCGCCTGGCAGCGGAACTTGTTAAAGCTCCTGCAGTGCGCAGCCACGGGCCGGTTATGAAAACCACCTCTAGCTGTAGTTGCAGCCGACTGTACCAGTCTTTGAGGCTGCTCGGGCCTTGGGTGCTAGTTTGCCGCTGGTTTGCACACTGGGGGTGACCGCTTGGGAAGCCGATGCACCAGCTCTTTTGTGGACATCTCATCCACTGCAGGACCAAAGGTATGCCCCGATGTAATGGAGGCATATAACAGTGGTGCTTTATCCCCATCAGACACTCGTGCCTGGGAAATCCAAAGCTGCCGTCTTGCAGCTACCAGAGCACAGCCTGCCCGTTCAGTTTGGAGCAGGGCAGGTTTTTATTCACCAAATGCAGCTCCTCTAGCTGCTGTGGTGAGGGTCTATGACTCTGAGTAAGAGACTTCAATAAACAGACCTGGTAGGCTACCAGTATACTATTATAATTACCCAGCCTTGCAGCAAACGCACCAGCTGAGTAAGCCCGCTTCAGAATGACTTCTGAGACCCGACACTGCTTGTTAGGGCAGCTAGCATCCTTGGTTAGGAGTCCTACTTTAGGCACCTGCACCAGAGAGGCAATTGCCAAACCCAGCAGCTTCTTGTCATTCAGGCTGTACAACGCCCCCATCGACCAGGAAACCACCGGAGCTGTAGCTGGATGACCCCAGGGCGATTGGACTTCAAAAAGAAAATCCGGGTGCACTGGGGGGGGGGCACAGGAGAGGGGGCAGGCTCATCCTCAAAGATGGACTGTTTCCTTGTCTCATATGTAGGCCAGGGCACTTGAAAAATTGCAGTGGCCCTCTTAATCAATGGCAGAAGCTCTGACGACAGGGAGAGATTAACTGCAGGTAATGGGCTGTCTGAATCCACCTTCTCGAAGGGGAAAGCCAGCTCCGCTTCGCACATCTCCTCAGAGGCGGCGATGGACAGCATATCATTCTGCTGCCAGTCTGTGCTTATAGCCCCTTGTTGCTTCAAGGGAACAGGGCGGGGGCAGGCGGTGCAGCATGCTCACGCAGCAGCTCAGCAAGCACTATGCCCTGAGAGGCAGAGGATGATGAGGAAGACTGTAAAAACAGCTTCCTATGTGGGATCTTTCCCCAGGCAATTCTTCTACTCTCCCTGGGCACAGAGCCTGGAGAGGACACAGCCATCTCTTTACCAGAAGATGGGGGAGAGCCCTGTCCAAGTGGAACAGACATGGAGCTGTCTGTAGAACTGTGAGACAAATGTTTCTGTAGCGTGCTTTTAGAGAAACTCGCACAAAACTCACTAAAGCTGCGGTCAGTGTGTGACTGTTTGGCATGCTCTGGCCCCAGGCAGGAAGAGCACCTACCGAGCTTATGCTCAACTTGGAGACTGGCCTTGCATATGTCACAGGGATAAAACCCAAGCATAATGCAACTGTATAAGTGCTGCCTCAGTCTGGTCAAGTCAGCAGCTGTGCTTGTGTTTCTGCAAAAAAAAAAAAAACACACAAGAGAAAGAAACTCTCTCACAGAAAACAGTAATCACACAATTACAATTCAAATAATATTAAAAAGCGTTTTAACTCCAGCTGGAGCTAAGCAGCCTGTAAGGACAGCACAAGTCAGCCAACTCAAGTCGCTTGGTCCCTGGGAAGGGGCGACATGAGCTGCTGGCTTCACGCGGGGCACAAGGTCGCAGCGGGACATAACAAACAATAGTCAGTGTGCAAAAATGATGTGTAATTAGTAAACTAATACAATGTCAAAAAATGATTGCATTTAATAGTGTAATACACAATAGCGAGTAATATACACAGATAGAAGTAACAAGTACTTATCTGTCTATGGCTCTCCCGTCAGGTTCAGTCCTCTGAAAGGACAAATGATGTTGGTTTCTGTGCGTGCAGTCTTCTTATGCCCTCGGGGGGCGGGCGTGACTGTGTCACAGGCACTGGCATGCAGCTTTGGTATATCTATTCAGGTTTTGGGGTCTTTAGGAAGTAAACACCCACATGGTAATGGTTACATTTCGTACTTGATAGGGAACACAAGGTTTTCTGTAGTTCATTATTATAAAAACATATTTAAGGAATATAATATAAACTTTTGTGTTGTGTATTTTCACCAATGCAGTGATTAATTTTATTTTAACATTTATTTTGTAATGTTTTATTTATGTTGATATATTCCTACTGTATTTTACTTGCTACTGTATATTCAATACATAACTGTGTACTATGTATATTAAGAGCTGTTCTGGACAGGATGTACAGTATATATTGTATATGAATGACATGAATGCATACACATTAAAAAAAAATGGATTCAATGTAATTGAATTAAAACTGATATATGTGCTGCAAGGAGGGTACTCTCTGTGTTTTACATTATTTTCCGTCTTCCTCCTGAAATACTGAATTGATATTGCTGTAGGTCAAACTGCATTGAGCTAAGATTATATTTTGTTTGGTGTTCAGGGTTGCTTGAAGGGAAACAGAACAGCTGGACAAAGACATTTTAAAAATAGCCACTGCATGAAAAAACTAAGGATAAATAAGGAAACAACTTCCTTCCATGAAATAGACTGAAAAGCTGAAACCAGCTTTTAAAATGGTGACCTAATACCAAGATAAAAGATTATCCAGAAAATATGTTTTCTTTTATTTCTTTGGTCTGTGTCCCCTTACAACATGGAAAAAATTATAATAGAGAATACCCAGTGTAGCAGAGTATAGAGAAAACAAGAAAGCATATGTAAGCATGATGAATCACTGATTAATATGTTAATGTAAAGATGAAAACTATGGTTAGCCTTGGTAAAGCTTGGCAAATGGATCATGAAAGTGCTGTGCAATTTTACAGGAGTGGTGCTTATAATTTCTAACACACATAATAATTGAATTATTCCTATTAACCCTGTATTGGGATAACTCTTCAGGACCACCGCTGTGCTGTACTTCACGTATTCTTTTTTTTTTTTTTCCAGGATGTGTGCATGCTGCTATTGTGAGTGTCACTATATGAGTCACCATAGGGCTAATTTAAGGCCCTACAAAAGACATAGGATTTCGTGACGCACTCTGTCGTATTCTGAGACTAGCATCAATCACTACGTCTGCTTAAGAACAATCCATTAGGAAGGTGAAATGAGTGCCTGTGGAACTGCCATTCTCATCTTCACTGCTGGTTTACATATAACCAATTAATGTAATGGATTTAAATGTGGAGGGGGGTTGGCTTGTTCCAGAGTACATTTTCCATGGGTTGGCTGCGGGACGTAATGTAAGGCAGACAAGCTTCTTGACAAGGTTATTTAGGATTCAGATTGTTTTTTCCCCAAAAGTGATGTAATGTACTGAAACCTAATGCCTTGCAGACTGCCAGTGAAGTATTACAGCAAGGCATGCATAACTAGCAAGCTTTAAAGTAGTACATTAAGTGAGGTTTTAGTCTGAAAGCGGAGGGTGTATGATGGCTGTTGAACATGACCTAATCAATCATTTCATTCAGCAGTTGGTAATGCAATTGAATCATCTAACTGACAGTTGTAAAGGCTGTTACACTTAGCGACTGACAGAACTCAAAGATACGGGCACCATGTAGGAAAAGAAACCACTGGTGAAACGTGAACTATAAGTTAACAACATCATATTTGGAATCAACATAACTGAGATATCTTTGACTTTTGAAAGCTTTCTGTTGGCATGCTTTATCTTATTGCGTTCCCATTGGTCAGCCGCATCATCAATGTGATTCAGGGTGACCCACAACAGTCACTCTGAATCGTGCAAGATCTAAGTGAAAAAAACTAATGCCATCACAGGTTAAAAGAGCAAAACAGACTGAAGGAGATCCATAGAGAATGACAATGTAATATTAGCTGCACATTCTTTCAAAGGTTCCCCACCACCCTTCTTAGCAGCTTAATAATATTAAGCAGTAACTTCTGACAACAGCAGCGTCAATCTTTATTTACGCATGAATGACAGTGTTTAGTGATCAATGCAATGACAGTGCTAAAAGAGGAGGTCAAAATGTGATGAGTGATTCTCTGATTAACTGATCTTATCAACTTCACGAAGAGAATGCTATGTATAATCTAAGGAACAAGTGGGAGGTATAAGTGAGAGGATCCATACATACGTAGATAGTTACAGTCATCATGGGGTACAAACAGTCTTCCTAAAATGAATGAATTTCACAGCAAAAGGAAACCGGGCAGGTCACACTGCGTAGAGCGCAGAGATCTGAGTGTTCTGGTGGGAAGTTCCAGTATGATTATATTGTGCCCTGAGACCACACAGCCAAGCCAACAGCTGCTGTTAGATCAAACGTATAGAAGAGAGAAAGGTACAGATTCAGTAAACACACAGAGCAGGCTTACAAAATAAGCCGACATACCAAGTTCACACAAGGGACATTGCAAATGATGTCATTGTGATCATGAAATAGTTTAATCTGCTTTTCTGCCTGAATTACTCTACATCAAATTATCTCCAGCCTGCAGTAGCCAAAGAAAATGACCTTCCCACCTACATTTTCACCCTGTTTCCGTCTGAGTTCACTGTTCTCTCAGCAAGAGTCACCCGCCACCATTTATGGCCGATCAACCAATAGAAATGGAAGCAGCACACATTATACTACATGGCTGTGCAGCTGGTTAAATAACTGCTGGTATTCCTGAATCACGCAATTTTCTGTTGCCATGGACTTTGCATTTCCATGCTAATTGGATGACTTTTCAGTGCTGTTGGTTGAAAGGCCAAAAATACCTAAAAAATACCTCAGCTCCCAGAAGAATTTTTCCCCCACGTTCTCATTATTTGTTTATTTAGCAGACACCTTTATCCAAGGCGACTTACAGAGACTAGGGTGTGTGAACTATGCATCAGCTGCAGAGTCACTTACAACTACGTCTCACCCGAAAGACGGAGCACAAGGAGGTTAAGTGACTTGCTCAGGGTCACACAATGAGTCAGTGGCTGAGGTGGGATTTGAACTGGGGACCTCCTGGTTACAAGCCCTTTGCTTTAACCACTGGACCACACAGCCTCCACATGTTGAGTCTCATGTTGTCTTTCCAGTTTTGGGGGAATGCGGTGGTCAAAGCACAGGTCTACCGGGTTGTATGTATGTAAATCCATATATAAACTGTCAGAGAGGTAGAGGGAGGAACCAGCCATAACCTTGAAAAGCCCTGCCTTTGTTAGTCTGACAGACTGCGAGGAGAAGAGTGTGTGGGAGTTTTGACAGTAACACAGTTAGGAAGTCAGACTGACAAAAGGTGTACCCTCCTATTAACCCTTCAGTCACAACCATTTCTGACAGGTCTGTCCTGAATGAAAAACCATCAATAGAAGGTCATCTGTCTCCTGCATTTACTGCACTCGTTTATATAAAGAATAACGACAGTATGAATTAGTTAGACCGGCTTAAAATGGACCAGGGTATTTAGAGGCTGGCATATTGCTGCTGTGATAGCAGGACATGGTGCAATTGCAGCCACAGTCCTTGATCCCCAGAAAGGCTCTATTTCCAGCCTAAAGACATTTCAGTAACGCTATTGCGTGGCATAAATTAATCTTAAATAGATACGCAATTGCATATTAAATTCATGTTAAATTAATATTTAATAAATATGCAATAACTGTTTTTTTGCTAAATGTTAACCAAATGTCGATTGAAAATGTAATTGCATATCATGTCCATTTATATTACGTTTTGTTACCCTTGAAAATATGTCATAATTTCCCTTTGTTTACATGTTTGTAATTGAACAGTTAATCTGACTTAAATGTTAATTGAAAATAACAAGGAATAATTGAACGTAAATTTAATACCAATTGCATATCTATTAAATATTAATTTAACATTAATTTAATGTGCAATTGCATATCTATTTAATATTAATTTATGCCACGCAATATAAAGGGTTTGACATTTCATTTCCAAACATGATATAATACAATACATTGTTTCCTAATAATGTTGTTTGAAATAATAAGCCTTCAGTTTATTTATATTAATGTAGTATAACTACCAAGAAATAACTCAAAACATCATACTACTTACTAATCTGAAAAAAATATTTAAACAAATCTATTTTTACTGGACAACACTGTTAATGGAACTTCAATGTGAAAATCACAGAATGCAATCATGTACCAAATAGAAAACAAAAACTCAAAATATGATGTCTATAAAATGTAGTCCCAGCCTCTACTAAAATCTAACAGGGAACTGGTTTTCCTGTTGGAATTCTTGGATGAAAGGTGTGTCAGTAATCGAATTGGGTCAATGTTGTCTCAAAGGACGAACTCACACTAAGGACCAGGAACGAGAACGTGCAGAATGCCAGTTTTAGTGCCACAAGCTGCTGACATGCTTATTTATTTCCCTGCCCGCACAACACACCGTATGAAAAAATATTATAGCACTGTCCAAGTTTCACAGAGCTCCCCAAAACACCACCTACTGCTTGGTTTGCAAGTACCATTACTGTGGTACATTGTTCAACCTCATCAACATGAGAATCTTAGCTTGGATTGTGGCTATACCCAAAAGAAGTACAAAGCAATGTGTTGTTTAGCTAGGATAGGATTTCATATATGCTGTGTAAATGGCATTCAGCAACATTCAGCCTCGGGCTCACTAAAATGATTAAGAGAAATGACAAGCATCCGTGAGCACAGTAGACTAAGTGCTGTAATGATTACACACTGCTGACTGCCCTCTTCGGTCCTGGAATGCGTTACCACATCCCCTGTGTCACCATACACCCGCTCACAGTCTGTTCTTTCCTGTGCTCCTGCGGGTTTATGGGACAGCTGTTGGAAAGGTGAGCCGCTTCAGAGTCAGAAGACGTGAGCTCAGAAACAAGGTTTCAACGATTCTCTAAAATGACACAATGCAAAACCTGACTATATGTAACCAAAGGAAAGTGCTGTCTATTGCAGTTGTGATGGAAAGACATGCTACTGTTGCAAATCCTCCCAAAGCAAGGCCGTCTTTCCACCCTAAGGACGTTTCATAAACGAACATGATATCATGAAATACAGTGTTTACTAATCATGGGCTATTTTTTTTGTAACAAGGCCTCAGTTATTTAATTTTATATATCTCAAAACATCAAAAACTTTGCTGTTTCAGAGGGGAAAGGCAGCTGCAATTTCTGAAGCAGAATTATTTTTATTTTTTCTTATACTGTAACCAAAGACTGGATCTTTAACACAAAAACTGAACAATAAAACACTAAAAAAAAAAAAAACTTTTTTTTTTTTTTTTTGATGGACTCACAATCTATATATTGAAGGAAATCTATATATCTATATTGTGTCTATCTATATATTGTATGCCTTTGGAAATAACCTTCAATCTATACAAATCCAACAGCACCCTTCCTTGTGCTGTATTTTGTGCAGGTGTAATTTCTACTCTTGATTTCTAAACAGAACTATTATAATTTGAGATTATGTGTCATTTAAGATTTCTTGTGTATCCAGCTCCTGTCGGTGCTTCATAAAATCTTATACAGAAAACTGCTGGGGGAGCACATAAAGCATTGCATTTTAAAATCTCTGCTCTCCTATATGATGTCATCCTAACTGCATGGAGGAGGATAGCAGCTGGAACTGTTCAAAATCCTCCCCTGCTCATCTGCATAGAGTACGTTATAGCAGTTTGTATAATAAGTCGGGCTATTGTACAGAAAGGTTCTTGTGGTAGCGCTGAGATGTTAATTTTTTAATGTGGGATGGTCTTTGTCATTCTTGGAGGATGGTTTATTTCTTAGTTGCAGAGGGCGGGACTAAAAACATCAAACTGCACTGATGGAGTTAGCCGAGCAGCTGGAGGCAGGTTGCTATGGAGACAGCAATCCTTGCTACAGACTGGATATATAATTGGTAGTTCGGTAATCTGCTGTTTACCAGCAGCAGAATCATACATGAATGCACCAGTGTCCAGCTACCACATGTTGGATAATTTATTAAAACCTCTTATTGCTTTAAAATTGTATTGCCTTTTACAGTGGAGGGCACGTATATATTTTTGTGAGGTTAAACTGAGGGCATCCGAAGGATTGCACAAGAGAAGGAGTGTTAACTACAGTGTCCTGGTCAAATTCAAATACAGGTCCACAATTCAGCCTGAATTCAAGAGTAACTTAGTATGGGTCTAAAATATCAGTTATTTTACCCAACAATGTATTTCTCTTGTTGTTTACAATCACTTTGTACATCATTTTCTGTTTCAGGTATCACATTCATTAATTAAGATTATGTTGTTTCAGACAGATACCACTTTGCTCTTTAAAACCCCTATCCCAGCTAACTGTAAACATTCCCTTCAGTTCTTCAAAGAACATGCCTGAAAATGAAATGTCCAGTGACAGTGGATCCGTCTTGTATTTATATATTCAATACAAAACAGTTAGTATTGGAATCTCTTTGTTTTTATTAATTTTAGTTCCCTGCTGTCAAATGTTTAACCCATTCCTCTTGATACAAGCCCCTGCTGAAAATCTAGACAAGAAAACTGTGAACACAAAGCTATAAGAATCTGTGAAGCAATAATAATAATAATATTATTATTAATATTTATTTCTTAGCAGACGCCCTTATCCAGGGTGACTTACAGTCATAAACAAAAAATACATTTCAAGAAATCACAGTACTAATACAATTAAGAGCAAGATAAAATACAATGACTTCAGTTCTAATAATAATACATTAGTTAAGAACACCCCCTATTGACTGGTGTTCTACCTTGCCTTCTTTGAGTGTGACTTATCATTCATCCATTCATTTGAATACACTAACAAAAGGATAGATCAGTTACACTCCCTTATGCCAGGGTAGGCACTACCATTCCATATCTATAGTCCTAATAATAAAAGTCCGAAGTCATAAATATCATTTGACAGTGTTAATATATTCAAGAACGCCAGTAGAATTCCACATTTTCTTAGCAGTTAAATAGCAATAGTGCTGCAACAGCAAAACAACATTGCACTATAGCATGAGCAATCAGCCACCAAACCTTCACTAATAAAAAGTCCTGGCTGTTTTTTTTTTGTTTTTTTTTAGTACACCGGTCTAGAGTAACCAAAATAGAAATGTGCCGAGTAAACCTTATTGTATTATAGTAAAATACCTGGTGACACACATATTGTTCTAGAATGGTGTGTCTTTTTGTAGAACTCAACATGACATTTCTTTAAATAGTTTTTCAGATTAGCAAGTGGTATCTCTTTGCCATTGACTTTTATTAGGATTCCAAATCTGTGTATCCGGTGATATACTGGACCATGTCCACTTTTGATGTACTGGGCATAACAAAGAGGTTTCCACTGAAAGCACAACAGAACAACCCATCTACAAGTGACTGATTCAGTTGAAGAGGCACTAAACTGATGGCTACATGAAAAATAGCAGACTAAAATTGCTGTAGCTAGAGGACCTCCTTGACTGGATCTCAGATTCTTCCACCCAGAATACTCATCTCCTCATACATTCAATGCACCCTGTAATTTTTGCTTAAACATACTGCATACTGCTGGGATTGGTGTGTTAATTTGCTTCCAAGGTAGCCCCAGAGAGAAAGGTCAGTAACAATATGTATTTAAGAATGATTTCCAGGGATATCCAGTTGTTGAGGTTGTTTTGAGTACATGAGCAAGTGGACCGATGACCTGTATAAAACAGGTTATTTTGAGTGTTGCTGGTTGCTATCTATGTGATTCTGATGGTTTCAACAATACATTTTGTGAAACTGTAGCCACAAAACAAAAAACAGTTATAATTTGCATTAAATGCTAATAATGCAGGCTGTTTTGTGTGTGTGTTTTTTTTTATTTATTTTTTTAATAAAAACTCAAGAGTTGATCTTCCCAAGCACCTTTTGGCTATCCAGGTGTTGGGAAAAAATATACCCATTGTATAATTGAAAGTGTATATATTTTGGGCAGAAAAGTGGTTGGGTAATATTACATAGCCCCGTTGAGCTTGTATCTGCACTATAGGTAAATTGGTGGCTTCAGTCTTTAGTGCAGTTAGCCCGGCATATTTCAACAAGCAACACAGTGATAGTTATGTTTTGGTGTTTGTGATCCTATTAGACAACATGATTACAGTGTTTCGAGATTCTAAACGCTGCTGGGATTATGGCCGATCTGCTTTAAACCTGAGAAGATCTGAGGAGGTTTTACCTGTGGATGCCTGCCCTCTAACTGAAAGCCCTAAGGCTACAAATGATTAATAACTTCATCCCATTAGTCATTACCATTCACAGCAAGCACTCTTCCAGCCACACAATGCCCAGATCCCAGCCTTGTGGAGCAGATGTAAAGGCAGTCAGGGGCTAATCATCTCACAACCTTTCCTGCTGACTGCCACACTCCCACTCCATGCTACTGCCACAAGCAAGAAGTTGGAACAACACTGACAACACAAGCCGACATCTGCTTGGCTTCACCTCACACGTATTGAGAGAGGTCTAGATGTTCCAACGCTGTTTAACACTGAAAATGAATTGGCCTCATAAAATCACCCTGTTGGCAGGTATAGTTTTAAATACCAGCCTATTGTCTTGGCCCTTTTTTTTTCCCTTTTTTTCTAATAATTTAGTCATTGCCAATTATTTTTATTATTTTCTCCACAATGTGAAATGGTCAATTATTTTTAGGCGCAGCTCACCGCTACCACCCCTGCACTGACTCGGGAGGGCAAAGATGAACACACGCTGTCCTCCGAAGCGTGTGCCGTCAGCCGACCGCTTTTTTTCACACTGCGGACTCACCATGCAACCACCCAAGAGCTACAGCGTTGGAGAACACAGCTCTCGGGCAGCTTACAGGCAAGCCCGCAGGCGCCCGGTCAGACTACAGGGGTCCCTGGTGCGCGGTGAGCTGAGGACACCCTGGCCGACCTAACCCTCCCTCCCCTGGGCGCGGCCAATTGAGCGCCGCCCTGGAAGCTCCGTCCTCGGTCGGTAAAGGGATAGCCTGGACTCGAACTCGCGACGTCCAGACTATAGGGCACATCCTGCACTCCACGTGGAGCGCCTTTACTGGATGCGCCACTCAGGAGCCCACCGACTTGGCCTTTTTGTAAGTTGATTGGATAAATACGTATAGAAAACCTAATGAAATGTACCTAATGGAAAGGTAGCTACTGTAAGCCTTCAGGAAAGAGTAAATTCTGTAAAAATGATCACCAGCAGAAGCCACTACACACAAAAATGGATTACTGTAATTGTAAAGTTTGTTTTAATGAAATGCTTTGTACCCCCTGAATCTGCATAATATACATACATTTTTTAAAATCTGTTTATTATTCCATGATATGTATTCTTAAATAACCATTTATTAGAATTTCTGGACTAAAAAAAAAGAATAACTGTATAACTGTCCATGCATGATTTCATTGTAAATCTTGCAAATGCTTGAAAATACTTTGTATTAAAATTCCTCAAAATGTAGCACCCCCCCAGCACATGGTTGGCCTAAAGTAAATGATTTAAAAAGTCCCCAGCTCTTTGGCTGTGACACACTCATCACAGAGAAGAAATGCTGATTTGCACTCCTGCTTCCAGCAGGGTTTTTCCCACACATTCTTTTTTGCACAGCATGCATTTCACATCAGTTGCCCACCAAAGAAAACTGGCTTGGCACACAAGGGGGAACAATGCTGAGCAGCAACGGAGAATCCCAATGACTATACAAATGCTTTACTTTCTTGTATTGTCTGTTTTCTAGTGTGGAGGGGCGTTTGACTCAGGCAGGGGCATTTAATGAGTATTTAATGAATGTTGAAATAAAATTCAAAGTTGCTGCAGTATGTCCCCTGTTTTGTCAGTTCAAATCTTTTCACAAAACAAACATTCAACTTTAAAGCAGCATGCAGTGTCCAGTGCAAAAGCACATCATGAGAAAAACGCTAAAATAGAAGTCGCTACATTAAAAAAATACATAAACACGTGACGTTTTCGGTCCTCTAAAATAATGGGCTTTACATCATCTCTGTAAGTAAGAAATTGCAGTGTCCAGTGTGAAAACACTACAAGAAATAATACATTAACATCCAAAGTAGCACTATAGCATTAAAATGTTCAATACAAAAAAATGGTGCCTGAGTTACAAGCTCTTGCAGTGCCAAAAAAATATCCAAAATATGGAGTCTGATCATCTGATCCAAAACTGCCTAACTCCACGTCTTCGTTATCTGAACCATCATCATTGATGATGCAAACAATTGTCTGAATCATTAATGCACAGAGCAACTACTTCTAGGCAGTTTTTTTCTATTCACCTCAGGCATTATTTGTGCATGGTTATTAAAAACCAGAAATTTATGGTGAAAATTTGACTTTCAGCTAAAAGTTAGGGTGGGCGATCATTCAAACCGGGGCAATGACTCGTCAGAATCCGGTATATTCTGACTAAGGCTGGGGCAATGCCTAATTTTTCACTATCAATATATTGTTCTCCAAAAAATCGGATTCATCGATGTTATGAAAGGGTAAAAAAAAACAACAAAAACCCTGCAGTACTGAAATACAGGAGCTTTGGATTACTGTGTAACATTGCTAGTAACACTTTAAAAACTATTCTGCACATTAAATTGATTACATCAGTTTATCCTATAGTAATTAAATATATTAAACTTTTTTTTTTACCTTATTCGTTGATTTGTACCAGTTGGGGGTCAAAGCAAAATCCAAAAATAAATGTTGTTTAAATCTATAACAAAAAAACTAATTAAAAAAAAATATATCACTGTCCACAGCAGTTTAGTAACAAGAGTGTTGTCCATGGCTTTTATTTGAATTGTGTTAAGGAACATGATAGTGTTCCTTAACACAATTCAAATAAATGACTGGCACTTGCTTACAATCTGCCCAGCATTACTGAATACCCGCTCACTAGGGACTGACGTTGCCGGGGTGCTTAATACTTCTGAACAAAGATACAACTTTTGGAACGATCTTGGTTGTTTTTCTTCATTTTTATTCAGGGGTAGTTGTTATTGTGTAAATTGCGTTATCGGAGCATCACAACAAACATCGGAAGGCATTGTATTTGTAGCTCTGTCGATACAGTATTTGTAATTCTAACACAACGCTCTTAACTTGCTCCCATTAGTAAACACTCCCAGGGGGCGGGGCAGGGGGGAGATGATGAGCTCAATCGCATGCAGATTCAGTGAGTCAGACATGAGGGGGCAGAGAAGCTCTGCACTTAATGTAAAAAATAATTGCAGATTCCAAATTTAATACAAAAATAAATGCTTTCCTTGGCTTAAACCCTTTACACAAAAACGATGCACAGGCTTGACTATCGATAGTTGTGAAATGATATGATAAATTGATGCATCGCCTCAGCCTTAATTCTGACCCATTATATATATATATATATATATAAACCTGTATTAAGAGACCACTCAAGGGACAGTGGCCTCTTAACACAGGTGGGCTCAAGAGGGCCCATAACTTATGAATTGTCTCTTTGTCTCTGACATGCTTTCCTGTAATTATGTATGTCTTACATACACTGTAAAAGCCAGCAGATGTAATATGAACAAAAGGAAGTATGTAACTTAATAACATTCATTTAGATAATGTATTTACAAAAAAATTTACAAAAAAAAAAAGTTTTGTGAAAGTAATGAATGCTTGCCTGTCTCAGGTCACACAAAATGTGTTAAATCCTTTGCAAATTTCAATGCCTGCATCTGCCTTTCAGGTATGTGTTGATTCATTGCATCCTGAAACCATAAGAAAGCAGAAGATCTTTTTCGGTTACCGCGCCCATTGTTTTAATAAGTATGGCTTGAATTTTTCAGTTTATTTTCCTTTTAACGGTTTGCCTTAAGCCGCTACATCCTACATACGAGAACATTCGCTACAATAAGTATGGATTTAAAAGTATGTACTGTATTACAGTTAGCGTGTCGTCTAGTTTTGGCAAGTTATATTTTTAGAATCGTATTGTTCTGAAATAAAATACTACTTCTGTTGAAAATACAGTACAACTAAATGGAAGCCTACTTATTTTAAAACACAGTCCATTCAGCTATGTCTTTTTGATATTGTATCTTTGTGTTCCCTGAAAAACAGACAAGGGTTGGAACGGGCCAAAATGAAATAATCAGATACACGTCACACGCGTTTAACCGTCACTGAAGTCAAAATTTTTTAGGGTCGGATATGCGAGTGCTGACATATATATATATATATATATATATATATATATATATAATGAACCTGTTTCATATCACCTTCTTTAATATCATACCCCGTTTATTACAGGTTCTTTGAGAAATTACCTCTCTTAATATCATCTCACAAACCTGCTTATTATTACGTTTTGTGCAGCCTGTCAAAGGCTTTAGTAAGTAACCACAGGATATAATTAATTTCCAATGCAACTAACAACCAATAATCATATCGGCTGATAAACTGACATTTTGTGCAGCCTGTCAAATGCTTCGTGGGCGTTCATAACAAGATACAGTTCAGTTACAAAACAT
The DNA here is from genome assembly GCA_030684275.1 of Acipenser oxyrinchus oxyrinchus. Taxonomy (NCBI): domain Eukaryota; kingdom Metazoa; phylum Chordata; class Actinopteri; order Acipenseriformes; family Acipenseridae; genus Acipenser; species Acipenser oxyrinchus. The sequence goes on along the minus strand of CM060252.1, from coordinate 8,145,924 downwards.
CAGCGTCACCAGATTTTAACATACCGTACCGTATTCCTTCGAATTTAAGACGCAGCCCAAATTTACCACCCTCATTTTATTTGATGATTTAAAATAAATCATCAAATAAATATGCATTTACAACCTCAATTACGCTGTTGTACAGTACAAAACTGACATGAAACAGTGTTGTTGTAGATTAACCACAGAGCTCGTAACAACCCAGCAACCACAACAGCATTGAACATTGCTTGGCATGTCAAAAAATACGGGGGTCTGATCAGCATTTCCGATCTGTCCAAGCTGGTACTGTTTGTTAGAATTGCTGAAATTGTAAACGTTACTCTTGGTATTCCTCCGGAAGCTTGGTTTGTTTTTTCTCAACAGTGTCACGTTGCTGCTTGTGTAATTTTGTTGGCGATTTTAATACACGCATCACTATACTGTACTCAAATTTAAGATGCAGGCTATTTTTGAGAATATGGTAGTCAGTCTTATGCAAATGTACACACAAAAAACAGCAAGTGCAATGCCTAATTGATAGCTCTCATCATTTGACAATTCATGCCTTTTTTAGATAATGACACAAAGTGTTTCGTCCTAGTTAACGATACAAAAAGTATTTGTCCTGTAGTAAACTATACTGATGCACAGAAGAAACGCAACACTCAGGTTGAATGTATTTAATCAAATATTTTAAACATAGATATCAAACAAAATCACAGAAAATGTGAACTAAAATACAGATCAAAGAATCATGAGTTTTCAGTATGCAACGTGACACACTCACTACGCATAGACCTGATCTGCTGGATAGACTTCTGTGGGATGTTCCACCACTCTTCCTGTGCAGCTGCAGCCAGCTGGCGAAGGTTGGTTGGTCGCGGTTGTCTCCTGTGGATGGCACTGGCAATTTGGTCCCACAGATGTTCTGTTGGACTCAGGTCAGGAGAAAACGCTGGCCATGGCAAGACCTCGACATTGTTTTCTTGAAGTCGTGCAATTGCAATCCTAGCACTGTGTGATCTTGCATTGTTCTGCTGGAAAATCGACACTTCCGGATTGGCTTGCAGGAATGGAAAAACGTTGTCAATGTATTGCGGCGCAGCAAGGTGACCTTCAATCTGCACCAAAGGCGTTCTTGTGTTAAAGGAGATTCCTCCCCACATCACACTTCCACCACCCCACTGGTTGGCTTGAAGAACGCAACAGTCAGCATAACAGTCCTGGGCCGGTGTGGTGACCCTCTGCCTTCCAGGACGTGGCCTGTCCCTCACAGAGCCAGTTTCCTGGTTTCTCTGGACTAGTCTGCTGATTGTTGAATCAGAACATCTCGTTCTCCGGGCAACTTCTCTCACAGACAGGCTGCCTTCAATCATGCTGATAGCAACCAGGCGATCTTCATTACTCAAGCAGGGCATGGTTGTATCTTTCGCTGTTCTTGCGTTAATTAAAATCATGTCTTTTCGAATGGGTAGTTATACAGATTCTTAAAATCAACTAATTTTGGCAATTTTAACAACTCAAATACCAAACATTGAGCACCTGGCGTTTTTATGAAATCACGACTTGAGCTCAGTATTTTGTCATCCCAAGGAACAATACTACTCAAACAATCAACAAACCTATCTGCTCACTATTTAAAATGTAACTACCATTGTGTATGTGCCCAATGAGCTATTGATGTAAAACGTACTGTTGCGTTTTCATTGTGCATCAGTATATATGCATTTGTTTAAATATAAAGAACGACTAAATGTACAGTATTAAAACAGTTCTTCAATTTAACTCTGGAGCAGGCTGTGTGGTCCAGTGGTTAAAGAAAAGGGCTTGTAACCAGGAGGCCCGTTTCAAATCCCAGATCACTCACTGACTTGTGTGATCCTGAGCAAATCACTTAACCTCCTTGTGCTGTGTCTTTCAGGTGAGATGTTGTAAGTGACTCTGCAGCTGATGCATAGTTCACACACCAAGTCTCTTAAGTCACATGGGTAAAGGCGTCTACTAAATAAACAAATAATAATTCAGTTAGTTTTCTTTCTATTTTTTTCTCGCACTCGTAATGTTGTCATAGGCAAAGAGCCAGCTGCCCAATGTTTCGATATGTTGTACATTTCTCTCAAGGGAGCCTGTGTTTGAATCAAAACATTGGAGGCATTTATAGGTTTTTGACAGCATGACAATGACTTGTTATTGTTTATATTAAAATCCATGATTTAATGGCGTTCTATATATTGTGACATCATTTTTACTTTTTTTTTAATCTGTACTAATTCTAATTAATAGTAGTAGTTTATATAAACTTATATTTATATTATCTTGCAATGCTGGCTCTGAGGATCAGCCTTGATTTGGCCTCCCCAGCGCATCAGCATGCACAATGTTTGAATTAATTTTATTTACTTATTTAAATTTTATATATTTATTGGAGTTAATTAGTTCATTCTTTTCTGTTGAGTCCCACTGCCATACTTGTGTTCAGTCTATTTATCCATTTACTTTCTTTTATTCTTCTATATGTCGCATTGTCTTAGCTGTTCTAATACTACAAACTTTACATCATTGATGTCATGTCCTTGACTGGTGAAGTGCTGTACTACTGGTTCATTACTTTTTTTATTTCTAATTAATGAAAGGTGGTTCTGAATTTATTTTATATGAAGTTGTTCCAATCTCTCCAACATATTTTATTTTATCACATTTTTTACAGGCTATTCCATAAACAACATTGCTATTTTTTACAGTAGGTATTTTTTACAGTTTTTAGTGGATATGTGTTGTTCTTATGTTTAATTATATTTTTACTTTTGTCCATGTATTTACACACTTTACATGTACCAGTGCAAGTATGTGTAGAACCTATTCTGTCAATTAGTTAGTTAGTAAATTAGTAAATAGTTAGTTAGTAAATACAGCTACATACAACAAACATGATGTCCATACAGCAGTAATCATAACTCAGGATCAATATGGGTATTTGTATTTGTTATGTATTTTTTAATATAAAGTTTTCAGTGTCATATTTACATGTTCCTTGGATGCAAATTGGTTCAGACATACAACAAAAAGCATAATTAAAATGATCTGAAATCAGTTTTAATCTGAACCAAGGTACTCGACAAGACAGAAACAAACAGAGGGCTGCAACATTTTTTTTAATTGTAACCTAATAGTAGATCGTCTGTATTGAGGTCAAAAGGTTAGTGGAGACCTCATCGGTGAACTTGCCATGTCTGCCCGACGCCCAAGATGCAGAATGATAGAATGGGATGTATTGCTTTCAGGAAACTTCTTTATTAATTACTATTATTATTATTACTATTATTACTAATAATAATAATAATAATAATAATAATAATCCTTCCTAATATAATATATAACTCTTATTCATACAGTTAGGTTCACAAGTGTTGGGATGCTTATTTTGATACTACAGCAATATTACAAATAAAACAGCCTTGTGGTAAGGTCCTTGTGGTTTTATATTTGAGATAGAAGCTCCCCATCGTGGAAAAAAAAAAGTCATTGATTTCCAGTCATCATCTCAAATGATTAAATGTTCATTTTAGTGCCAACCTTTGCAGGGTCCAGGGGTCTTTCTATAGTCTTCTTGTGGTTCTTCTTAGACCCATGTGTAAACATTTGCAAAGCGAAAACAATTTACTCTGAATTTTCCAAGCACACTCGTTTTACAGTTAATGATTTTATTGGCAGATCTAAAAGAGAAAATAAAAAGAAGACTGCATGTAAATGTATACTCTGGAATTCTGAAAATAAAAAGAAGACTGCATGTAAATGTATACTCCGGAATTCTGAAAATAAAAAGAAGACTGCATGTAAATGTATACTCCTTTTTATTTTCAGAATTCAGTATATATGTAGTCTTCTTTATTTTCAGAATTCCGAAGACTGCATGTAAATGTATACTCTGGAATTCTGAAAATAAAAAGAAGACTGCATGTAAATGTATACTCCGGAATTCTGAAAATAAAAAGAAGACTGCATGTAAATGTATACTCCGGAATTCTGAAATCAAGAGAATATTAATATTCCTGAAAACCCATTATAGCATTTTCAAATTGAAGAAACCAACTACTGGTAATCCAGTAAATGAAAATGTGGAAATACAAAATTATTTCTTTCCAGAATATGTGATTCTTCATTGGCTACTAGAATGTAGCTCCTTGATCCAGCTAAAATCCTTTACCTTTAAAACCAGTTCTGGCAAAAATGCTTCTCAGCAGCCCAAAAGATCGATCAGAAGACTCTGTTTGTGGCTTAATATATACTTTTTTTTTTTTAAATTAAAGCACAAAGTTTGGGTTTCAGTCTGAGTGCCCATTTCTTGGCTCTTGGCAAGATCATGCACAGTAAGGTTAATCCTGTATCTTGATATAGCTCCATAATTAGCTAACCTCAGCCATCCTTATGCAAGGGGAGGATAACATTATTCTCAATTTTGTTATCTTTAAACCAGACTTGCTTTGACTGTTTGAAGAAAGCACCAATGGGATCTAGATTAACTGAACATTCTTTCAAGATCACTCATGTTCCAATACATCTACAGCAAGTTAATAGACTACATGAATTAGTAGTAACGTCAGCAGATTTATGACCCTGGAGCTCACATACACATTTAAAAAGAAATGGGTAACAATTTCAAACAAAAATGACAACACTTTGATTAAAAACATTTGTCGATCTCTATAGGAGCAATTATAGGAGGTATGGATATTAAATTTATATATATCTTATATTATATATTTATATAAGTTATCTAAAGTAATGCATTATTGTGGTTTAGATTCACTCTGTATCACTTTCTGCTTTCATGATCACGCACAGTACTGGTAACTTTGTAAAACTCAGCATTTTAAAGCACTCCTGTAGCCTTAATATAAATAAATAGATCCTGGATTTTCAAAAGGTCATGGTCCAAATCTCAACAGATGAATGTGCAGTCTAACTCAACTGTTCAATTAGTTTGAAATATAATGGTGGCCTCCTCATCTCCTCCCCCACAACCAACCACCGCTCCATAGCAATATACTGGCTGTATGGGGACTTGTCAATTTTAAAATGAACTATAATTCAAAGTGAAAAAAAAACTCAAGAAAAGAAATAAACAAAAACCTATTACACTGCTATGCAAGGGTTACGAATGGGATCCCAAGTTACCTTTGTCAGCGGGCAGTGTGTGAATGCTGCTCTCTAGTGTTAAAAAGGTCCCTGAGGCCTTGGCATCAGAGTTATTCTTCTGGGACTCATCTCTCTGGTCTACCTCACACAGGAACACATCAATGGGACCCTTGGAACTCTTTATGTGAATCTGAATGCTGTCCTAAAATCAAAATGAACAGCAAATAACTACATTCAGAAAACAGTATTAATTAGTTTTTCACTAGGCACCATTCTCTGTTCAGGTCTTGCATAATTATTTTTAAAAGAAACGCATGTTCAAGCAAACATGCATTTTCATTTTAAACATGCTATCTGATACCAGAAGTTAACCAAGTTTGGCTTGCATAACTGAGGGTAGTTTTGTATTTCCTAAGTCATTTCATCTGGAACAAAAAAAAACATGCTTGGACCCGGAAGACACTGCTGAGGTGAAGTGACCCAGTATGTGAAACAGTAGCAGGTGACCTGAAAGACATGCTAGTAAGGGAAAATTCAATTTGGTATTCTGAAAGTGCATGCAAGATCAGAGAGCTAATGGAAGTCCATGACATAGAAGACTTCTAGGATAATGAATAACTAGAACCCCTTTTAAATACTTTTCTTGTTAAAACTTCAGTTAAATCTTCATAAAGGTTGAAATATTAAACAAGCCATGTATTTATTATTTTATAAATGTATACCTCTTTAGGATGGGGAACCTCCAATTTTGTTTCCTCTGGAGACCTGATTGCAATTACAACCTGCTCTTCGAACGCCCGAACTCTGTGGATATCCTGATATGTTACATAAGCAGCTGTATTGAATTGTAAAGGAAAAGAAATGCAGAACTCAGGACTTTCCATATGCCCAGGACACTAACAAATTGAATTAATCGACTTCTGGAGTTTGCTGAACAATGTAAAGGAGCAAAATGCCATCCTGTAATAAAGAGGAGTTAAAATAAATTATTTGTGGGTATGCGCTGCCTCCCAGTGGACACCAATAGATATTGCAGCCCACCACACACCTCTTACAGAACCACCCTAATTGCATAATTAAATATTTCTACATTGCAGATTGCCCTGCACATGTATCCCACCCACAGCCCTTCCACAATAGCCTTTAATCAGCCAACCAATCAGAAGCATCCTGATACTCATACAGACATTAAAATGTTTGCATTTAATATTTGAAGCTTTAGCAAAGATTTCACACATGCTTTTAAAAAAAAAAAAAAAGGATATTTAGCATTTTCATTTTGATCTGTTAATTGAAATAACTGATGAGCGCAGTCTTTGATGAGTTCATCTAGAGCTTCTTCCATTGCGGTTAAGTCCATCAGCTCATTTTTCAGCTCATGCTGCTTCATTTCACATTTTAGACCACTGCTGAGACTTGAACCACTGCAACAAAACAACGATAAACAAGGTTTAGGGGGCTCCCGAGTGGCGCTCCACGTGGAGTGCAGGATGTGCCTTATAGTCTGGACGTCGCGAGTTCGAGTCCAGGCTATTCCTTTGCCGACCGAGGACGGGAGCTTCCAGGGGGGAGGGAGGGCTAGGTCGGCCAGGGTGTCCTCGGCTCACCGCACACCAGCGACCCCTGTAGTTTGGCCGCGCGCCTGTGGGCTTGCCTGTAAGCTGCCTGAGAGCTGCGTTGTCCTCCGACGCTGTAGCTCTTGGGTGGCTGCATGGTGAGTCCGCAGTGTGAAAAAAAGCGGTCGGCTGACGGCACACGCTTCGGAGGACAGCATGTGTTCATCTTCGCCCTCCCGAGTCAGCGCAGGGGTGGTAGCGGTGAGCTGAGCATAATAAAATAATTGGCCATTCCAAATTGGGAGAAAATAATAAAAAATAATTGGCAACTACTAAATTTATAAAAAAATAAAATTGAAAAAAAAAGTTTTCGTGCAATTTAAAAACAAAGAAAAAAAGAACAACTTTGACTTACACCCATTGTATTTGATTTTTTGTTCGTTTCTGAACGAGCTGAATTCCATCCAATACATTGGTGATATCATAGACTCTTCTCTTCCGTACTCCCAAAGTCCGTGCTACATTATTTAAATCCAAAATGCCTTCTGGAGCAACCCGCACCATATCCATAAACCTCTTGGTCAGATGGACAAGAGATGCATCAAATCGTGCCTTTGGGTGTTTGTCCATACCTCGGAAAAAACAAACATTTTCTAACAGCTGGTCAGCAAAGAACACGGACACCGTCAGCCTCTAATAAAGGAAGCAGACAGTGCTCATAGTTCAGTTAAAGTTTCCCTGCAAGTTAACATTGGAGCAGCTGCACAAACCACAATCATTGATGTTTTCTAACAATAGTTTAAGTTAATTTGCTTAGACTAGATTAAGTTAAAGTGGCAATGTAATCCATACTTATCTAAATTCTTAATGCAGTAGTGTTCTGTTCCTATGTTTGAGGAATGTAATACTTTGATCTGTTTTTGTCATATACAGTTTTATATGCTGTCGTTATACAGCTGTTCTTGTATGGAGGAGTGAAAACATGACGACCAAGGAGGTCACTTTCATTATTATTAAGAAGAAAATGCTATACTCAGATAAACCGCAGACTGGCATTGTAGACCTGGCTATAAAAAGTTAATAATGTACCCCAAAAAGCAAAGATCACTGGTTATTACTAAATGATATATTGAGCCATAAGTTTAAGAAACTTACTATGATCCAGGTATGTGCCATCCATGGGGTCATCATCCATGACTGAAACAATGCTTTTGAGAAGAAAAACAAACAAAACACATTAGAACCAACTGGGAACAGAATTAAATTGACAAAATTCATGCCCCCCTAATATTTCAATATCAATGATTTTTAATGGATTGCAGACAGACCAGACTAATATTGTTTTCCTCATTGCCTTATACCAGTTAAAACGTTAATAGCCAGACATGTATTAAAATGTCACAATGCAAAGTGTTTTTATTTGTTGATTAGAATAAATGTGCACAGTAGTACATTACTTTATCAATTCCTACTAATGTTATTCAAACAATTGTATTATGTTTGCAATGGCCACACCCTTAAACTGTATGTAATGGCATCACAAGTCATTCACTTTGTTTAAACCGGAAAATGCATGACATTTAAACCAAAATTCCTTTCACACACACAAAAAAAATGCATCAATTGTATTTTGGTGTAAATACCTTGATAAAAATCAGCCCCATACTGTTTTATTAAGTGAACAAGCTGATAAGTTTTACAGCAGTAACTGCTGACTTTCAAAGTTGCAATTGTGGATTGTAAGAAATGTTTGTCTGCTAAAGACAAGTTCGGCAGTCTAAATACATCCATAGGTGAAGCACTGGTGCCAGTGCAACAATGATATGCTGTCAGTACCAAGGGGTTGGTTTGATCCCAGCTAAGACTGCTACACTACCCTTTGACCTGACATTGTACTGGGGTCAGTCCTGCATGCCTTATTCTCCTGGTGGAGCCAACAGTGCAGCGAGAGGATTCCTTGGAGGAGGCATATGAGAGGAAGAAACACTGTTATGCCGAGATAGCCGCTGAGATGGAAAAGCAAGGATGGAGTGTCCGGGTTGATCCAGTAGTGGATTGTCAGGGATTTGTAGCACACTGCATGACCCAACTCTGAGATACTGGATTCAGTGGACAGGAGTTGCGGCGTACAGTGAAGGCTCTATCCGTGAGAAGGCACAGAGAAGTAGCAACTGGCTCTGGTCGAGGAGGAATTAGGCTGACGGGGGACCTCAAAAAAGAGGAGATGGAGGAAGTTAACATCATTGAAAAGAAATGGAGCCATCAACACCGGGTCAATAGGAAATGCACACCGGAGAAGCGCGGACGGGCTGTACATTACAGCAAAGCTTTGTCTTGGTTGGTGCCCACCACTGTGATCTCATTTTATCTGGGCAAAACACAGAGTCCAATATTAGCTTGAAATAAAGAACAACTACTCTCATGTAATAAAAATCAGTCGTTGTTCACCAGTGTAAACCAAAGACAAGGTGACAGGGGAAGTCAGCATTAGGGCCTGTAAAGAAAATCAATAAGTCACGCAGTTTAAGAGTTGTGGTCATATTGTTTCTTTTTGGTGTGCTGAATATTTGAAAATACAAATTTCATTACTAAGACTTTTTACTAATACTGGTATAAAAAGACAAATCCTTCTGTTTTGTGTTTTACTATTGTTTCTTATATGATTATCTTTTATAATGATTTTTGAAGTGTTGATTGTTTAAATGTATTTATTTATTTTTTAAACGGAAATTTGATCTTATATTTTGTATTCTTGTTTTAAGCCCAGTGATCTTGGTCCACTGCCACTGTTCTTGTGCAGCTGGAAGTGCCTTGTGTGAAATCCACAGATAAATGAGGTGCGAGTAGAATGCATGAATAAAATACAGAAACTAGTAATGTAAACCAAATTAGCGTTTACTGAAGATGTATGCAATACAATATATTACAATGACAGAAGAATGTTTTAAAATTAGTTTACTTTGACAATGTCTCTTAGCAAAATCTTTTTAAAATGCGATACACCTCCAACCCTGTTTCCCTATAGCTTTTTCTGTTATCAAAATAATAATAATAATAATAATAATAATAATAATAATAATAATAATACTACAAAGCTGCAAAATCATAAGACATTTTATGACAGGAGCTATTCAGCCCATCACAGCTCACAATTTTCCAACAAAGTTGTGTGTCTAATAGCTAGAAATATCACAAGTTATTATCATTAATTTATTCCATGCATTAATATTAAATAATGGAAGCTAAGTGGTGCTACTTTTCTGGGATTTCAAACAAAAAATACAATTCTATTACTTTTTTTTTTTTTTAAACTTTAAAAAACTAAAAAATTCACAGCTGCAAGTCATTCTTTTGGACCTTGAGAAAGCCCATAATAGTCTTGTTTCAGTGAGGCAATTGTTTTTTGGGCTTCACTAAGTAACTGCCTCAGGAGAGTTAATTTTACAGAATCAGCATCCTTCTGCTGTTCATACCAAGACATGAATCCTTGCATCTGTAGCGCTGCTGCCTTGGCGTCGACTCCACAGGCTTCCTCACTGACACTGTCATCACGGTTACGATTGTCCAGTTTGACGCTAAATATGTGTGTGCGTGTCTGTGTGTGTGTATCGCGGGCATTAAGACTGACAATAATGAACTGTATTTCAAAGATAAAACTCGTCAGGGGGCCGCGTATATAAATGAGAGAGAATGCACTTTCGCTTATAGTTTGATTGTCCAAACAGACAAAACGTGATTTACTATAAGGATAGCTACGCATTTTTATTTACCTTGTGTTAAATCGGATGTCCTCATTTGAGCCTGCAAATAGCAGTAATGCTGAATCCATTGCGTCGTCTTCGGTGATGGGTTCAGGCTTCTGTGTCCTCTCGCACACAGTACTAGACCTTGGTTGCTGTAGACTATATTCATTCCATTGAAACAGAAATGGAATCGCACCCTTTCGTACCCGACGCCGCCCTCCATATGTTGTTTCAATCAGATCACTTTTAATAAAATGTCTGCTGCAAACTTTAGTGTATCTGGTAGCCGTGAAGCAGTCTCTCCGGATGTTGTGGATCCACTTTTCTCTCACCTCTTCATTCACAGGGAAGGAGTGAAAACTTAAAGCCGAGTTGTAACGCGCCGAAGCTGAACACAGTGGAACACAGCAATGATCCGAGGCGCTTCCTTCTCGTTTCTGAAGTTTCACAGATTTTGAAGTTGAACCTGAAGTAAAACTCATCGTACTATTTTCAACGAATGACGTAAATATTATTGCATTGTGAGAAGAAAGTAAATGCACATTGTGTGTATGTATGTATGTATGTATAAGTATATATATATATATATATATATATATATATATATATATATATATATATATATATATATATATATATATATATATATATATACTTGTTTAGTTAAAAAAAAGGTATAGGTATAGAGCAGTAGACAAAACAACCTTTATTTTCTATGTGATTATTGCAATATATATATTACGTTACTCACATGGTATACGGTGTAAAATTTCACTCAAACCTAAGGAATGTGCTTTATTTGAACGAAGGCAGTGATACAAACGGGGTCTTACTCTTTTGCTAAGTTAAATGCAATACGTTGCTCGTTTTACATTTGGAAGCACAATTTTATTGTACTATAACACCAGCAGGCAACACAGATCTCCACCAAAACAAACCTACACTACAGAGCAGTAGGCTGCAGCTTCCTTTTCTGGAGCGGAAGTCATGTATTCAGAGTTGTGTGGGGAAACTCAAATCAGTTCAGATCCGAATGGAGCCCGTTTCGGTTTTGTGAAGAGTTCAGTCTGGTTGTGCACAAACATCATTTAAAACACCGATAATTGGTGGTTTGCGAGTCGAGACAGTTGCGACACTCCGTTTAGCTTTGAAATGTTGTCTTCAGCACAGGCCGCTGTACGACTCCGCACTACTTCGGTCGGCTCATGGATTGACATTCTCAAGCTACCCGCTAGGTGGACCCCCTTCCGTTTTAATTTTTTTGTTTTTTGTTTTTACCAACAGCGGGAGATGTTTCTGATCCGCGCCATCTACTGGATCAATACCTCAAATGTCACCAAATAATGAAAATGCCTGATTTATATTTTATTATTAAATGGATGCACTCCCAATAGAATGATGGCCACCTTGTTTACCATTTCATCGAGGTCAAAGGGTAAACATCAGGGACTTTGTTTTACCCCTCCCTCCTTTCTCTCCTCCCACATGAATGCCGTACAAATAAATAATAAAATAAAAACAGCTTAACTTCTCTAATCTTGAATGTTCTAACAAGTAATGCGCTATCAATATTAAAGTATAGCAACAGCCACATGCCACTCACTCTGTGAACTCCTGGTTAGAGGTCCCTGGAAGGTCAGTATCAGTCTCCCAGCTGAATGTCAATGGCACAGTGTCTTTCTCTGAGCTGCTTCCACTGGATACTTTAGTCATCATTTTATCCTGCATTACAAATAGCAATGTCAGCATTACATAAAAAAAAAATGGTAAACACGGTTTCAAGATCCATTTTCTACAAAATAATTTTAACCAATCAAAATTCTAGGTTTCTCTAACTTTGCCAGATCTCTGAAGGTACAACACAGAGGTACCCTCTCCTCTGTGGTGGTATAGAGTGCATCTCATTCCCCAAATGCTCTCTCTGCTAAAGAGGGTTGAACCCTTTCTCATTCAATTTCAGTAAAGCAGGGATGGGGATTTGCTCTGTGTTGTTAATAAAAACAGTACATCATGGGGGACGACGATGATTCTTCATGTTCAAGTTATAAGGTCTCTACAGACACCTGAATCACATCTCTGACGTTAAGTTTTTGTCCCTAGGATTTTTAATCATCTTTATAGCTGTACACTACTCCTGAAATGCTGGTTAGAAACGTCCCTGCTGTCGGCAAAGCAGCGGAGGCCCCTGTCCATCGTATATGTACTTTACACGTTAACTTTTAGCTACACTCAACTCATTTTTACAAAACTTACCATAGGCATTCTTCAGCTTGCCATGGTTCTGTTTAACCTTTGCAAGCTTGACCCAATACAAGCCATACATTTATATCAAGATCTTCAGAACCACTTGCCCAAATGTGATGAGACACTGCATAGGTGTTTGTTACTGCCACATACTGTGAATGGAGATCTCAGTGACCACTAGTCACCTGACTGTTTGAGCTGTTGAACTCTGCATCTTGGGAAACATGTGTATGGTTTTAATGGAACTAACCTGATCATTTGTTAGAAGATGCTGTTTATGCTGTGAATGTACAGGATCTACTTCCTTACACCTACAACGCTGTACTTAAACCCGTTTAGGATTTATCTTAACATATCTTGTATTAGGCTACAGTAAACAATATCACCTTTACAACAGACAAGCGCTTTAACTGCCTTGATAACAGTGTCTCATCACTGACGCCCACAGTTTTGGAATGACTAAAAGACAAAATAAACAATTCACATGAGAGATAAAGCTTTTCTAATTGGAATATTGCTGCAGAACACCACATTAGAATTTTTTGAACTACCGCAATACTGTGGTAAATTTGCTAGATGTGCTTTTACAAACCATCCAGAAACTGACAAAGCACAAAGGGGCTTATTTCAGATTAATTGCTGGGAACTAAAATTGTTACAGGTAAATACAAATTCACGTCAGAACAGGCTGCAATATTGATGAAACACAATGTGTGTTTGTTTCTGCACTGATGTGTTTATCGACCAAAAAGAAAATGCAAACACATCGCAGGAATATATAAATGATCCTAAACAGAAATGGTTGACACAGCCTGCATGTTATTTTATTTTAATTCATAAAAATGTTATGTCTATTTGAGGCATATACTGTACAAGGTCCTGATACTGGCCAGTTTAAAAAAAAAACATAGTATGCAGGGATGGAAATATGACTTCTACCGCATAGCCGTTTCACCCATTCCAGGTTTTAATACAAGCTTGATTAGCCACAGCGAATAGGTAACAAGCTTAGGTGTATCGTCAAAGTCATAGTGAAACCAAGGGTGGATCAAACTGCTATGCAATGGGAAGACCTATTTCCATCCCTGGTATGTTACGCTTCCTCATGATTATGATTATGATTATTATTTATTTATTTTACACAAGCTGCTTGGATTTGTGATGGTTGCTGCTTTTCTAAGACTGTGTGTGTGTGTGTAATTATATATATATATATATATATACACACACACACACACACACACACACACACACGTACTGTGGCAGGGCAGAAGCCTTGCCGGTGTGACGAGAGGAATGTAAGGTTGGCAGGGATGGGGTTAATTCTGTCCCTGCCAACAATCACAGGTGTGGTCATTCTTCAATTTGTGGAGTGCTAATTGGAGAATGGCCACCTGTATATAAGGGAGTTTGGCAAGTGTTTTGACCTGTATTGTTTTATGTATTTTGACTACTTGTAGTGAAGGCGATTGCCCAGCCTATATAGTATTGTTTTTGTTTAAACCTTTCATTTTGGCCCTCGTGCCCTGTTTATTTATGTGTTGTTTGTTTGTTTTAATAAATGTGAACACTAGTGCTTGAACTGCAGCTTTCTTGTCTGAGTCTCATATCTGCCAAAAACATCTGGGCCCACAGCGCTATCTTGCCACATGATACACACACTGTTTTCATGTTTTTTGACCATAACAGGGTGACTGAGTCAACTCGAAAAAAAGCAAGAGAACTGACTTCCAATACAAAACACACAACTGCAGAGCATTGCACTGCCCTTGCATTCCAGCAGCATTTTTTTCTGAAATTCCAATCCCCACTGCCGCCTCTTCTACTGATACATACATTTTTAATATGCCATGGGTGACTACCGTTAGTATACAGAAATGGTCTTACAAGAGGGGTTTGCAGTTCTCTGAGCTTTTTCTCAAGAAATATAAATGTGACCATTTCTCCAATTTCTACACCAAGAATGCATGCCCTAATTTCTCTGTGGCCGAATAGGGCAAGGCATTTTTTCAGTTTGTCAGTATCTGGTTCTGGCCAGCTCTCAGAAACCACAAGGATCTGGTCAGTACTTGCAGCAGCAAATGCTGTCCTGTGTGATTAAACAGGGGCGTGTTCTACTCGAAGGACAACAGAGAGATCACATGGAAATGTTTTGAAGATCAGGTTGTGAAATCTTTATAAAAACTGGAATGCATAACCCAGCTGTTTTCAGTTCACTTTAAAGTGGAAACACAGCACTGGAATACTGGTCAAACAGAGGAATTTTGCAAGGCAAAGTGATCAAGTTTAATGATTTAACAGCAGCATATTAATACCTCCAACTGTTAACTGTTCATCCTTATACAATTTTCCATCAATGGCGATTTACTGATCTCCTTAACATCTCTCAATACAGTGGAAGGAGATTTGCGATAAAGCAGGTTTACCAAGATTTAGTGTGGTGGTATTAAGATCCATTGGTCAGTTAATGAACCTCTGGAGGCCAGTTTGAACCTGTGACATGAATGGGAGCTTTCAACTTTGACTCTTACAGCAAATATCTCACATTTTTCAATATTATACAGTTAGGTGTGTAAATAAATACATGATGGTAGTACAACAGATGTAAGTTGAGTTGGCATGAACTGACAAATTCACATTCTCATCTGACCTCAGTGTACAGTGCCAAGATATCTTGCTATTGTGGTGTTTTCAACACTGCATTGTTGCTAGAACCTTTTATAGATGGAATACGATATTGACTGGCTGGTTCAGACAAATACTACCCCACAGAGAGGTGAGGTGCTATTATTGTAGGATCCATTTGCTGGGGACAGAGTAATGGTATATATCACAACTTGAAATTAGAAAACACGAGCTCCTTAAAGCAACTCAAAACTCCATATTCAAGATGTCTTAATTTGTCCCAGGATACACTGAGGGATATTAAATACTTGAAATGTGAGTTTCATTGAATGTACAGTTTAAATTGCTTCCTTAAGAGCAGAACAGCTACAATGGGGAATGTGGGACAAAGACCTGGTACAGACTACTACATCAGTTCAGTGAAATATGTAATAGTTTGTGTTTTAATGCATTATTACTGTGATCTACAATCCAGGCCAGTCAGGCTCTGGGGGCTCTTTATAGCTGCTGTGTTGTAGGCTGTGTATATTGAGAACTTCTAACTACCAAGGCTCACACAACCAAGGCTCCGCAGTGCAAAATCATCGATGAAAAGTGTATACAAAAAATAATAAAATAACAAAAAACATAACTGTACTCTAGTATACACTTTCCAAGGAAGGACTGATCTCGTGAAAAGCCAGAGGCCTTGTTTGTTTCCCTTAACTGCTACAGATATATTAAGAAATACAGCATTTCTCTCCGGTTTTCTCATATCATTTTGTTTGTGTGCATCTGTGTTTATTTATTTAATTTAAATCCCCTTTAAAAGACATGAGGTTGCTTGTAAAGTTGAAGTGAAACTGGTGGGGATGCCTACAAAAAAGAAATGCATAATTATGGACCTACCCACTTTTGAGATGCTGGATCATCACATTCCAGAGAGTAGCATAATGTAGCTCCTTCTTCCACACATATCTGGCATTCACCACTGAACAGTGTGTTGTAATGGAGTCACTTTGCGTAGGAATAGATTTGAAGTATATTCATTTCTAAATTTCCACATCATGCACTCAGAAGTGCTGTTAATTTCCATGAATCCTACTAAAAACATGTTATCTGAACAGAGATGCAGAATCAGGGATTACCCAGATTAAAATACATATCAGCCTCCTACTGCAAAGCAATTTCACCCATTCCAGGTTTTAATAGGAGCTTGATTAGCTACAGTGTATAGGTAACAAGTTTAGGGAATGGATCACACCCCTATGTAATGGGAGTCTTATTTCCATCCCTGCATATTTAATCAGGCTCATTCGTGAATGTTTAACATTTTCAGTCTCAATTAATTATACAGTCACACCAGTTGGTATTCCTATCTTGTGAGATCAAGGCATGGTTAGTGCTTGATGCATATCAGGTGTTGGTGGCTGTGTTTTAGGAAGTGTAGACTTTCGAATGAGATGTATATCCAGGTCGTCTATTTTGAGGATAAAGCCATGTTCATTCGGTTCATATAAACAGCAAAGCAAAGGCCCTTACTTGAAGGTTTTAACTGGTGGTGGTATTAGATCAATAGAATAGACCCATCCTATGGTGTTAACCTTGGTGACCTGGAAGTATACAAATGCAAGAAAAAACCCTGTCCTTAGATAACCTTGCCAAGTCTTCAAATTCAAATTCTTTGGTTTGCTCTCAGTGGTGCTGGGTTTACTAGAATTTCAAAACGTGACGAATGGAGGATAAATGTACTATTTGTTTGTCTTAAAATTCAACATTTTCTTTAAGAAATCCTTTGCTGTAGCCCCTCGCTAATACAGACACTGCTATGCTGTATATTCGGATATGCCAGACACAGCATGTGTGTCCCAGAAATGACTAATTAAGTGTGACGCTGGGCACTGTGAATTGTATGATTCAAAGAGACACACTGGAAAAAAGTCTGTTATACTGACACCAGAGAGAAGATGAAAACAAAACAGAACAGATAGAAGTAGCTACTAAATCGCTACAATTAACAGGATTAAAAGAGGGCAAATAAACTCATACTCTACACAGTTTAAACTAACTGTGATTGAATGGTTGGAAAAAGGCGAGAAGCTTTCAGAAATACTGATGGACTTCAGTGGTTCGAAACGTAAGATATGGCCAACAATAATTACAATTGTGAATTCTGACGTCTATTGGCTTTTTGCAAAGGAAGTCTGACTCTTACCAACAGAAAACAAACATAGCAGGTAGGTTATGGGTTTACTGGCTACCAGGCTTACACTGTAAAATGTACATTTAAAAGTGATTTATTTCTGTAAAGTGTGAGCAGTATATGTAAGGTACTGTATAGTATCATAACGTGTCAATGCGGCACCATGATCTATTTTGTGTTAATTGTGTACTAGGTAGGCTACAGTAAAAAAAAAAAAAAAGAATCTGCTAAAATCATTTAGTTTCAATTTAAAATAATCCTTTATTATTCAGAACTGTACAATGCAGCAGCAGGATTTATTTTGTGTTACTGGTAGCCTATAGGCTAAAAAGTCAAAAGAAAGTGTGCTAGGTATTCATTTGATTTTACTACTGTACTGTGTACTGTATAGGTCTTCAGCACAATGATTTATACATTTCAAATAAAACTAAGCACTATAAATGTGTGTGTGTGATTTAAAATGATTATTTTTTATTTTAAAACGGACACCTCATTATTACGGACAACCTGTCCAGTTTAGCAAAGGGACTACTGTACATTCCTGACAAATCTGCAAGACTAATGGCAGTTCATAAAACAAAAATATTTGACTTGCATTTTGTACATTGTGATATTATTTTGCATACAAAGTAAGAACACTGTAAAAAGATAAGCACAGGGCAAATGGATCATTTTTCTTTTTTTATATAAAAGGAACTGTTCTGGTTACAAACCTTATAGAAAAGTTGCATGTAGGGGGTCTAATATTAACATTCCAAGTTTCTACCTTTCAAACACCTCCTTCTGGTATGACAGACCTGCATATTAAGTAAGGTAGTCCAGATTAGTGCTGTTCAGGGTTAACAGATGTGTGGTGCAAAGTTATCACTGGAGCAAATCAAAGTGAACTGGTTGGAGATGCTAGTCAGTTATGATTGTGTGTGTTTATTTATTTATTTATTTTTAAATTTTTTTAAATCAACTCTTTATGCAGTTTTTGACCAATAAGGATTTCCTTATTTAGAAAAAGTTTCTAAGTTCAAGACTGATCCCCCATTATAAGAATGTATTTTCCTACAATATAATAAAAACCAATTCATCTTTTTTTCCCCCTACTATTTATTGAGGGTTTCCATGGATAAGACATTGCAATGGCAATTGCTGTTTTCTTCTAGGTTTTAATTAGCGATTTATTGAATTGTATTACCAAATTGGTCTGTACTAGCTACTGTATGCAGCAAGTTTGCTGATGAGACTTCTTACAGGATTTAACCTGTAATTGTCCTCACTTGGGTCTGTTGGCAGCGATCCAGACAATGCAAAGGAGGGAAACGTGTTCCTTAACTAGTTCAGAGCAGATTTAGCATGGGCCCAGCATTGCACTGACAATTTACTTTGTGCAGACAGGTTAGTTGTATATAAGATTATACAGATTCTAAGATAGCAATTATTGATATATTGCTAAATATACATGCTTTTGATTCATAGTTATGTCGTTTTAAAACTACGTAGCGTTTTCCCTCAGTGATCAAAATTAACAGGGCTCCCCAAAAGTATTTAAATTAAATACTTCATATAGGGCCGATTCAAAGCGCTCCCGCTACATACATTGCATCCATATCAAGCCACGTTACTGGGCCCCTTACCTCAGCTATGTTACGCTTTCTTACTGCACTGCACTTCTTTGTCGCCGGAGGTTGTGACAGATCTGTCGCATGGATAGTTGGCACTGCACCAGGTACCAATTGAAGTCTATTGTCTAAATCTAAATGTTTTCGCATTACCGATGACTGTTCAAAACAATCATCGGTAAAGTGCGCCGAGCACAGTGTAGAGAACTCAGTTGCGCCACGCCAATTTGCTCTTTTAAGTTCTATAAATTTTTCCCATACATTTTTTTGTTTTGTTTCAGTTGGGAATTGAAACAAAGAGACCCCTACTTTGGTGGTGTTTCCACATCTGGCAGCAATACACCTTTTTGGCATTTTCCAAATCTGCCTGCCACACAGTTACGAAGCAGCTGCGTTACCCTTCGCGCGTCACTTCCGCCGGCGTCCCCCGAGAGGAGTTTTTTAAACCAAGGATAATAATTATCCTTGTTCTAAACCAGAAATCGGCTGAACGGAGCTCAATAAAAAATAACCAATTAATTTCCATCTACCAATGGTTTTTAATCATACTCTGGGACCCGCGGGGAACATATGGTGAAAGTAATTATAATATATAGGGAAACGTCTATTGGAAAATGTCGGCTAATATCTCGCGAGATAATCTCTTCCCGCGAGAATTCGTACTGCGAGCAGTGCTAACACAAAATATGGGAGAAGCGCACAGATTTTGAACTACTTAAATTCTGCAAAGCGATGTCACGTGTGGAATCATTTCTTAATACAAAAAAAAAAATCTGAAAAAGGATGGCTGTATAACATCAAACATTGCGGTATGTTGTTTATGCAAGGCTGAAGTAAAATAAGCTGGCGGTACCACCAACATCATGTAGTCCTACATCTTAAAGTACCTGAATGCCCATTAAAAATATACTAATTCACGTTGTATTTTGTACATTTGCATGCGCCTCGCATGCGACTTTTAGGCTACGCCCCCTTGATCAGTGCTGTCTGATTGGCTGTTTTCCAATTTGTCTTGTTTTGAAAGCGTCTAGCGGGTAAATGTTGTCTTTGGGGTGGTTTGATTATTTGTCTGTTTTTATCATGCATGTTTTTTTTTTGTATTCCTTTCTATTTTATAAGGTCATCACCAGCACAGAACTTGGATGCCCTGTATAGTACATCACCCCTCATGCACGTCTGTACCCGCCATAAATGACAGTTGACAGATATTAGAAATACGTATTACAACGTGTTTTGCCGAGCACCGATTTACCACATTGCCAGAATTTGAGTGATAGTTTCTAAAATGGCTAGTGATGTGTGGGATTTACATAAAAAACAGAATCAACAAAGTGATGTTTCAGATCTGGCAAGTGAGTGTGCGTCGGGCGATACAGATGCACATCACTCAAAAATGCTTCACGTTTTCCAGACACTGGCCAAACTTGCAAGGTTACGTATAGTGATCAACGTTTTGTTTGTTGTGATCCTATTTTTTTTTCTTACAAGGAGAGTAATAAACGAAAACCAAAATGGTGTTGTTTTTTTTCTTGTTCAACGCCCCCTTTTCCACATTTATTTTTTGAAGAGTTTATTTAAGTTAAATTTAACAGTTTTCAATTGCGTGCACAACAGCTTTAAAAAAGCACCTCTACTCTAGTAAACCTTAGTAATGCCATTTATAAAAAGGTGCCATTTGCCACTTTTTATTGTAAGAAACTACAATGGCAGGGCTAAAAAACTAAAAAACGATGTCTACTTTTGCACTGTTTCTGCCTGAAATACACACAAAAACAAGTTTATAATTTGAAGTTTGACATCATCTGCTTTATAGTTAATTGAGTGGAGCAAACTAAAGCCTTCACAACCTATTCTGGAATATTACAGTTTTACATATCATTTTATGATTTAATAGTATTGGAAATCGCTTTAATTTCGCTAGATTTACCTGGGAATTGTGCAGCACGTGATTGGAACAGGAACCTGAAAGTCGTTTTTGTATTTAACTTAAATACGTTAGCAGTGTACTTCAATTTAGATGTTGTAAGTTATATCAGTTTATATGATTGATTAACCTATTAAGTTTGACCTGTTGTCAGAGCAATAATACAAAAAAAATAAATCTTGCAAAACACCCGATTTGTGTCTCCAGTTTATTATAGACGGGACTGGGAAGTTGAGAGGGGCTGCTGTATGTTTTGAAATTAGAGTTTGGTTTTATTATAAAAGTAAATGAAAAACTTTAGAAGTGTATTTTCTGTATATTTTCTTTATTTTTCATATGATAAATGTATTTTTAGGAACAATTAGCACTCTGAGGTAACCCAAAACAACTGTTTGTTAACCACTGATCTAAAGTACCACGATTATGCTTTTTATTTTAAACACATTTGCGAGGTAGTGATTCAGCGTCAATAGCCCCAGACAGCAAGAGACATGCAGACAATACAACAAAACAGCGAGAAAATAGAGTAAGAGACCAAAAACTATTAAACTTGAATGCTTGCTGCGCAGTCATTTTCTGAAAACAAAGATTTCTATTTGTAATCAAATAAATTGAATAGCATGCTGTTTTAACAGTATTACAGAGGGATTGAAGAAAAGGGCTTATAACCAGGAGGTCCCCGGTTCAAATCCCACCTCAGCCACTGACTCATTGTGTGACCCTGAGCAAGTCACTTAACCTCCTTGTGCTCCGTCTTTCGGGTGAGACGTAGTTGTAAGTGACTCTGCAGCTGATGCATAGTTCACACACCCTAGTCTCTGTAAGTCGCCTTGGATAAAGGCGTCTGCTAAATAAACAAATAATAATAATAATTATTATTTGTTTGCAAGATGTCGTTTGAATATTGTCAAGAAAATATCAGGAATGCATTTGCTTTGCATGTTATTATTATTATTATTATTAAATGGTTGTTCATTATAAGTGGTTATGTTTTAGATGTGATTAGTACAAGTGTAGTGTTGCAACATTCAGTTGCAGTAAGGGAAGTTTACAATAAGGACGCTGCGCTACAGCTATTAAAAAAATAAATAGCTATTAATTAATAAAAAAAGAATAGCTATTAAATCCCTAGGAGTGATTTAATTATACCCGTCTGGTAAACTCCAAAACATGTGTTGCAATTAATAACTACAACTAGAAAAACAAATAACAACACATATTGATTGTCTCGAAGACCTGCCCACCTTTTTTTTTATTCAGCAGTTTTTGGAGCATCTCTAGTAAAAACCCAAGTACTACACTATGTGTCCCTTAGTTGGTGTTTACAATCACAGTTTGGAAACACTGTCGGTCTTACCTCTTCTCCCGCCTCCTCGACCGGCGATATTACATGCTCTTCCGCGTCGAGCTCTGCATCTATGCCCTCGTCGGCAGTCAGCGGTCCGTCTAAGTAGGGAGGCATGATGGGGATGGCATCTTTACTGACCCCAAACCGCGTTATGTGGTGCTTCAGAAAGTGGTCCTCGCAAATCCGATGGTGATCACTGAGAGTAGAAATACGCTCCGTCTCCCTTAACGCTGCCAGCCACACTTTGACTCGGCTGGCGTCTTTGGGGAAGCTGAAAAAGCGCTTGTGAGCTCGGTTTGCGAACCCCGCTTTCGGGTAAGATTTGTTGGGGCAGCCCTGAACCATGCATTGCACCATGGTGAAGATTTTTTTTTTCTCAGCGAGCAGCTCACAGCAGGGCGGCAGTGTTTTGATTTCAATGGCTGTTTAGCTGCTATCCCGGGGGTGGGACGGGGGGTCCAAACCGGAACCGCAATACAGCATGTGATAGCCCAGCAGCCAATCTGATAGCCCACAGCAGACACCTTTTCCTTCTCGCAGCTCAGAGTGGAAAGCGAGGCGGGGAGAGGAGTTTATTATTGATGCAGCGCGCAGATCTCCTGGTTTCAGTTACCTATGTAGTGGAGTATTTCCCAAAATATACAAGCAGGCCTCAAAACAGCTTTCAGTAACAATTTTTGTCAGATTAGTTTGCAGAAATGAACTTGAAATGTGGAAGTAGTTCAAACACATTCACAAGAGTTTTATATATATATATATATATATATATATATATATATATATATATATATATATATATATATATATATATATATATAATTTGACTATTTTAACTACGTTTCGTTTGTACAAACCAGCTTTGTGTCTTTCTACATCTGGATGTGCCCCCGCCCCATTAACACCCCACCCACAGGTATTACAGCACGAGGGCGCTCTCAATTATACACTGCACCCAGCGATTAGACGTTGCAACCATAAATCAACATCAAGTTGCCGTTATTTGTGTCTTATTGGGGGGAACTGCTGTTGACGTACAAAAAACGCGGCCAACCATTGGATGGGATGGGCTGTGTGCCGCCGCAATCTCCGCCTTCGCAGGGTTTGTTGTAGTGAAGGCGGTGTGTCTCTGGCGGTGCTGTAGTCTGGCTGTGAAGTGAGCGGCAGCAGTCAGTGGCAGAATCCAGGAGTCTGCTGTAAAGGGATAGAAAGGGCGGAGCGAGCGCAGAAGCACAGCTATCGGAATCATGGCTACAGCAAAAATAAATCCGTGTACTGGCTCTACGCTACTGCAGCCTATTAGCGATCTCATCAACCTCCCCATAGACCAGGTAAAACAAAACAAACAAACAAAAAATAACAACTTTGGTTTCTTTTAAATTCGCATTATATGTGTATTTTTTAGCTAGTTACGGGAGATTATTTGTGGGGTGCAATACCCTAACAATACTGTAATATATTAGGGCCGTATCAATGCATACCGATCCCTTTTTTGTGTATTTTTCTTTTTTTCTTTTTATAATTTACATCATAGCTGATTTGGTAATTTAATAGGAATGCGGGATGCGGTGCATTTTTATGTTTTTGTTTTTCGTAAATGTGTACGGTAGTACCAGGGATTTGCATGGGGATTTCATGAATTGTTTCTTGTGGAAATGGTTCAGTGTATGATAAATAGGTATTTGATTTCAAATCTTAAAACGAATTTGACTGCTGAAGTTAATGTGAAATCGCCCCGATTAGTTGACTTTGTATTTACCATAAAGGGGCTTCAAAGTTACAGATTTCTGAAGTGTTGCGTCGCAGGGATAGGAGTTGGCTGCAATGCAAGATAGCCTCCCAGTCCGAATCTGTGTTTCTCTCCGGCGATGTCGGTCATTGTGAAAATGTGTATCAGCTTGTTACGTTGTAACATGATTCGTGATTGCATTTGTGGTTGTGGCAGGCTAGGAGAATTGTACCTCCGAACTCAAGAGCATGTTGAAACGTGCACTGCACATCTCAACGGATTTGGGGCACTAATACCCACATCTCAGTTGGACAAACTTTTCATACGCACAAAGTTACAATTGACTTTGATGTGATTATGTATTTTCAATTTGTATTCTACATCGCA